>VWYP01022883.1:121003-184720 GCA_013400435.1 Pycnonotus jocosus | reverse complement strand
GGGTTGGTTTGATGGGGGGTGGTTTGTTTGTGGGGGGGGGGGGTTTGGTTGTTTTGGTTGGTTGGTTGTTTTTGTTGGTTTGTTTGGGGTTTTTTTTGTCAGATTAGCTGTAGTCAAGTCCTATGGACTGAATACTATGTGTCAGAATGCACTAGGTGGATTCCTGGAGTGCATCTTTGAGTTTGCTTAAATCAAAAAGGGAATCCAGTTTGTTTTCTCAGATAGCACTCCATGGTGCAGAACGAAGCATAGTAAGTAGAGAAAGTGCTAAGTAGCATGCAGATTGTGTATTACATGAAATTAAGGATAAAAATGAGATGATTTTAAGAAAGAGAATGAGATTTAATAAAATAAATAGGGAAGTAAAAGCTACCAATGTTCTTGGAGAAAGTATTCTAGTATGTTTGTATTCAGACTTTTTATTTTGAAAATTATTAGACTACTTTATATGCAGACTTTTCTGGTGCCGATTTTTGTCCTGTCATCAAGATGTAAATGAACTTGGTTCCTTCAAGGAGAAAAAGGTTTCAAACTAGTAGCATAAATTCCAAATAACGTGATATACAGAATGGAAAGTTTGGATTTAATTGTGCAGTGGAGATATCTTCAAAGATTAGCAGGCAAACTATACTGCTGATAGTGCCACTTCTACAACATCAGTAATTGACTAAGAATGTTGTGGAACATGGAGCTAAGAAGAATGAATAAAGCTGCTTTTTGTTGACTTAATTTATTTCTATTTCCAGAGTCCCTGAAGTGAAATATTGACCTCTCTTCCAGCATTGCAATACCCTCCACAGTCATCCTTATGATTCAGCATGTGTGATAAGCTGTAAAGAGAGGAGATGAGTAAGGCAGCTAAGGTCTAACAGTAACAGAGGATGTAAGGAAAAATTACTGTGATGATAATAGGCTGATTATTCATTTTTCAGTAGAATTATAGATGATTGTGGCTGAAATTTGGGAATTAAAAATATTTTTATTAGTTCCATTCCTTTCTAGATTTTTAACTGTTTTTAAATGTTCAGGTAACAATTACCAAAATAACAGTTTTCTCTCTTGGTTTGGTCTGAATATCATGACCTTTTTTTTTTCTTTTTTTTTTTTTTGGCTGTGAAGCTGTGAATCAATTTCTAAGTTCTTAGGATTGATGAAATTATTTTACATGTTCTGGTTTAAAATGTGTAGTGCTCCTGACAAAAAGAAAAAGGAACAAGAAAATCTATCAATATTCTCTTTATGAAAGAGAGATTTCACAGTAGCATTAACTTATCTTTGTCTGGTTCACCAAGTATGCCTACATTTGTTTGTTGTATGGCTTTACTGTTTCGTGCTTCAGATTGTGAGTATCTAGGATTTAGCCTCTTTTCCATGCTCTGTTTATTCACTGTTAATTATTTTTCAAGCTGAGTTGCTTGAGAACAAGAAAAATTTAGCTTCCATTACCCTCTGTTGCAAATGAAGGACAGCTTTCCTATTGCATGTAGTCTGCATGTGATTGTAAGATGCTCTTGTAAGGGAACTTTTTAAAGCTTTCTGATGTTAACTCTTTGGTGTCATTCTTTTCAGTCATGTTTTTGATTTATTGTTGAATATGAAGCACAAAATACCATTTTGGTTTATAGTTGACTTTTGTATTGAAAATACTTGTTTAAATTCAATTACATAGAAATTCAAATATATAGAAATACTTAATGGCACTTAAGAAGCTATGACTATGTAAAAAGTGTGGTTGTAGCTATAACAAAAGAAAAATTATTGCAGATGAAGAACAGTATTAAATCATAGAAGTATGACAACTTTTTGCAGTTCTGGAGTTGTTATTAGAAATGTAAAATACAAGTGGCTAACTACTCAGTATTGAATTGGTGTAAAATACTGATGCAGTCATGCTTATGAATGTAACTGTTATATTGTAAATAACATAGAATTCATAACTATATTTTGAGAGGGGAATTTTAACATTACCTATTATTTATTAATTACTAGCTATAAATATGTAAATCTTAGTATACATATATATATATAACCAAAATTGTGCAACAGTTATTGATCATCTTTCAGTTAGGCTGTTGCTTATTTCTTAATTAGCTGTAACATCTTTCTCTGCTATCTGCAGAAGTATTACCAAAGATTAGAGAAATCCCAAAATACAGAGTAAAGCTCTCTATCAAAAGAATGGCTATGAACACTTTGCTCCTAGTTGTCTCTTGAGATGACTTTTCACCAACAAGTAAGATTTCTTTCAAGTCTTACAATCGTGATGAGGAATTTCTTATTTCAGAGATGAGGTTTCTCATTTCAGATCTTATTACAGATCCCAGCAGTGTTAGGAAAAAAATAGTTTTCACTAATTTTTCCTGAAACTGCTCTGCTGTTTTGTATTCAGTATGGGAGTGAACCCTAGGCTTCTCTTTGAGTTTAATTCCTTCATCTTTAAGACAAAGTTTTTCTTTCTTAGTCTAGAAGCATTTTTTTCAGCCTCATTGCTTGGGGTCCTGTTCACAATCAAAATGTTAGGACTTCAACAGAGTCTTAGTCTAAGAGTCTTGAAAGACTCACTGTGAAAAGGAGAGCATCCAGTGCCAGCCTTCAAGAAGCAACAGCAAAATTTCCCTTCCATCAGCTGGCCTTCTACTGTAGGGTCAGCCAGCCAGTGTGTCTCTCCTTACATGTTCTCCTTACATCATGCACAGTGTCTTCTATGGTATCTAGACTCTTCTCAGCAGTAGTCACACATTTTACCCATTTTGTTTGTTTTGGCAGGCAGGCCTATCACTTTGCTTTCAGAAGTTCTCATAACATTTTTCTATCTTTGTGTTTTTCTTAATTTTTTCTCCCTTAGGATGTCCTATCCTAACATGAAGAATGGAATTGCCGGGATGAGAGCAGTGTTGCTAATTGCACAGGTCAAAGACAGCTGATTTTAGATTTAAGCATTTCTGCTTTTTAGTGACATCTGAAAGCTTTTAGGTGACTGGTTTTCAAAGCTGCAGGATCAGCCCACTGGAGGAGGTGCATCTATTTGGGTATCTTGTCACCTTGCTGTCTGTTGAGCACCTTAATGAAACTAAAGCTAAATTTTGTTAGAGATAGAATCTTCAGATTTAACTGCTATTTAATATTACCAAAGTCTTATTCGTGTACCAAAATCATACAGGCATTTCTCTGTGTTACCAAAGCTGGGTAATACATAGTTTCTAATGTGTGATTCTTCATGTGTGATTTTGTTTTAGTTTTGCAGGCTTTGGTTTACTTCCTTGAATCTTTCTTTGTGGGATGCCTTTGTATTCTGTGTATGATTTATTTAAAGTTTGTGCAAAGCTGATTAATTTCTTGAGTTTTGAAAATTACTTTCATTCCACTTTTCAGTGCACGTAAACAAACTGTAAGAGCTGTCTGGAATACCATTTATATCTTTTCTGTTACCTAGCTATGTTTGCTGTTACTTTCTCTGTATTGATGAGACAGAAAGTGTTTTCATAATACATTTGAAGATTTGTAATTAGTCGCTTCATTTTCATCCTTATACTTGTTAAAACACTGCTATTAATATTGCTTTCACATAGTTATGTCCTTCAGTATTGAAGTTTCCTAAAAATCTATGGGAAAAGAGCAAATACTACAGATTGGGATCATTTATTTGAAAAGTGTCTGTTGTTCCTGACTTACCTGCAGAGGTTAGTGTTTTCACCTACCTAGTTGATGTTTTAGTTTGTAATAATCTCTAGTTTAAAGTAGCTTTTATTAAGTGTTAAACAAGTTTTGTGTGGACGAATTATACACCAGAAAATACTCAAGAATTCCACTTAAGCAACTGATGGCTCAATTGAGAGTACAAAATTTATCAGGACAAACAGACAGTAGGTACTACAAGGTACACTTGGAATACCATGATTGCAGTATCAGGATAAAAAGATTCTAAAACTCTGCCATCTATAGAGGGATCCATGATACTCTTTTCTTGAAAAATGTGATGGTATTTAAAGATGGACCAGAAGTACTCCTGTCCTTTTGTGCAGTAAATGCCAACTTAGTGTTTCGGCAATAGCCTTGTTTGCATATGGATTTTACAAAAATCCATTGAAGATTATTTGAAAACCAGCTCATTAGAATGACAGATTGCTTACCAAATTTTGTTTTCTTGTCAACTAATATTGGTTACATTCAATTAAACAAGGTTGTACTTTCTGAAAACATCATCTCCGTCTGCAGCTGAGTGCCTTGCTTATATCTGCGCATCAAATTCCTAATTTCTAGATCTAGTTGGAAGATTAGGCTGTGAATGTTTCTAAAATTTCTCATTTTCAAACATCTTTCATATTTTCACTACCTCTGTTCTACTATATATATTGTTTGAGTACCAACACTGCAGATTATTAAGTGAGGGTGAGGGAAAGGCTTTAAACAAAAGCAATTGTCAGCTTTCTGTCATGGTGTGTTGTCAGATGTTTGACAAGCTGTCTCTTGGCCACAGGCCATCTGGTTGTAATGGAGCTGACTACTCTTCTGAGGAACCAGCAAAACACGTGGCTGCAGGAAGCAATAGCTCCGTGTCATTTGGTCACATCAATAAAGCAAAGGTTTGGGGTGTAGTAATCCCAGTTCTGACATGATCTTGTTTGTTAAGATTCTTAAACTTTCTATGCTAATTTGTCATCTCACAAAACAAGAAACTACTATTTACTAACTTGATTTGAGTGCAGGAAAAAGTGATTAGTCAGTGTTTACAAAAAGTTACAACATCATTATTTGTGAGTATAATTAAAGAAGAATCATGTAATGTAGAGAATATGTATGGTAAAGAGGTGAAGTAAAAATGTAGACAAAAATTGAAATGGTGTAGTGAAGTGAACCTTATTCAGGCCAAGACAGGAACTGAGAATTGGAGTGAGCATTAAATGTACATTCTACCATGCAAAAGAAGGGAGGAAAGATGCTGCATTTGAAGGAGGGAGGAACTAAAGGACTTGGAGAGGGAAGACTTATGTGTCCTCCTTTTAGCAATGAAGGAGAAGTCAATTTTTTTTTTTTTAAGTTACTTAAAAGCGTAATTTATGGCTTTCTGAAATTTGTGTTCTGTCCATTAGTAACACATAATCTTTGACCAAAGCTGCCTTGCAGATGACTGTGTGGGAGTTGCATTGATTTGGAAAATGCATGCTAAGACATAAATAAATAAATAAATATCAGAATAATATTTTAATATTCAGGTGCTTTGACCTGCTTCTTGGTGACCTTTCTTGCAGTACTACTTAGTTCTTAACCATGGTAGAAAATATTTTAGGTAGCCAGCAGGGTATTTATGTCCTGGTTTTCATGTAAGTGGTATATTAATGCTTGTTTTGCTTAAATGGCAAATTTATTCCAAAACATCTTGGCTGTTGTGTAATTTTATTCTTTAAATGTTTTTAAAGAGGGTGAGGTTAATTACTCTGAATTATTTTTCTATGCAGAAGTTTCGGCTCTGAAATCTTCTCTTGTATCTGTATGCTGGACTTGCTGATTGAAAGTAAAACTGATCCTAGTATAATTTTTATTGTGCTTGCAGATCTTTATTCAGTGATTTAGAATTTGGCTAATCAAGACTTACTCTCTTTTTTTTGTCATTACTTTTAAAAGAGAATCTTGGCTCTTGAGTGCTCTTTTGCTCTTATGATGAAATTTTAATTAGTGTTTTCCATTTGCTGAATTATTTGGGAGTATTGGTATTTTCCTTTACTTTTAAATGCAACACTGACGTGATTAATAATGTCATTGTACTGTGACAGTGTCTAGTCTTTCTAAAACTCTGCAGTGGGGCGTGAGCAGGTGTACTACTTGTGTACTACTCATCTGCTTACATGCTTAGTTTATGCATTATTTATTAGACTTACTGACATGAAATTAAAAAATTGAATTAATAATGTGACTGTGATGTAAAGCAGAAGTTGCTTATTTATATATGACAGGCAATTAGGAAAAAAACACTCTTAGTTTAGTTGAGTGCATTTTTGCTTACTTTCAGACCCAGTACAGCCTTGTGAATAAATGTTTGATTCCAGGTTACTAGGTTTGCGTTTTGATTAGAAACAACTCAGAGATGTGCTTGTTAACTTATATGCAATGGACACAGGAAAATTTGAAGGTGACCCAATTATGTGGCTTCAGAAGCTCCTGCTGTTGTTCCTCCTGCAGATCAGGAGTCTGTCAGCAGCCCCTGTTAGCACAGGCGTGGTCATCCAGTGCACAGCCAGCACAGGAACCCTGCTTGAATGACCCGTGAGTCACATACAGCTCAAGAACATCACCTTCTCCTTCCTCTGTTTCTTGCACATTTTTATAATGGGTTTCATTGATTAGGAGAATCTACGTGTGCTGAACTCACTGAAAAGTAGAGCAGGTTTGTTTTGGTCTTTGAAATATCATCATTGCAAGAAAGTAAGAATATGTAGAGAATGCAGTTGGGTGGGTATCGGTGCTACTCAGTGCTGTGGAATCACTGCATGTGTGAGGATGGTTAACATGAAGGGTGTAAACAGTTAAAATTTATGGTCTAAATTTTCTGAATGTCTTACTGTACACTTACAGTTCCTTTAACTATTAAAATGAAAATGAATGAAAACTTGTTTTGCTGCATTTGAAGTGTTCAAAAATAGACAGGGAGAGGAATGACAGGAGGAAACCTAGTCATGCCTACAGCATATTATCTGCCTTAATGCTTCAGGTTGCAACTAACTCATAGTGACACAGAAAACAAAAATGTTTTATTTGTATTTTGATGCTTTTCTTTTTGTAGCTTTTTCATGCAAGACACCATTGCACTGCTACAAAAAAAAGGAAGCATTTACATCTAAGTGTTTCTTTTACTAATAGAATATAAATTTTTAAAGATGCATATGTTTCTGAGGTCTAAGCTCTACAAAAACACTTTTCTTTCTTGAAATTCCAGTACTTCTAAGCTGCTGGGCATTGTATAAATAATCATTCAAACACATTTGTTGATGGTTTGCCAAAACTTTGAAGTGAAGTAATTTTTCTCAAAGGTTAGAAAACCTTCATTCAAAATTATAATTTAATGGAAATTTTTTCTAGTGATTATTATGTAGAGACTCATTTATTTCTTTATTTCTTTTTAAATTATTACTTTAGAAGAAAAAGGATAAATTCTATTTATATAAGTGCTTCGAAACATCTGCAGTTCAAAGTACATAATTCACAGTGACACCAAAGGTTGGTTTGTGTTTTGACTGGATGACTTTGGTATTATTTTTGTCTGCAAAGGAAAGAGTGTATAGCATCCAAGTGGTGCAAGATGTTTGCCTCTCCAGAAATTGTGATGAATTTGGGACAAGGGGCAGACTGTTAAAAAAAAAAATATTGAGAGGAGGGGGAAGAAGGGCAGTCAGAGAGAGAACACTTGCGTTTCATTTGGCATGTTTGAGCTGGGAGCCAGTCTGAAGTAGAGATCATGATAAACAAAATAAGAAAATGTGAACAAAATAACAAACTAAGAGAAGAATCAGTTGAATTGTTTTTGTTTGCTTCACATGCTTATTTATTGTATTCAGGTTTCCACAGGTGAAAACCTAAAAATGTAACAGGTGGAAAAGAAGCTTTCTTTCTTCGTCTTTTTCATGTTTGGTGTCTGTAATAGTTATTTGTGCTTCAGTTGTTCCCTGCAATGAATATGTGTTAACTAATTTCAAAACATAGATACATTTTATCACTTTTGGAAGTATTATGCTGTGTAGTAGTAGGATCTCAGTACACCATAAACTTATCTTTCAGTGGTATTGATGCATTTTCCATCAATGTATGGTGTGTCACTTACTTTGCTCATGAGCATTTTACTTAAAATGCATAAAGGAAAAAATACATGTGGGAAAATAATTCTGCCGTTCAGATGGACTCTGACTTTTCCAGAATTTGGAGAATATAAACCATTTTCTCAAGTTATTCAGTAGGAACTAGGTTCTTTTTATTTCACACTACTTCAGTAATTGAGAATTCCAGTTCAGCGAGGTCTTTGTGCATAAAAGTCCACAGAATGTGGCAGAGTGCTCAGGGTTTGAAGTGAAGGCACTGATATGCAATCAAGTCATTATGCCCTGGCTGACCCAGAGTGAGTGACTTAGCACTCACTTTGGATTTTTGTGTGACTTGAATAAAAATATGTTACCTTAAGTTTAATGATAGAATTAAGCTATTTGTGGGAGACTGTGGTTATGTGTTTTAAACCAGGGAGGCCTGATAAGACTGACTGGTGCGATCAGATCAGACCAAAGATCCACCTGCCTCACCAGCCTGACCTCACTCAGGGCAGTACAAGAGCAAACACGTTACAATATCTCCATCTAGGCACTGTGGCTTTTTTCAGCAAGCTCCTCAAGTGTACTCTCATGTTTTTTTGCCCATGCTGATTCTTAAGTTTGTAAGCACTAAAAGTTATAAGGACTTTAGATGAACAAAAGTATTATAATGAAATATTATCTTTTGTGTGTAATAATTGAATAAGACAATCAAATATTATTCAGAATTCAGGAAAGAACTTTGTGCAGAATTTTGCCTCATCTTAGTACATTTGTTTCATTAGACTTTGACCCCCATACCTTTAATAACAGAGACAAATCAATTCCTTTCCTTTTTCCCTAGCATATAAATGGCATAATGTGTTGACTTTTTTTTTCCCTAGCATATTGCCATAAGTTCAGGAGAGGTAAGTTTGGATTCCTTTTAATGAAAGGCAATGAAAAATATTGTATGCCATATAGTAATATTAAAAGCAAATATAGATGTAACAGGATTAAATAGCCACCAGGACTGCATTTGTAGTAAGGAAGTGTTATGGTTTTCTGTTATATTCAGTTTTAGCTGTTGCTTTCTGAGACAGGTAGTGTCACAGTACCCTTTCCTGGGTCAAATCTGTGCTGAAATACAAAATGAGAAATTCATCTGACATTACCATCTTAGTTCAATGAGATGAGAGCGAGGGACCCTGGTGTAGCAAAATATTTATGTCTCTATGAAAGGGCATGAACAGCCTGATTGACCTAAGAAGTGCAGAGTTAAACAGGCTTCTGCATGAAACCTCTGGGGATAGGTGTTGTCTTCATATAAACTATGAAGGGACCAAATGGTTGGGGACAGGTGGTCACTCTACTCGATGTTAATGCTTTGTTGTATTCCACCTTTGTCCCTACAAACATTATTTCTCCAGTGGCTTGCAGGTTTTTCTTTACTTTTGTGTAATGTCTGAACCTTTTACTTTGAGAACATCTCACTGAAGAATCATGTTAAATAACAATCAAAAAATAACTCATCAGTCTGTGTACATGTGGCAGGCACTGTAACACTATGTTAATGTGTTACAGGTACAAGTTGAAGAAGAAAATGCTGAAAAGCTGACAGCATGTTAAAGATGATTTGTTTATACAAGTGCTAAAGTTATGTTTGATATGTTAATGCAACCTCATTTTCTAGTAAAGGCCAAACACTATTAAGTGGTTATTTGCATTGATTTTTCTATCTTCTGAAATACTTGATTCAAGGTAAACCATCTTTACTCCTTTTGTATAACTGGAACTGGGGCTGTCTTTTAGCAGTCGCTTTCCGGGTGGACCTCATGGCCTTTACTCTGCAGTAAAGGCCATGAACCAGTGCCTCTCACAAACATCCTCATTCTGCTGAATCATACTACCTGATGTTCATTGAAAAAGACTCAACAGTAGCCTAATAGTTTAAATTTTAAGATGGGAGGGAAGGATGTGTTTACTTGCTGTCTATCTTTGCTTTCCTGGATGAATCTCTTCTTATCCTTTTGGTATGTTACCTGCTTTGCTTTTCATTTTGTGTCTTAGCTGCTTGTGATACATCCTGTGCTGGGCACAAAGGTATTTTTTTCAAAAGACTTGAGTGTATTTAGTACAGTTACATGGTGGAAACACAGTTGAAGAGAAGATTGAGTCCCTGTTGCTGGGAATAGATGACGTTATACTGACAACTGTACAGGTGGGTGGTGATGGTTGCTCGAGGGAGACTTGGAGTAGGCTTAATGAGGTTCACTGTCTGTCAATAACATTATCACCTGAATCAGGCTAGCTAAGGTAGGAGGCTTTCTGGGGGAAATCCCTTCAGAGAGGAGAACAAATGTGTGTGTTTGAAAGAAGAGAAGAAACCTTTGTCAGGATTGATTTTGGGGTGCATTTTTTTGTACCTTCAATTGTCTATATTGCCTCTCTGGCTACAAAACTGTAAATAAACCCAGTAGACCACAAAGTAAAGTTAATTCTTAGTAAGTTGTTTGTGTGATACCTTTAAAAAATTATGTTACCATTTCTGAGGCTTTCATATCCTTTCCTCTGCAAAGTCATTGGTGACTTTGTCATTGACATATGTCTACACTGCTCTCATATTCCTTGATGTACTCAAAGTATCTGAGGTAGAGAAGCATTTTTCTCGGTTAGCAGCCTGTGTTTCATGACGTGTTGAACTCATGGGAATTTGCATTCAAGGGCACAATTAAACCTCAGATCCAATGTTTATGTCACCTGTGTTGCACAAAATATATTTTGTCTGTTTGAAGTTTTCCCAAGTGTGAATTTTCACAAGTTTGAGATAACAGAATTTAGACATAGTATTTCAAATTAAACACTTCCTTTAGCTTTCAGCTTTCTTAAAAGGATACATCCAACATTTCCTTTTTGTCAGTACCAAGTTGGATGATGATCTCTTCACTGTGCTCCAGAAAGTATTTTTATATATGTTTTTAGGAGGAAATTCAGTTTCTTACTTGCAGCTGTTGGCATTTTAGAGCCCTGGAGTGAACCAATAAAAACACATATTCTTTTAAAGAACATCTATTTTTGCTGGACCTTGGTAAGAACTAATGACACAGAATTCAAAAAAATGTTGGCTCAAATGAATAGAAGGGCTGCATTGTTTTAAATTCTATTTTTAAAACTTTTCTTTACAGCAAGGTTACACTAAAATTTCATATGCTTCTGCTCTTATGAAAAGGAGTTCTTGCCTTTAGAATGCTATTTTAATATTTTCAAAGTAGCTCAGGTATCAAAGTTGTAACATATAAAATTTTATGAAGACATACATAGTGCTGCTGTTTAAGATTATTATTATAATGCCTTCACAAAGAGGGTAATTGAAGATTTTATTTCCTAGACAGCCAAGAATAAATCAGAATATCTTGTGTTACTACATTGTTTTCAACATAGTAAAACACTTAGATGCAAAGGTCAAATTAGATCACCATTTCTTTCAATGATGTCTCAAATCAAATTCAAGCAGTATACTAGTTGAAAATACCCTAGTTGTTTGTTTGGGTTTTTTTCAGGTATCAACACTCTCAGTAGAAATGAAATGAAAGAGAAATGACAAAACATTCCCAAGTTTGATGTAAATGTAATCATATCAAGGTTGACTTGATAGGGAGGTTTATGCATTTTAACCTGTATTGCATCTTTACTGTACTTTGCTTGTTCTGTGTTCAGCAAGATCCTTAAGTCCCAGTGCTGCTCTTTATTTCAGTGTCCTGTCTTCACAGGAGAGTAGAGAGCAGAACTGAGATTGCACCCATGCTCCCAGTGGTACAATCTGCTCTGTACACCAAGATCCTTTCTCGTGTAGTCCTGCAGCTAGGTTTTGTTCTTAGCATATTTTCATGTACATTTTGGAATCAAGAGAATAGCATGATTATAAATTCAAGTTTTAAAGGTAAATTGAGATTTTAGTCTTTTTAATAATATTTATTCTATGTAAACTTGTGTTGTCAAATTGTGGATTCCAAAACACTGTTTTGAAGAAGAATGTTCTCAAAGCAGCAAAGTGAGTGTCCTGGTGATCATACATGATGTAATGTATAGTGCCTGCAGTGGTAGATTGAATTTTTTTTGAATGGTGTTTGGATCACATCAACTAAGGAAAAAATAGTGCTAGAGAAAAAAAGAACCAACATAATCTGTGTTTAGTTCTTCAATAGTTTTATTAGCACTTTCATGTCTGCAAATACATAATTTTCATGCTGGACATAGAAAAAGAGTTACATCTGAGATTCTGTGATCTGTGATTGTGTGTGTGTGTTATGTGTGTGTGTAATAAACATAGCTGTTAAATATCTCAAATATGTGAAAATACTTACAATCAAATGTACCTTAGTATTTTTTCTGTATCCTTATCTATGGGAAAATGTCTTTTTTCTTGCTATAAAAATTAAACTTTACATTAAGGAAGTTTACAACACACACTGAGAGAGCATACTAGGCCAGAAAAAGTCATTGCCTTTAAAATAGGTAATCCTATTAGAAATAAGCTCAGATTTCTAACAAAAGTAATGAAATGTAACAACAGATAGGTGAATGGAATTTTTAATAGTACTTTTGGGCTCCTACAAATGTTTAAAATTTATTCAAATAGAGGATCAGATCATTCTGGTTTATATACTGTACTGGATACCTGATGAGCAGTATATTGTTAGGCCTTATTTTGTGTTTAGGATTTGTATGTATTGGCATGTCCTTAAAATTTCTCTCTCAAGCTTCTTTAGCATTCTTTATTTTACTTAGGCCTCATTTGTAATTTTCTCAGTTCTGACGCTTTCTGTTTCACAGTTTTTCTTTTTTTAGAGTTTACATGAGCCAGGCTTCATTGTTCTGTGTACTGAATTGCTCAGGTGTTGGGTGCATTTACATGATGGGAAGCTCAGTTCTGTGTTGTCCATAGTCACTAAGACACCACAAAAGGCTGACATTTGCGGATCTTGCATTTGAGACAGCAATGCTTACATGGGCATTATATCACAATTCTTATTCTTTTTTTGCTAGTGTTTTCAGAAAGTATATATTAGAATACTTTTTATCAATTAATTGTCTTTTGTTCTCATAGTCTGATAGCTTTGGGTTTTGGTGATCGTATCCAAAATACTTGCCTGTAATATGTTGTTGTAAAATGCTTCTCCTGGTGCTCTGCTTTTCCCTAGTTCTAACAGTTGTTCTCATGTGTCTTCTCAGTACTTTGTTGTACCGGTGTCTGGTTTGTTTTTTGTTTTGGTGGGGTTTTTTTGGGTTTTTTGTTTTATTTTGTTTTTGGGGTTTTTTTGTAAAACAAGGGGGTTTTGTAAGGCAAAGAACTGTCTGCAGACAAGTAATTGTTCTTTCAAACCAAGGAACAGGGCAAGACCTTTTATAGTTAATGGCAAAAAGAGTAAAATATAATTTGGTTTACAACTTGGAGATTTTTAATCATTAAAATAAATGCTCAGCAGACAGCAGTAAGTCTACATGTATAGGCACACAGTAGCAAATGCTAACTTTTTCATTTTTTGTCATTAAGTTAAATATTTAAAGAAAACAATCCTAAAACTTCTTTCAATATGTTGTGTGTATTGGAGAATTAACCTCTTAGTGTGAAAAATACAAGTCTAAAAATTTCATATGTATTTTCTAATAAAAGGTTGGATAATTGATTTGGGAGGAGGGTCTTTCATTTGCTTGCATTTCAAAAAGCGTGCATTCTTTCCTTTATATCTACTTATTGAATACATAAAAGCCAGAATGTAGCCATATATTGGCATAACTAGGAGCAGAAATTCAACCCAACATTCTGATAAATACCTTGTCTGATTCATAGCTTTTTTAGCATACTGTTGGACCAGGAAGAAACTGAATAATTATACACATTTTAAAAACGTAGCTTTAGTACTGTCTGGGATTGTAACTTGCTTTTGTTTGATGCTTTCACTACTGCAGAAATGGTGATGGGGTTATTTACGTTAAGTCGTTTGGCTTGTTGAAAAAAAATATGCCCACACTCCTCTACTTAATAGGATTCTTTCCTCGTTGCAGTGCAAACGGCTGGAGCAGGAGCTTCATCATCTGAAAGAGCAGAACCAGACTTCAGCAAACAACACGAGACATATGACTGCTGAAAACAATCAAGAACGTGCTCTGAAGGTAAATCTCCATTTCTTCTTGCAGGCAAATTAAGGTTGTAAGCCCCTGGTGCCAGCTTTCTGGGCTGCATATATCAGTTGTGTACATTTCAGCAGAAGTGAGCTATGGTGTTTGCCAACAACTGCTTCTTTAAACACAGATACAGCACCCTTCTGTTATGGTTTTATTTTATTTTGCGTATGAAAGCAACAAGAAAAAAATAACGTATCCTCCAAAATAGTGGACTGGTAATTAGCACTAAATTCTTTAGATCTCTCTTTGCAATATTACATTGTATAAGGTGAAGAAAACTGCAACTATTTGCCTCCTGGTACCTTTGGAAAACTAATATTTTAAAGCATGGCTGTTTGATCTGCTCCCAGCAGTGTGTGCTATATTAATAACATTGTTGACCGATACTACCAGTGACCACATAGTTGATACTACTATTTGCAAAAGGGTAGCTACTTGGAATTGGGAGGAGGAATAATAAGTCTTGTCAATAAGAATAAAAATGAGCAAAGAGGCGGGAGAGGGTCAGAGAAAGGACAGTGTAAAGTGACAGGTTATTGCTGCTTTGAGAAAGGGAAATTGTAATGTCACTGGAATTGATAGCTACATACCCTGCAATCTCACCGCTAGCCAGGATAAGAGACTGTGCCAGGTAAGATGTGCAAGCATTGTGCACACCTCTTCAGCCACTCTATTCTTAAAAATCTCTTTTATGAGTAGTGGAAATACAATACAAATAAAGAAGCTACTCTGTTTATACTGTGTTGTCATTTTAAAACTTTGATTTATACATTAAGGTCCAAAGGTATCTCATTTGTAGATAGATTTTCCTCTGCCTCCTTTTTCTTTTCCTTTTTTTTTTTATTTGTGAAATATCATTATACATCCAACAACTTGACCCAAAGCAAAGTATAAGGATAAAAGTAAATCTTTGTGTAGTTTGACATTTCTCAGTAAGAAAAACAATAAATGTAATAATAAATGGAGAGAGGCTGTGTGTCACACAAATTCTATATGTTCCACGGGATTATAATTGCCATCAAAATCTACAGTGAATACTACAAAATCAGGTGTGCAGTACTGAAAACAGATGACTAGAAATAGAGATCATAAACATTCAGGGCTGTTTTTGACTGCAATAATAGCATTGTTTTAAATCAGATGTCACTTGAAGTTAGTGCTTGGCAGGTATGCTACTTATTGTTTTTCATTAATTGTATGCTGACTTGTTTCTTCTGTGTCATTGAAAATATTGTGCAGAGAGCCTTTCTGCCAGAAAAAAAATTTATTTAAGCTACACTTTTTGCATTTAATATTGTCTGACATAACGCTTAGAGAATAATTATATTTTCAGAGCAAGAAGTGATTTGATAGTTCAGAGCGTTACTAGGATTTCATTCTAAGCCTGATATTGCTCTCCCAGCACCTAATCTTTAAAGAATTTCATTTCTGACTGTCACAGGAATTTTTTTTATTTTTCAAAGTTAAAGGTTAATTGATCATAGTCTCTTAGAGATGAGAGTCTGGGGAGGAAAAAAAAGACCACTTCTCAATTTTTTTAAAGTTGAACTTTTTTAGTATTGTAGCTCAGTAGAGTTTGTCTCAGTTCATATTACTGTTGCCTACAGTGAGGACAGGTCCTTTGGAAAATTTTTTAAAAGGCCAAGTTGTATCTTGACCTTGAAACCTTTAAAATGCCCCAGTGAAATATTGTAAGGATGAAAGCCATGTCAGTGACTGCCTTAGGAGCGGGTTTGGTCGGTGCTCTGGGGCTGGCTGCAGGTGGCTGGTGCGCTCCTGCTGCTGTCAGCAGCACAGCTCCCAGAGAAAGAAATTGCCAGCCAGAGCCCTGTGAGGGGTTACACAGCTCCCCTGTGAAACCCTTGTGTTCTTGGCTCTCACCTCCTGCTCCTGTTTGCACTCAGTAGTTCTTGCATGGCTGCATGCAGAGTGCATGTACAGACCCAAGCATCCCTTCCTGTCCCCTCTCCAGTGCCGAGCACCCTCTGCACACTTGACCCTTCTCAGAGAAATAGGACAGGTCATTTGTCTCTGTGGTACAGGGTAAATATCAACTCAGCTTTTATTGTCACCATAATCCCAGGAATTACATTTATTTTAACCACCTCCACATGCAAACTGGGGAACTATGCTGTGTGTTATTAACCTGTCCAGCAGAAGAAACCCAGGCATTTCTTCTGAATCTGTCCAAGACAGTTTGTATCGAGGAAGTTTTTTCTAAAAAACCTGTAATTTTCCCAATTCTCTTACACTTAATTAATGTTGAGGCAATCTGTTGATTCAGTTTGGCAAAAGATGTATCTTGAGGATGAGGAATTTGATCTGCTTTAGACTTTCTTAAGGGAGTAACAGAAGTGTAAACATAAGTTGTGGTGCAGGGATATTTGCAATCTTAACTGGATAAAAATAAGGTAATCAGGATCAGCTAGATTAAGGATGGCGTGAAAGTCTGTGATAAAAGATGAGATCATTACCTCTATGGGACCCTGAAATACACTTAAGAACAAAACCCAATGGCTATTGTTTCTTTTTTACTTTTTAAAATCATCTCACAGTAGTGAGTTGCTTGGAAGGGAAAAAGTGTAAGACCAAACCACAAGAAACCTATTTCATTCCACTGATGTTAGGATCTATTAGGTTAGAGAAGCTGCAAGCTGTCAGATTTCTTTTTGATATATCAGCTCACAGGGCTACTGCCACCCTTCTCTGATGCAGTAGCCATCCATAGTCAGGAGTGAGGCAGAGAAGCAGGGAGACACATTCTAACTGTGGGAGATGTGTGATGGCAGTAATTTGGCTAGGTTCAGGATCTGGAAGTCACAACAACGATACAAGCACTCTTTTGCAGATTTTTGTTTTTATGCATTTAGATTACGTCACACCTGAGGATAATGTGACAAATAAAACATATGACACAGAAGGTGTGCAGTGCACATTGTAACATGCTCATTCATCTTACTGTGCCATATAACATCTTGGTAAGATAGCTCTTCTTAACTAATCTCTGCATACATATTAGTAGTATGTGATTTAAAATTTCCATATTTCATGTATTTATTGCACAGAAAATTCCTTATAGTGGCCATTCAGCCCCACAATGCCGAACTGACACTTGTAATTTTTCTAATATTCTTATTGGTCATAGGGGATTGTATTAATTGACTGAAAAGGCCAATTTCAAATCTTCCCTCCAGGCAATGCCCACAGCTGCACAGAGGTCATGCGGAGAAGCATGTGGGCCCCTATTTCCATAGTTAAAGTAAAATAATCCTCTTCTTTCTGAAACCATTTTTTAAAATCTCTTATTATATTTCACATTGAATTATGGCTAAATCTTGTAGGGATAATTGCTTCCTAAGGGTCTATACATTTGCGCTCTTAGTACATTTTCATAAAATAAGATCTGAGAGTGCTTTGCAGTTCTAATGTGTCAGGGTCTATATGGAAGATTATTCATTTTTGCTTGGCCTTCATAATTAACATTTGGTCTCTACTGATTCTGATAAATGTATTCCCTTAATACAGAGAAACAACTGATTCAATTAAACAAAAAAAGTTGAAGAATTGCAATTTTTTCATTATTTTTCAAATATTCATTCATTTTACTGTTCTTAGTTTTGTAGTGTGTAATTTTAGAATTCAGTTTTCACTAATACATTTTTTCTAAAGAAAAATAAAAATTTTGCCAGTATACATGTCCTCTTTACTGAGTTGAAGAAGAATAAGAAATAATTCTTGTGAAACCTATAACTTAATGTGAAATTTCATGGAAAATGTTTTACAGGATTTGACTGAAATAGAGAGAGGAAACTTCTTTTTTCCACAGACCTTCTAATTTCTAATTAGGTAATATATCCTCAAAGCAGCTATTAATCTACTTTAAAGATCAGAAAGACATACTAATTTTATTTTCAAGGCAAACTTTAGAAAATAAGAGGACTATTTCATGGTGATATACAAATAAGGTGCCCTTTACTGACTAAATGAAGTTACTCCATCCAATTATGATGTCATTAGAATTTGCAAGGGTTATTAATCTCCTTCAGAGTGATTGAGATGCTATATCTTTCCTTTGATCAGTTTTTTTTTTTGTAATATCTGCCTTTCTTTTTAGTTGTGATTTTTTTGTAGAATTTATCCTACATGCTTTCATTAAGATATATTAAGATATATTAAGAATATAATAAATTTAGAGTTAGAGCCAAGAAAGCAACCTGAAGAAGCCATCAGAAGTTTGTCTACGGTAGTGTCATGAAGCAGCTGTGCCTGATGTCATCTGCTTTCTGCTGATATGTAAGAATCAGGTCAAGGACAGGAAATGCACAATGCAGAACAGTTTGGTAGTTATTCCAGTGATGATGCCTGTGAGGAAGCTGCTCTAGAGTACTTAAGTATTTCTTGATGCCTTTCATAAATTATATTAAGTTCTTTTAGATTCACAGAATTTCCCAGATTCTTAGAGTAGAAACCATTTTTCCATACCTGCTTGACAACATCAACCACGGAAACAAATTCAGCTGACTGGTCAACCTGTCATCCATGAAGGGCATCATCACAACAGATTCTGATGTTAAGAGCTTAAAAATTTTTTCAAAAGCTTTAACATGAAGTGTAAAATCTTTGCTACTATTGAAAAGCACACATTATTCATGCTATTTAGGCGTACAGTATTAACTGTGGGGAAAAAAAGTCCTTCCTTCGGATGATGTGGCCTTCATTTACAAAAACTAAGTAATTCTAACTGGTTTTAGGTTTGGTGCTTCAGAGCTGAAATTTCATAAGTTTAATAAGTTTGAAGCTGGTTTATGGCTATAAAGTCTCTGATTTCAGCAGAGACACATGCTTTTGAAATGTAATCCAGGGCAACTTGTCTGAATACTGCAGTGATGGGAAACCAAGAGATTTCAATCTCTTCTATTCAAATTCCAGTTTAGCATATAATTTTTGCAATTTAATAGTTATTAATTTCACCCTTTCGTAATAATTTTACATGGGGCAGCAGAGCTCACATTAATTCATTGTAATCACATTAATTCATTTTGATCACATTAATTCAGCTGGAATGTGAGTTTGGAATGTGTCAAGGCTCAGCCACATGCAGAGCACCGCTCTGCCACCTTCAGCTGTTGCAACTGTTGCACTGTAGTTACTGCAGTGCTGTGTGACTGATGGAGAACAGCTGCTGGTTTGCCTGTATGCTGTAGCTAACAGATGAATGGCTGTGTTGTCCACTGCTGAGATGGGTGTTAGACCTTTCTTCAGCTCCTAGCTACAAAGTTTAGACTAGACACTGCAAAGCTTAAAACTTGCTGTTGATACAATTGTCCGTATGGTGTAATTGTTTGGTACAGATCACTTGATTTAGAGTGGTTGTTTTTGGGGGTTTTTTTTCAATGAAGCACCTCAGCAGTATTCATATGTTGGACAATACACCCATTTCTCTCACATTTTGTAAGGAAATCTTCTGGCCAATGTTCATTGTTTCCTCTGTATCTTACAAAATAGCAACCTGTGAAAGCTCAGCTCAAGAGCTCACTCTGTGGAGTTAACCTGAGAGCAATTGTGCCTTTCATCCCAGATGTCATGTGCTGCTATCTAGAAAAAAGGACTGCTGTCACATTTGCAAGTGATTTTATAGGTGTGTTTCAAAATATAATGCCAGCTTCATATTGGAAATTGGAGGGTGGAGTAGATTGCAGATCTGTCTCTGTGCGAGGAGATACACTGTGCCCTTGCATTTACTTATGATCTGTATCTGTTTTTCTGAAACCAAAGGAACATTTAGTACCTATAGTACCTATAGTTAACAGGCTTCTTGGAGGTTATCTCCAGAAAATAATACATTATTACAGCTAATCCTGAAAGGTTCTTCAATGCTGTTCTTTCAATAACTTACTACATAGGGATAAAATATTACAGGATTTGTCAAAGTAAGAAGCAATTTCTAACTTTGTGCAAGAGCTGTTTCATAGTTTGGATTCTTCTCCTAAGAAGGATTCCTCTTATTCAGCTTTCGGAAGAGTTGTTCAGGTTGTACAAAGCCATAATGAATTCCTTTCTCGCACTAGTACCTACCCTAACACAGGATGTGACATCATTTAAATGTTTGGGCAATGTGAGAGAAGGAGTTGCTACCCTGTCAGTAAAACTTGTTACAAGCACATGAGATCACTGTTCATTTTTAGAGTGGAGGTTTGGTGAAGTTTTAATGCTTAAATTGCTTTTAATTGCATAGTAGAGGTGAAAATAAAAGACTAGTAAAACTTGGAGCATGCTGCTGACAACCTGGACGTGAATAAGAAGGCACAAACATTTTTCTTCCGTTGCTGGTTCCTAGACACTTTATCAGACAGGGCAGACACAGTTGCAATCTTAATTGCACTGAACAGAGCCTTTGCTTTTGCTGCACCCAGAAACACTTAATCACAAGGTCTTAAAGTATGTCACTGAGGTTAGACACAAGTCTGTTCAGCTCTTATCCATGCTAGAAGAATGATTAGTCGCTTTATGGCTTGGTGTTATTAAATAGCACCATACACCTTAGAGGATATCAGTGTGAGCTGCGGCATCATGTCATAAATGAACACTAAAATGAGTTCACAGAAACTTCTGCAGAAGTAATTCTGTCTATGTTCCACTTGATAATAATTTTCTGCGTTCATTTCTCTTTAAGTTACAGTGTCTCCAAAAGCTATTGCTACAGACTCTGACAGAAGTCTGTAGCAATAGCTTTTGGAGACACTGTAACTTAGCCCACCAAGTTAACTGTATTTCTGGAGAGAAAGAAAATCACTCCTATAATCCCACAGTGACCAACCCCTCTCAAGCCCAGTGGAAAAAATGTGAGCACTTGTTGACTGTCTTTAAAGCAGTAATTTGAAGTTTCCTTGGACTCAATTGTTCTTTTGAGCAAAATTCCGTCATTCAGGGCTGGCGACCCTCAAGGGATGCCTCAAATGGTTTCTCCGTCTGCTCTCATGTATTTAGGGGTGTAACAGTTTGCTTATGTGTATCCCTTATAGGCAGGAAATGGCTAATTTAGTGTATGTATTTGACCATGAATTAGAAATCTGATCTACTAGTATCACAATCAGTGACCAGTTTTATTAATTGGGGTTTTTCAGCCATCAAGCCTAGCTGGTAGGCTTTATTTAGTTAGGTGAGTTTTGACAGAAAGTTGTTCACAAATGCAGTAGCGTTCTTAGTCTCCTCCCATCTGGTAGCTAATGTTTTAGAACTGATAGACATTTGTATTTGTTGACCAAAAATACCTTGTGTAGAGAGCTGAAAGTTAGAATAATTGCTTAAATGTGCCATAAGCAAATAATACAGTATTTTCCCCTGTCAGAAAACATGAGAATAAAATTATGAGATATTTGCCCTTCACTGGGAGTGAAGTTGCCCAGAGACATAGGCTTCCAGAGTTCGATAAATCTGGTTTATATGAAATGTCTACCTGGGCGTTGAAAAGAAATTAATGTTTTGTAACATTAGTACTTGCATGATTTTCAGTGATTAGCTTCTGATGACATTAAGTGGTTGTGTGGATAGATGGCAGGGACACTTGTACACTCTCGGTTCACCAAATCATAGCTGCAGGCCAGAATTCTGAAAGCATTGAAACCTTGGGTTGTTTTCAAATAGAAGGAAATAAATAGACATACCCAAGTTCTTGTCTTTGCTTCCTTGGTTGCACTGGCCATGCCACCATCCTGTACCTTTAAGGCTGTCCTTTCACTGACTGCACCATCTGGCATGTCAGCCCTGTGTGTACAGTGTTCTCTGCACAGCAGCTACTCAGGATTTCTTGGACTCTGTTCAAATGAAAGAAGACCAAACACTGGTGTTTCTTACCTGCTGTGATCTCAAGTCTTTCAGAATCATTTCAAAGCAAAGTAATATATGGATAAAAGTGAACAATATTTGTCCATCCTGAGAAGAGTTGAATCTGTATAGATATAGTGCTTGTCTAGAGCACTGTATCTCTTAACATGCTTCATGTTGCTGTAAACAGCTGCCCAAGAATGGCACTGAATGCATCTTGGAAGAATGAACAAGCTATGTCTTGGCTCAAAGGGCTTGTTCACCTTGCCCAATGAGTATAAATCTTCCTTCTCTCGTGTTAATAGATGCTAAACATCTCTTAACCAAAGCAGATACATTTACTGAACTTTGATTCAGTTCTAAGCATTAAGGAATTCATTACTCATTCACTCTTGGTTTTTGATGCTGACTTTCATCTGTTCCACTAACAATTCCATGCAGGTCTGTTGCTTTTTATTTGACCGCCTTCAAAATCTCTCTTGGCAGCAGATTACTACTGACAATCTCGAACATCTACTGTATATACCATATCCAGCCCTCTTTCTCATTGGTGGTGCTGTGGTCATTTAATTCTTTTGGCTAAGTCTCTTATGTTTTGGCTTCCATTTCATAGGTGGAAGTTGTCTTCCCATAAGGTCAGTCAGTGGTACTGCTTCTGATTACCAGAAGTATTATTTCTGATTAATGTAGCAGGTTCTTGGAATACAATATTTTGATTTCAGGTGACTCTAAATCTGGACTACCATTCTCACCATCATTTAGGCTGCTTTCACTTCATCACTTCTGGTATGCAAAGAATCATCTCTTTCATGGTGATAGGTTTCTATGACCATGTCAACAATTACTTCTCATCCATCTTTTTTATTTAACCATTCTATAATTGTGCATATTAACTTAGTATTTTATAAATACTTTGTGCTTTCACAAACCTGCTTTTCCTTACAGCAGAACAGATGCCATTTTGTATGATTGCTACATTTGACTTTCTAGAAGCCTTTTCCTTACTGAGTTACACAGCCACTTGGTCTTACAGTTTGAAGGTGCTACATTTCAGTGTTCTGCAGCATTTTTAGGGTTTTTTCTAAACTCTGTTAAACTGGAAGAGTTTATGGGCCTGGGTCATATCTCAGATATATGTATTCTAGAAATATATATTCTGAAATAAAGAGATGTTCTGAAGTTGTAGAAGATGAAACCAACTATCCAGGCATCTCGTAGACAATTAAGAAGCTGTCTGCTACCTGCTCTTTTACTCCTTATCTCCATAGAGGTGACAGCCATACCTTAAACCTGTGATTAAAAAAATGGTATGTTCTAAAATGCACTGAAATTCATCAGTATCTTGTGAATTAGAATCACAGAGTCTGATACGTAAGCAAAACATACTGTAGAAACCACAATGATGTTAGGAAAGCTGCTTATATGTATTCAAAAATGTGTAGATGTGGAACTTAGAGTCATGGTTTAGTGGTGGACTTAGCAGTGCTGAGCTAATTGTTGCACTTGACCATAAATATCTTTTCCAACCTTTACGATTCTCTGATGATTCTCTGGTTATAGGGAAAGGTGAGTTCTTATAAAATCAGAAACTGTAACTGTAGTTATAATCTTTGCCAGCATCTCCAATGGTATAATTTGTTGCCCCAATCCTGGGGTCATTTTTCCTTCCTTCTGCCCAATACCATGTCAATAGTAGTACTGCTATAAACCTTTGTAAGTTCTGAGGAGGTGTCGTATTGCTGCACTTCAAAAAGTTATAAAAAAATTGTTTTACTTTCCTACTGGTATAGATCTTCATTTCAGGATTACATGGATCAGGAATAAAGGCCATATGTTCATCTAATTCTAAAGTGATCATGAAGTCTAGTGTATCTTACTTTACTGATTTACTGTAAGTATCTGACTTACTATAAGAAAACTAGTATTCCTTCCTTCATTTGCCGCTTTCAGATACTATAAAACACATTTCCAAACTAAATTCACAGATTCTGAATCTGAACTTACTTTGTACATAAAAAAAGTAGCTGCTTTCTGCAATGTTTAAAGGTTACCTTAGCTCATTTTCTATTAACATTATGCCTAATCTGCACTGGAACAGTTTTCAAAATATCTATCAGCATTGTACCATAGTAAAATAAAAAAGTACCAAAAATTTTTTAGCCAAGTTATTTTTCATTCTTGAAGGTATTAAATTATATTAAATGTGTTAAATTATGATGGAGATGAGATATCAAATTTTATTAATGAAGAGGAGGAGTATCATGGTTATGTATTATATTTTATTTCATCTTTTTTTTTCTTTCTCCATATGAATTCTGTTGTCCATGCATGCAGAAAGAAGTGTAGTAAATCTTAATTTTCAATATTTTTTTCAGTGTCATACCATACACTCCATTTTTTATGCTGCACAGGAAAATGATCCTCTTTTGTTTGAACAGCAACTGTAAACAAAATCTTGAGCCTGGATGCATGATGACATGCAAGTTATTTGTCCTTCAATAAAACATATAAAAGGTAGTAACCTAAGCTGTTGTGCAAAAGACAAGCTACAGGGTCATTAAATACCAAAGGTCTTGCTCTGACCCATCCATGACCTCCTTATCTGAAACTCCTCTCAGAATTGATAGAATCTACTTTAGATCTTGGGTACAGGAAACCAAGGATGGATAAAGAATCAATACAAACATTTCAGAATTGTAGGTATTTACTAAAAAGGAATATTTGGCCTTTGTATGTTTGTGTATCCAGATACCTGTTCAGAATTGGAGGACACTTTCCTAGCATTTTATATACAAGAAATCATACGAAGTGTGCTTCAGAGTAGAAGGGAGACAGATGCTGAAGGAAGACCCTGAAACATTAGGTCTTGGTATGGTTTTAAAGCTGTAGACTGGCCTTGATTCAGAAACCTCAAGGTCCTACATGTTTGCTATTATTTATAGTTTTACTGCAATCTGGATTTCTCTCCTGTTCTCAGGTGAGCAACTTCAGGTTTTAGAGTGAGATGAATTCAAAAGTGTCCATATCTGAAAAGTGCAGCTTGGTGCTTAGCCATCACTTACTCAGAGGAGTCAGGAATCATTTTGCCTATCCTGTCTAATTCCCGCCTATTTATTTGGTCTGGCGCAAAGATACGTTTTTGATGTTAACACACTTGTGCTCCCAAATCACTGAGAGGCTTTTGAAAATCCCTTTTGCCCATAAATAAGAGGAAAGTTCTGATTTGACTTCCAGGCGTGTGGCCGCACAGAGGTGTAAGGGAAAAGTGATCTTTGCTGTTCACACATTTGGGTTGCCAAGAGGAAGAGATGCACTACCTGAGCAACATGCAGGTCATCAAGAAAATGCTTGAGCACCAGAAGTAAGGAATGGATGAGGATTTCTTTTGAACTTTTTTTTCCCTTCTATGAAAATGGGCTTAGTGAAGTAAAATCTTTCTCATCTGTGTGCCAGTAGATCTCCACAGCTTTCCTCATGAGATTTTGGAGTGGTATCTGGATGTGGGCTTTTCTCTGGGTGTCAGCTTTAGTGGAGTGAGCTGCATGTTAGGGGTAAAGTAGTAAATTTGATAATTTGCTAATTCTGAGTTTCCAGACCCTAACCTTAAAAAACCTTGTGGAGACACTCTGGTATACTACGTATTGAGGGTTAACACAAGCATAGATAGAACTGGATGTATGATTTATTATGGGTTTTAATTATTTTAAGTCTTGCATTGTGTAAAGTAAGGTTCATATCAGCAGAAGTGTATCAATGTATTAGGATTTCAACTCAGCATATATTAGGTTTATCTTAATATTTAGAAACATTGCATGACTAGTTCTGTCATGTAGCTGAATCAAAATTGTTCATTACAGTTGCAGAAAAAAATGAATTGTTCACTAAAAAAGCTCAAAGGAGGTCTGATTTCTCCTTCAAAACGTGTTTGCAATTAAAACTTTAAATTTTTGTGCCTCCAAAATTCAGTCATCTGTGTTGTTACTTCCAAAATTCAGCCTCTCTTAATGGTTAGGTAAATATATCTTACAAAGAAAAGGAATGGAGGGGTAAAATGAGAAGTCTTTCAACTTTGGGTAGGAAGCTAAAGTAATGAATGCAATTGTGTAATAGTAAGTGTATATCACATTGCTTGACCATGGTATTAATGTGTATTGGTGATTGTATTAAGCTGCTGAGCAGCCAAATTTGCAATTTAAACAGAAAGACCAAAATGCCATTTTTAGTTAGATTCAATATGTAAAGGAATCTTCAGGGGCTTCATTTTCTGAACTGTGTTGAATGATACTGGATTTTCCATCTCCAGAATTGATTCTCCACTGAAGAACAGATGTCATCTTTCACGGTTTTACTAGATGCATTTAGATTCCATACAGTTTCACAAATTCCCCATTTCCTTGTGGATCACAGTCAAGATGATTATTTTAATGCTAGTTTGTTTACTAAAGAAATATCTGCTATGCTGGAGGGGTAGTTAAGCTGGTGGTCATGGTATGACTAGAACATAGAGTTCATTGTTTACAAATGCTTTAACCACACATTTTGAAAATTGAGAGGTTTTGTTTTTGAAAAATCAATACTGTTTCAACTGGTTTTTTTACATTAGAAGTAGTATTTGGACCAGGTTTTCAAACACTGGTCTTGTATATATGTGTATATATGTGTATATATGTATGTGTGTATATGTATGTGTATATATGTGTATATAGGCCAGATTCTGTGCACACAGATATGTCACGGTGACTGCTGGAGTGAAGTTCTGCTGACAGTAAAAGTTATTGTTATAGCATCTAAATTTTGAGAAAAAATGAATCCTTTCTTTCTTTGACTTTGAAGCTCACGAGTCCCAAGTGTACTTCGTGTGACTATGTCCCAAATTTCTGAAGCCTTAAGCTATTATACACACATACAGACTAGTAAGAAATAGACAGAGATCAGAAGAAGTTCTGATAATTTTTTTTTTTTTTCATAAACTAGCTGTCTTACATGATACAACAAGCTCTGGTAAGAGTACCTTGATGCTTTGCTAGTTCTTTCTAGCTCAGGCCAGGAGACATTTTAACAGGAAGAAATCCTTGATATAAACATTAAAAGAATCTGTTATCCTTTCTCAGGATAATAGATAAACATATCCCTTCAAAACATTTCCCCACAAAAGCTAATTAAGATCATCTCTACCTTAACAATGTTTCTTAGTGAGTTCTTTGGATCTGTAATCCTTCACCCCATCTTCTGAAACGATGAAACTATATAGGGCAGGTTTCTAGTTTTAAAATGGAGCTCCGTTTGCTCCACTTTCCAGTAGTGCTAACTCTGATTAAATTATTTGAATACATTACTTGTTGTCCGTTAGATGCACATCAAAGACCTGAAAATTTCAAACTTTTTCTTTGCATATGTTCTGGAGGAGAGACTTAGTATACCAAGCATCTTTTCTTTTTTCTTTTTTTTTTCTTTTTTTTTTTAAGGATTTTAACTATTTAAGAGTATGACATAAAATTGACTGGGTTTAGTTGGTTATCCTTATTTCTTACAATTGAACAGCATTTTTGGAGGACAGAGTGGCTGAATGACTGGGAAGAAAGTGACTGAAACCTGGAAAATGCTGTTGATAGCTCCTTCCCTTTGGAATTGCTGTGTAACAGTAACAACAAAAACACTCATTTTCCAAACTAGATAAAATAAAATCTGTTTATCTAGCCTGTTAAATCTGGGTGCCAGCTTTCAAGCAGATGATGTTTTAAGCTCTGTAGATGCTAAATCCTGAAACATTTGGTCTATAAACAAAAAGCTGACATCAAATACAGCATTACTGCTAGACATAGTAATGGTGTATGTATGCTGCATTCACACAAAATAGGGAGATGATTGCTTTTTTGTAGGTTGCTTTGGGTTTTTTCTTATGTTAGAGTATTAAAACAGATATTAAATTTTATCATTAATGCAGTGCGTGGTCTCTCTTCAAATCCCCTTAATTACAGATTGACTCCAAGGATTACACAGCATGGATTTTAATTTTAACTGAAACAAAAAGAAAAGCTGCTTAAAAATTATTCTTGCTGAGTGACTTGTTGGACCACAAAACAATTTTAACATCTTTTGACAAGTGTCGTCATACTTAAAATATTAGAGCCGAGTTCACCTTCAAACTCAGTTGTATCGTGTCTACTTCCCAAATAAAATGTTTTATTAACTTTGTCCTCACAAAGGAATGTCTGCTTCTTATATTTTTGTTTATTCAGTTATTTTTTAGCAGATGAAGACTCTCAGTCTTGCTGAGATGTGTTTATGTTTGAAGAAAGTGACATCAGACATCATATTTCTTTTCTTTGGTAATTAGGGAAAAATTACCAGGCAGAGTTGATGTAGCAGCAACAAATGTATTTCACACTCTTACATTGATTCCTTTCTGACCCCTGTCTTTAGAACTTAAAACTGAAAGCTTCATTCTGTCCTAAAACATAGCATAGCAGGTCTGAGTCCAGAAACAACATTTTCATAAATTGGGGCCTCATCCAATGAGCCTCACACAGGAAGGTACTTCAGTAAGTACCTATTATTCTTCTGAGTAAAATCAGATGATCAGCAATCAGTTTTTAATCAGTTTCTTGTGGGGTTTCTTTTCTCCCATTTCTTAAAGGACAAAATCAGCTTCCCAGTTTGTTTTGTTAAGTTAAAGTCACTTGTCACAGTTAAAGCTTACTAGCATTTTTTGTAGTTTTACAGTATATCTCCTCCTGGTTCTTTAAGACACACATACGAAGAAAAATAAAAAAAGAAGTTGCTCTCCAGAGCTGCATCAAATAACTGCCCAAAGCTAAGTGTACACAACTTCTTGTGAAGTAGACAGATGAAAACACTGTCCTGTCTCAAAATGGGGATACAAATTTCTTGTTTTAAAAATCAGCTTGTTTTGTGACTGAGTAATAACTTTGAATGCGAAAGGCTGAAGGAATGAGAATTTAGCTTTTGGCCAGGAGGTCACCGTAGTGCTGAGGGATAAATCTGTCATTGCTGTTTAATAGTAGTTAGTGGTTTGATAAAGTTCCCCCAACTCAGTTCGTTAGCTTAAAAGCTATTTCTGAGACTTTACAGAACTGCAGGTAAACAACACCATTTTTGCTTCATTTTTTTATGGGGTGAAATTTTTGCACTTAAAAAGAGTTATTTCAACAAGCTTTTTTCTCTCTTTTTAGCTGGCTCTGGATTGTTGCTATCAGAATGTTCGGTGGTTTTCTCCATTATTATACTAGCACACTTTTTTTTTTTAATGGATCAGATTAAACTCAGATTAAGCTGTTGCTTTGCCAAGCATAAATCCCTCCTGTTTTAGCATGAAAGTATTTCTAAAGCAAGCCAATGAACAAGGTAATTTATACACAATATTCTTTGGTTTCATTTGTCTATTATGTGTAATAGTCTCAGTGGTATATGATTTTCATGTCATGTGTGCTTAATGCAGAGGCCAGTAATAGCAAAAAATGAGGCAAAATAGTGTAGTTTAATAAGTGTGTTTGTGTGTGTGATTTGTTCTAAGTATTTGTTAGGTCATGCACAGCACTGTGAGTGATGCTGGCAGCTGGCAGAAGTTTGATGCTTTATATTTGCTATGGTTGCATTGTCTTGGTCAAGCTTTAAATGTATTATTGCTTAGATTTAATAAAAAAATGCACAAAGTAGTTCGTAATTCTTGTCAAAAATCAGATGAGATTAAGGCTTAAAGGAAATAATAACTGTTTTTCAGCAGAAAGTTCAATTTTGCAAGTCACCTTTTGAGGCCTGTTTAATAAGATTTTGAACTCTTTTGAATGCCCGGTGAAGTTAACAGGGGATGAGGCGAGCTGTTCAGACAGATCCTTTAATAAATAACACCGTCTCTTTACCACAGTGGACAAAATCTGGAAAAAAGAAAAATCTCACTTGTGTCCTAACATAAATAAATGTATGCGTGAGCGCTGTCTGTCTTATGAAGTCGTTTGTGTTTGTTTAAGTTGGAGCACAGGACACACAGTGAGTCTGGTGTCTGGGTTTTGAAACCGGGGTGTGTAAGCGTCTACGTCAAAAAGAAAATCATTCTGGAATCTGAAGGCTGAGGCTGGAAAGAAAAATCATCCTTTACAATAAGTAAGACCTGATTTTGGCATATGTTAGCTTTTCAGCAATGTTATATGTTTGCAATACATTCGCTATTGGTATAGCTCTGAGAGTCGCCCTTCTTCGAGCATGAGATTTCAGGACTTTTGCTGGAGCTAGATTTTGATATTTAGATTATGAACCAGTTCTGCAGTTTAGGGTGAGGACTGTTGCTAGGGTTGTTAGTTTCAATCGAAGTGTAACTATCTTTGTGTTGTTTAGCAGTTTTTCAGAATTAAATTTTAACTGCCAGTATCTGCTTCATTTTTGTTAATATATTACTTTTTTCTCCCACCCTCCCTAACTGCATAAGTGATATGGGGCTGCATAATTTCTGGGGATTTGTTGTGCTTTTGCTCTCCATACTTTTTCTCTAGCTAGGCAGTACTTCATGGTGGTTAACAGGATACGCTCTTTTCTTGAACAGCTAATTTACAAACAAGTACTTTTTCAGTTTTGCATATATTCTTGCACAATAACCAAAAAACCCAAGGTTTATTCTTTTGGTTTGGGGGATTTATGGCACTCTTTTGTTGTTGTTAAGTTTTTTGTTTATCCTCTTATCCACTGGATTAAATCTTGTTTCGTTATTGCAAAATCCCCTCACTGTCTTTTTAGTTGAACCTCAATCATGAAAACAAGGAACCTGAGTTACACTTGAGGAAGGAAATGTTCAGCCAGAAACATAGTGCTTGCAGGTAAATCAGTGGACACTGAAAATAAAATAATTAGAAATAGAATGTCTCTTTAATTTATGTGACTGATTTGGAGTTGGCTATATCTAAAAAGGAATGAAAAAATGATCTCTTTGCTTGAGACTTGCCAAACAATGCTATAAGCTCCAAGTTATTTTGAGGTGGTGAAAGGTGAAACATTTGACATGTTCTTTTTGGGTAATGCTTTAAAAAAGAGAGGGCGGGAAAGAGGCGTTGCCACATCAGAGTTAAGGGTGTTTGTGGTTGTCCATGACAGCGCTCCAGTTTTAAAACACCTGTGTTTACTTTCCAGCTTTTCTCAATCGGCCTGAAAGTGGCCTAAGAATGGCACAGACAGACCTGCAGTGTGTCTGTGTTGCCTTTGCAACACACACAAATGCACAAAAGAACAGAAAAAAAGACAGAGATAAATCTCTTGTTATGCAGCTAATCATTAACAGCATTTTTGTGCCTAGCTGAAAACATTTTGAACTTTTCTAGATTTTTATAGTCAGTTGGATAGTGCCTGTATTTTTTCCTAATCTATTAAGCTAAATTTTAATCTTTGCTGCTTTACCTTCTAGCAAAAATAAAATAAGCTTAATGTTGGCTTGTGGTAAATAATAGTAGTGGTAAATAATAATAACAAAAATCAGTATTTTTGTTTAAAAGTGATATTTCATTCCAAACATTTCGTATTTCATTATTTAGAAATAAATGGACCAGTTCCAATTTAAAAGCAAACAATAAAAAAAGAAAAACAAAACAAAACAAAAAACTTGGCACAATCCTCCCTTTGCCACCTTCCCTGAAAAGAAGTTCATCTTAATTCTTTTTCTTGTGTAGAGTTTTGCTTCGTAAAATCCTAGTGTTTGATGTGTATTAACCTTCTGCAATGTTAATTTATGACATAAAGAAAAACTGAGATATCACATTATTTCATTTGTAAGTGCTTGCTTAGAAGTTTGAAAATCATTTGTGGGTCATATTTAAGATATTCATCTGATGAGAAGCATATTTTATACAACTGCTCCAAATTTATTTATTTTTACCTTTAAAAATTGTTCATGTTTTACAAACTTTCTTGGCTTTTTAAGAAGCCCCCATTTGTTTTTTCTAGGGTTTTTTTTAATTGATGCAATGTTTCTTCTGCCTTCTACTTCAGATGATATATGCTCCATTCTTGTTTATAAAAATACATATAATTACATTTGTTTTTCTTTGTGGATCACTCAGTATAGGTCAGGCTTTGTTTCCTGAAAGTGGAGAAAAAGGCAAAAGAAAATCAAGGAAAATACAGTGCTGATACAGAAGCACAGGAGATTTCTCCCTTAGACTGATTTGTTTTTTGAATTGTGAGTTTAATAGATTGAAAGTCAGTGTATAGGGATCAGCAATATGAAGCCCCTTGACCAAAATGCACAGCCTAACTACTAGAGCACAGTTGATTTAATACTGGTTGGTCTAACACAATGACTTGACAAAGTAAACTGGGAATGTGCCAAATCTCTCTTCAGATCAGGAACCTCTTGTTTTTTCTAGGGTTAGGCCAGAGTGATCTTTCTTGGCAATACACAGCAGAGCACCCACCTTGCTGTGGCTTTCCCAAGGGACAGGAGCAGCAGTGCGGGTGCCTGTTCTGACAAAGCTGGCTGCTGCAAAACACACAGCACACTCTCAACTGACTGCAAGGAAAGGTATTCAAAAACTAGGGGCATTAACATTCCCTTTTTTCGGTGATTCTACAAGCAGATCTGGGGATATTCACCTGAATCCGCTCTGAACACAGAGAAGAGCTTGTGAGGTAAATCCTCACCTGAGTATCTGCACAGTTGTATCACCAAAACCCTCCTAGAAGTAGCATTCTTTCATATCAGTAAAGGACATAAGCCACTACCTTGGCTAAGAAATGGGGGGCATAGGAGATCCAAAGAGTTCACAGAATTTAATCCAGACTGCCCCAAAGGTAATTAAATTATATTTCTAAAAGATAAGGAAGTTGTCACATTTATTAAATTACCAGGTGTAGCTGTGTGTAGATATGTTTTAGAATCAAGCTGGATAATGTCAATATGTGAAAGGGGAAGAGAAAGCTTTCTGCATATAACTTTTTTTGAAGGCAATACTGCAATATTGATAAGAAAGAGACAAATATGGAAATAGTGTTCAAAATATGTCTTAAATGGTTTGGATACCAACCTCTCAAGTCTTTCAATAATTTTTAGGTATCTAACCCATTTATGGTTTTTGAAATCCCATTAAGTATCTGTCTTGATCTGCTTCAGGATCTCTATAAACTTAATGGTCTCTTCATTTTGTTACATGTCTTAAAATTACTCCCTGCTCATTCCAAAGGCTGATGGTTAAATAAAAGCAAAACTAAAAATGGCAATTTTCTGGCGGTTAAAATGTGAGTGTTCTTAAAAGTGAAATTGCCCTTATGAAATGTATTTATTCAGCATATCCTTGTGACCGTCTAGTTTTAGTATTATAGTACCACTGAAATACCACATTCATTACAAATGTAAGATAAAATCAAGCAACTATCTAAGAGAAGTCATAATTGTGTGAATTATAGACCAATTGTCCTGCAAGGGATTTGTACACAAGTGGGTACAGTTGTTCATGTGGTAGTCCAGACCAACCATAGATGGCCTGTCTCTCTTTAGGGGTGTTAGGTTATCAACAGATGGTACCTGGCATCTCACCTGGATTACTTTTGTATAGATGCTTGAAAAATGGCCACAACAGTGGCCATTGATAGCGAGTCTCCAAACAGGGTTTTGATATCCTTTCTAAATTTGCCAGACTTTGCACTTTTTCTGTTCCTGTACTGTAATAGCATCAATATTGAGAGAAATCTTGTATCTTAAGACAATATAGGCAAAAAGGGGAAAATGCAGAAGTTGCAGTCTCTTCAGCTTTGTACTTTTTCATCCTACTCAAGAGTGTATTTGATACTGCAGATCTTGTATATCTTGTTACTACTGAAACATCATTGATCACCTGCTTCCATTTTGTCAAGGCCTGCATGCTGGCAAGATTGCTTGTACTATCTTGCTTTTAGTCACTTCACACCTTTCTGATACAGGGATAAGGAAACATCTTAAAGGTAGGATGTGTTTTCAACCACCTCAGCACCACATCGCACCGTGTTTTCTGGGGATACCACATCCTCAGAGGAGGAATGTCTGTTTCTACATGGACCACATGATGTTGTCTCACCTGGTCTTAATCAAGGTGCACTTGGAAGGAAGCTAGACAGTTTATTTGGCTTGTTTTTAAAATATGTCAATATGTGAGATTTTAAACTCAGTTCTTATTTGTAAATATCATCCAGTGGATTTGGTTTCTCTGTTCAGCATTTGATTTTGGGAAGTTGCAGTCTTAACCACCTGATACATCATCTGCTGCCTCTGAAACTGTCCCGGAATTTGCCACCTGCAAAGTCTTTATTATGCATACTTAATTTATAGAAACTGTGGATCTTCCACTCACTGTTAAAACTCAAAAATTCATCTACCTTTTCACTTTTCAATCAGAGACTCTCAACATTAATGAGAAGAGATGGAGATGTTCATGTATACTCATTAGGCCTGTGTTTGCAGTAATTATATATATAATCCATGGGAAACAACTGTTTAAAAATGTTCTGGTTTGTAAATATGAGGCTCATCTTCATCTTCTTGATGACCTTTCACTGTTTTGTTCTTTTTCTGTGTACCAATGTGACTGGAAACCTTCTGTGGTCTTTAGATCTTAGTCTTCTGGAGAGAAATGATTTCTCAGGAGAACAGTGCATGAGATGTGCTTTAATTTTAATGTACTTTTCATATGAAAAAATAAAGAGATTTTTTCCAAAAAAATATATAAAAGAAATGGGGGGGATTAGCCACATTTCCGTAAGAAAATAAGGGATATATGATTATACAATTCTCTTTTTTTCCACTTTCTGATTTTTAGCTACTTTCAACCAAATCTGACAGAAGACTAATGACTGGACCCAGAAGGGAGTTTCTCTCTTCTTGTCAGTTGCCAGTTTTTGTGGAACTCCTAATGTCTCACTGAAGTGGAAGTTCAGGCAAACTTTGTCAGTAGGCATTACTGTTTTGTAGAAGGCAGCAGTGCAGGGTATCACTACTGTCCAAATGATGGACCAAAAAATTTACATAGAGTGAGCTGGAGGTATTGCAGTGGAAAGCTGTAAAGTGTATAGGTCGAATACATTAATTGTATGTGGACATTGGAAGGAATATGGGGTTGGGAGAGAGAGAGGCTGGTACAGAATAACTTAACTTGATTTTTACACTGTTGTTAGAGAGATCCTTTTGCCCATGGAATTACAAGCATTTTAATGTCATTATAAACTGGTTGGTTGGTTGGTTGGTTGGTTTTGGTTTTCTTGTTTTATATAGGAAAATACTGCCTCCAGTAGCAGAACTGCAAATTTTAAACCTATCAAGGCTAGTACAGCCATGAAGCGCTTCAATCATTTCTTTCCATTACTCTTTTTATGCTACATTTAAAGTGATGACATTAAGCCTTGAAGGAGTTTTAACTTATCAAATTAAAGTCTGTACCTTTCATTAGTTTCTAATGACACGAACACTAACTGATCCCTGGCAGTTTTAGGGGGAGTAGTGAAGATTAAAAGAGGTAGCACTTGAATTAAATTGATGTTGAAAAGATACTGGCACCAAAATCATCTTTAAAAGTTTTAAACTCATTCACTTTTGTGGTCAAATATTCATTCAGTGGCATTTCTGACTTTGAAAAAACATTTTTTAAATAATTTAAAAGATATTAACAAAGTCAGGGAAGTGAGTGATTTTCAAATCTTCGAATAATATCACTTACTTGTCTTTAGAAGAATATTCCGTTTAATATGGGTATACACATTCTTTAAGATTCACATTGTTTAAGTAAGTACTTTTAAACAGAAAGGTTCATAAAAGTGAAATATAAAAAATAAATCACAGAAATTCTGTCACACAAAAGAAAATGGGATATGAATAAATATTTGCCTTTATTTTTATTCTTGCATTATGTTCCGCACTTTCCATCTTTTGACCTACCTCTGAGAAGTACATTGAGTTGCGTTCTTCTCTTCCATGTTTCCGTACAAATAATTACTTCTGTCTTCTCACATTTTACACCAAACCTTCAACATCATGTAGGTTTTTTCTATTCCCCATTCTCGAAATCTTTTTCTTTTGTCTTTCTTCATTGTTTTCCTTACTTATCCTTCCTTTTTTAACTCTGGGTGTTTAACTCTGTCTCAGCCACTTCACTAAGACACCAAGAACCTGAACATCCCGTGACATCCCTTTGCCCCATGCTAAGAACTGTACCTAGATACTGCTATTTTCCTGTGTGTTGGCTTTAGTTGTTCTGTGAAGCAGAAAGATTACTTCAGGTCTCCACTAATCAAATGGAAAATGGATGACATGAGCAAAATGTGAAAAGCTCACTGGTAGACTCTGGAGAAATATTGCATTCAAAGTTGACAAGTTGCAGGGGATTTAAGGAGTGCATGATAGGGCAAGCAAATGGCCTTGCTTTCAGCAAAGTTATTCATCAGAACATTTTCCTTCCTTTCAGGAAGGTGGGTTATTTAGACAATAGTTATTATTGTGTATTTGCGCAATTGTACAGCGTTATTTGCTATGCATGCAAAATGCTACACTGAGGTAGCCAGTTAATCAAGAGTTAACCTCAGTTCTGGCATTTCTGAAGCAAGCATCTTCATTTACTCCCCTTTCTCCTGAAACAGTATGTTAACATTTTTCATTACAGGATCATGTGTGCTTTATTTCACAGCATTCCTGCTCCACACAGTATCCAGAGAACAGCCAATCAATACATTTTTTTTATCTTCTTTGTTCGTTATGTGTGCCAATCCCTTGTTTACTGGATACTGTTCAAACCTTTCCCCGAAAACAGAATTTTGAGCAACCATCATGGGGATTTTCTCTAGTATTCAATGTTATAGAAACCAAAGGTTTAATAAACAATGATTTAATGTATTCTTGCAGAAGTGTTTTCTTCATGCTGTGGGAGGAAACCAAGGCATGAAAAATCCAGGGTCAAAAGTACCCACAAATTTTGAATGCCTATTTAAGATGTACAAGATTTACATTTTAGAATATTTATCATTTGTAAATTCCTAACACTTAAGGCCAAGACCAAAAGATATTTTTATGTCATTTAGTTGGCCTTCTGAATATCACAGGTCATTGATTTCACCAGTTGTCACTGTACTGAGCTTAGAAATTTATGGGGCTTTAAAACCTGCTCTCCAGAAAGATACAGTCTAAAAAAATCAAGAGGTGGAGAGACCACCATTTTCCTTTGATCATTTGCTCCAGTGATTCAAGTTGCCCTCACTCAACCAGATTAAAAATTGCTTTACATACTGTATTTTCTATCCATTTATCAAGGGACAATGAGAATTGGTAGCAACATAAAACTGTTCCCCTCCTGATACTTGTTCAAAATTAGCACATGTCCTCAGAGATTTTTATAATCTGGACAGAATAAGTTCTTTCGCTGCATGCCTTTTTCTGTAGTGCTTGCATTAGTGGTGTGGCTCTTTTCTGCATCTTCTCTGGGGTTATACCATCCTTTTGTTTTCAAATTTGTACACAGATGCAGTTTTATATCTTTGTTTCTCAATGTCATACATAAGGTCAAGTCACCTTAATTGTTTCATGGTGATACTCCTTTGTTGTGTATACACCAACAAAAGTTGCTTTTTCCCAGATTTTCCAGCATTATACTGTCATCTTGAATTGAAGTCTCATATCTTTATCACAGTCAGCGTTTTCAGAATATATTTGCTCTTACTCTTAAGTGTAGCCTGTGTTCACTAGTCACAGACTGGGTGTTGCATTTGGTTTTATTGAAATGCCCTTGACTTGAACACCCCACCAAGTGACCTAAAACATTGTTTCATCACCATTATTTATTTATATTATGTTCATGCATTTCTAGCTGTGTCTACCTGTTTCCAAATTATTGAAGGATATGTTGAATAAGAGAATGCTAGTACTGGTACCTGTGCAACCTTGCTAGTATTCTAGTAGTACTCAGTTGCCTCTTGGAACATGGGGTGTTTGGGGGGTTTTTAACTTTCAGTCCATTCAGAACCCACTTAAGAAATATTTCTTCATGGTGCATAGTGATTTTTTTATCAGTTTATTACATCTGACAAGTGCAAGCCTAAAACATCGCTGTACAACATCCCCTTCTAATCTTATCCAAGAAGGAAATCAGATTTGTGTGGCAAGACCTATTCTACCAAAAACATGTTGATTGGGAATAATTACAGTCTTTCATTAAAATCTGTATTAATTGAATTCAGTGTTTTCACTCATATGGCCCATCTTTAATCCCACTACTCCTTTTTCTTTTTTTTTTCTATTGACATGTTATTAGTGTTCTTCCAGTTTGGGAATGTCCTGGTACACACTGCAACACCTAAAGTGAAAATTGTCTGAATCTGTAAATGTAATACTTATCCATCCTTAAATTCTAATAAACTGAAAGTGCTTATTCATTCTGCATGAAGTGTAACTATACCATCCTGATTTCTCTGAAGACAGACCACATATATACTGAACACTCCTGATTTTNTTTTTCTATTGACATGTTATTAGTGTTCTTCCAGTTTGGGAATGTCCTGGTACACACTAAGGAGCTGTACTTTTACTTGGTAGTGAGGTCACTTTTTTTATAGCCACCCTTAAAGGACTCCCCAGTTTTCTATGATATCCTGCTATCCTGTTTTCTCTCAAGTACTTTGAGTACTTAAGTATTTCTGTGCATGTAAAGATTCTAGTTGCTTTTTCCCATGTGGAAAGTTTTTTAGTTTCAATTTATTATCACTTATCTCCAAGTAGATATCAGTATCCATTTCAGTGATTGATATTTCTAGATTTATAATGAGATTGTTTAGCTCATGCTCATAAATAATATATGTTTTTTGAAGTGTATAATATTAGTTTATAATTGTCTACTAAGGACTCACAGAATGTGTGTCCTAAACTGGCCCTATAGCATAATGCTTTTCCTATCCAAAGATTATAAAAATGTGCTGAAGAAAAACTTGTTCTGTGTCTTAGTCAGCTGACCAGCAAGTCTTTCTTAAGTTATTTTAGTTAGCATATTGACCTCTACGTGTTCAAGAGCTGTGGTCCTGTGTTACTGATCATTCTAAAAGGAATAATGGCATGGTGGGGGAGGAATGTGTTAAGGCATCCTGTTTCCATTCTGCCTTTCTTATTCTTCCTCTTAATCAGATACTTTAACATGCCAGTTGCCCACCAGATTTTAGTAATATTGGTTATATAAAATTTATTCCCATCAATGAGAGTTTCCTCTTGCTGCTTACCCAGATTCCTAGGATCAAAGCATAAACAATTGAAGAGATTCTTTTCATTATATTCTTTGCCACATTGGTTCAACTTGCTCGTTAGGTGCTGAATTTGAGCATGTACCTCATTTGCCTTCCAAATAATCTCCCCTTGTGTTGCTGATTTAATATCCTGGCTGCTCCAGCTAGTTTCCAACTGAGAAGATTAGCCTCCTACTTGTGTGGTGTATTCTGTCCTGTTCATACAGTCCCTTCTTTCACTGATGTACTGTTTCATGGATTGAAATCTGCCTAGTTTTTCAGTTATGGATGACATTCAGAAAATGCTGGAAATGCACTTTCTCCCTTGTGATAACCGTGGATAGCCAGTTACATTTTAATTTTCCTCTGTATTGTTTTCAGTGCAGTTGAAGCTTTCAGAAATTTCATTTAAGTTCTGCTATGAAGGCCTTATATAGCATTTATGTTCCATCTCCCATTCACTCCAGTTGCAGCAGTGAGTGCAGGGTATTTTGACAGATTAGACACAAGGGATTTATCTTGCACAGTCAGAAAACAGGTAACATACTATCAAATCCTCTGAAAACTTTCAGTAAATTCATGCTAAGATGCTGTGACCAAAAGACAGATATATTCCACAACTGCTGAGCAGCATTCAGCTACATTAAATATGAAACATATTTGTTCTCTTACTGCATTCCCATCCCATTGGCTGCAACAAAAGAAACAGGAACAAACAGGTTACAGGTTCTTTCACTGGGCACTGATGATTCATGCATGCCAAGGTGTAGGTCCACTCCGTGCAACAATTACACAGATGTCTGCAAAAAAAAAAAATGACCGTCCAGTTAAAATAGCATCATGATGTGTATGTCCTGGTAGCCTTACCTCTGGTATTTCCTAATATCTTTGTACTTGACTTCATGAGCTTATTAATGTTCTGCCAAGTAAGGGGTTTGCTCATCCAGCTTTCGCTGCCACTTGTCAGGGATCCCTTTGTATCCAGTATAAAGTGTGGGATAAATCACCCCAAGGCAGTTTGTCCTTTCCTAAGATAAATGCAGATGCTACGTGAAATGATGATTGAAATCAGGTGGCTGAAGGAAGAGGAGATAAATCGAATAATATCTATGTGTGTAGTATTTGTGTGTAAATTACATGCATGGGTCTCTGTTGAAATGTACACTCACAGTTGTGTTCAGATGTTTGTGGCTGTATATATCACAGTATTAAGATCTAGCTGTACATAATACTTTGTGTCTCTTCTACTTATAATAATTTTAAATAAATCTTAAATCAGTCCTCTGGTGTATTAACATTGCATCTGAATTGAGTGACTAAATTTGAGTCATGTCTTTATCTGCTCTGCCACCGAAGAGAGGTTGTGTGTTCTCAATAGAGCAGTGGTAGGGAGGTGACTCTGGCTGGTGAACAATAGCTCCTTCCACTTCAAACGAGCAAAGAGCTGCTTAAGGTGCAGGTATTGAATGGGCTTCAGTTAGAAGTTTGTTAAGGCATTGACAGTGAGAAGTTGCATGGCTTCATCCTTTATTTCTTATATTTAAACAAAATAAAGATGTATTCCCTGGAACTCGAAGGATATGTTTCTTCTTGCCCTTCTTGTCCTATCAGTTGCTAATGATATCTACTTTTCTAGATTCATGCTTAGTAGATGAGGCTAGCCTTGAGACAGATTCCATGGTGTTGTCCTTCCATTTCTAGTTTGTAAAAACATTAAGCCATTACTTACCTTCTTAACAAAGCGTTCTTCTAAAATTGAATTCCTAAAATGCATGTCAGCATAGGAAACTTTTCTAATCAATATCCTTGATTTAATCTTTGTTCCTTAGAAGTGGTCTAACAACTGCAAAATGAGTATGTTACAATTATACTGGAGGAAAGATGAAGAATGGTTAATTTAAATTATTGTATTTTTGACAAACTTTGGGAAAGTTCCATTTTGTTACAATAATGATTTAGTTCAGTGCAGTAATAGTGATATAGCAAGATACTTGTATCATCAAATATACCTTGAATTTGTCAGTCAATATTTACCTACTGTAGGCTTTTTACTGAGTTGTGAAGTTTATTGTAGATACCAGCAGTAAGTTTCAATGTTTGTAGCACAAATATTTCAACCTAAATGCTATAATTACAATAACAATGGTCCTTATAGCTACTAAGAAGCAATTATCCCTGATCATAATTCTTCAAAATATAATATAAAGAGGGTTATAAAAGATGTTTAAAAATAATATATCTATAAAATAAAAATTTTCAGAGTGTAGGACAAGCAAAGAGTTTAGCTAGTAACCCTGTCAATGGAGTAGTTGCCTAGAGTTGAAAAACCCTTGTTGATTACAGACTCTGAGGTAGCAGTGTATCTAAGAGAGATACAAATTTTGTTTTATATAAAACAGCTTGTTTCCAGAGAAACTGGCAATCAAACTGCTGTTTGATTGATGTTAAAGTAAGACTTTTTGTGGAAGCATATACCACCTATATGCTGGATAAAGTTCTCAGAAATTTTTAGAATACCACAGTGAAGTAAATTAAAAAGAAAGCTAAGTTTTATAATATGTTGTATTTTAAATTTGTGTCACACTGTGAGGCCTCAGCAGACAACCCAAGTATTAAATAATGCTTTTTTGACTGTAAAAATATCATTTTCTTGACGCCTGAAAAATTAATTAATCTTCATAGGAAAGAAGTATATTAATTCTTACCTACAGTAACAACTTATTAGTGACTAGACCAGAAAGAAACCCCTTGCCCCTACTCTGATAACTTGTGTTGACGTCAATGGAAGCAGCTTTGCACTCTTAAGTAATTAAGTCCAGTGCACTGCAAAGACTCCTGTGACATAATTTTGACACCTGCAGTTCATCTTTAATTGTTTCTGTTTCACAAGGTATCACTAACCCTTTGCTGGAAGATTTTATTAGATTTTTTATTTATTTTTTTTTTTAAAATCATGTTGATGGCATCTTCATTAAGCAGCTACTGATACGTCAGCAAGAGCTGGTATGCATTAGTGCTTTCTTTCCCCTCAAGAGGTGAAGCACAGCTGGACTTCCATCTTTGAGTAATGATGGGACTTCAGAGTATGTTCACTAAGTTCATGAACTGAGACTGGCCACCAGCTTCACTGAAAAATGGTAGCTTTTGGACCTGAACTTGCAAACTCCTTAATTTTGTAAGTCTACTCTTTTGAACTATTTCATTTAATTGAATTAGTTATTCATTTTGTTAACTCTGATACTTCAGTTTAATTTAGGATATATCTTTTGTAGAAAACAGTTAAATTTTAATGTCTGCTGGGATTCTGGTCCAAAGGGCAAGGTAGTATTGGTAAAAATGAAACAGTGATAATTTACAGGTTTTAATAGAAAAATCCAAATTTGGTCATTAGGGACTTCATTATGGAATACAGAAAAAATGTGATTTGAAGAAACAAATCTTGAGTTTTTACTACTTGACTTTAACTTGTAGTCTCAACATTTTTTCTTGCTTCTTTTACCTCTGGCAGTACTAGTGGTGGCTATTAGGATAGCAGTCCATTTCACCCAAGGCTATTGATCATTTAGTCAATCAGAAACTGTTTCTTCTAAACAGTGTCTCTAGGATGTAGTTCCTCCCTCCAAGGGGAGTGGTCTTTTGTTAGATTATGTAAATCAAGAAACTCATTCATTACCACTGTGTTGCTAATTCTTGCCTTAACCTGCAGAACCAGGCATTGCATGACTGTTTTCCTGAATACAGCAAATGTGAGAAGCTAGTTCCTGCATTTGCTTTAGTTTCTGGGGAGAATTGAATGAAAGTAGATTCAAATCAGCAGGGGATTTGTTTGTCAAATTTTGCAAATCAGGCTGCAGAAAATGGAGTTTTACAACCCCCATTCAGCAGTCCAAGATATCAAGCTCTCTTCAGTTTTCAATATAGCATTCATAGCACTCTTTCAATCTTAATTTTGATTGATTACTTACCAGCAGAAGTTTATACTGAAATCTCCCTTTGTGCTCTTTATCCCTTGCTCACCTTTTCATTCTTTCCATGTCAATTATTAACACTGTGACGTTACTTGTTGCTGCAGTAACTTTGTTTCAATGCAGCTGTTGCCAGGTGAATTTTCTTGAGGGCTTGATTGTCACATTTACAAAGATTTTATGAGATATCAGAAAAGTTTTTATTTGGCTGGCAGTCTTCAACTTTACATTCTCGGGGAACTGGCCTGGGCTGTCTCTAGATGTTTTATTTGAAAACAAAATACAAAGGGAAACACATTGTGCATTGGCTCATGGTTATGTATGGTAGGTTTTGTTAGCAAGGCAGATACCAAGAAACTGAAATATATTGGATTAAGTTCACTGGGACAGATTTGCTGTGGCCCTGGTGCAGGGGAGGTTCACAATGGCTCAGCAGACAGAATGTGTTTGATTCATGTGTTAATTCAGATCTTCTTAGGTCTGTTTTTCAGCTGGGAAGTGTTGCTGTAATTAGGTGGTGAGTCAAAACTGTGTGTTACCAGGCTGTGAATGTTGCAAGACACGGGACCAAAGTCCAGGTGCTTTCAGCTCCCTGTCAGCATGCCAGTGGCCACACTGTACACGCCCTCAGGTGCTTTTCTGCTCTCAGAGCAGGGGCTGGTGGTTAATCCTGCAGAGATATACTTCCAACTATGACCAGGTCAGAGGCCTGAACTGGCCATCTCAACTGGAGGATTTAGGCAGAGAGGCCCTTGCTGAGTCCATGCAGTTTGAAAATTTGCTACAGTATGTCTTGGCTGAGGTGAATGAAAAAGTGTTCACCACCGTTTTCATCTGTAAGGCTTCAACTTCCTGCTTGCTTTGTGGTAGTTTCTACCGTGGAAATCCATGCACAGCACCAGCTCTGAAGAATTTCCCAATTCTGTCCTGAATTATCTGTCCACTTTGGATAGATCTTCAGATCTCTCCCTAAAGCAGAGGAGCTCTGTCATTTCTCAAATTGTCCTCGTTGGCACAATCTAAAATTGCTTTGGTAGACCAAAGCAGAGTGAGACCAAAACTTTTCTCTATCCCCAGTCCCCCAGCCAGCACATTCATGGGTGACAAACAAAAGGCAAAGAGCCAAATTTTGCCTTTCAGGGGAAAACCCAGTGCAACAGCTTCAAAGCACTGCAAAAGCAGAGAGATGCAGCTGAAGTAAGGAGAGAATGAGAAGCAAATGAAAAGCCATTGCTTAAAACCATTCCTTCTCCTTTCCTTTTTCCTATTTTTATCATTCTTCCAAAAGTAGAAAACTGACAACTAGACTCAGTTTTTCTGTTTATTTCATAGTGTGCAGTGGATTCCTGATAATAGATGGGAGTATGTGTGTTGAAGGAGCCATGTCAATTTTCTTGCTCTAATGACATGTTTTTTTCTTTTGAATCTGAAGTGGGAACAGAGAAGTACACCGCTTTGCTTTATCTCAAAATAAGAGTGTACACTGTATGTTTCTTAAAATATAGCTACCATGAGAGTATGATATATTTTTACTCAGCCTGTTGCTGAAAAATCTGGCTAGTTAATTTTTTCATGTGTCCCTTAAGATGTTGGTAGTTCCTGTTAATTGCCCCAGTGCCTACTGATGAGCCCAGAACTGATTTTCAAGTTTCCTTACTTAAAGCTCAGAAAACAAGCTGCTTATGATGACCCAACAGAGACATAAGGGAGGTCTATGAAAGGCAGAGTATTCAACCAGCCTTAATCCCTGCTTTCAGTAAGGCAGTGTCTTTAAGTACAGACTAATTAGTGAATAGACATGGTTGTAGGTTCTTGTAGACATATCTTTTGTTGGCTTGAGATGAACTGGGCGGCTAATAGAAATGGTTTAAAATCTCTGCTTTGCTTTTCTTTGAGTGCATTTAATAGGGTATTGAGATGAGAAAATATAAATCAAAGCAGGAGCAAAAGTAAACATAAACTATCTGACTGTGTATGTTAGTATATTCCATTTAGATATTATATCCATTTAGATATTGGGACTTATGCTTGTGGCTCCCAGGCATGGGCTTCTTAAAGAACTATTCATTTTATAACCTTTGACGTGTATCACTATGAGAAAAGCATGCAGGTTTTTTTACTGTTACAGTAATGTATTATGTAAGCATTACTTTGCACTTAAATACTGTGTTAAAGTCATCAGTCATAAAGTGATCGATCAAGATAAACATAGTTCCCCCATTTTAGTGCTAGGGAAATTTGATTCCAAGAAGTGAAGTGAATTTCCTTAGGATTTGATTACGTGCCTGAGCCTAGAATCTAACTCTCTAGAGGGATGCCCCCCCTCTTTAATCATTTCTTTATTACATATTGTATAATAATATTTCCCAACAGGTAGGAATAGCCATCTGCACATTCCAAAGTCATTTATGGTAAAATTGAATGCAAAGAGAGGCATATGGAATACTGAGTGAATGATGACTGACACCTAGTCATAGTCACCTGAAAGAGAAAGCATTTCTTAATTAGCGAGACATTAAAAATAAGTAAGAGGCTTAAAAATTTGAAAAATTGTAGTGTTTGGGGGGTTTTTCTGGTTATATTTCCCCTACTATTTGCATATTGCATGACCTTAACACAATGCAGATAGGAAGCAACGTAGCGACTTACTGTTCTACTCATTTTCTAAAATTAACCATATATTCCAGTAATATTCAATAACAGTACCTTGGATATTGAAACTCATAACCTTTTTGCTGCTTTTATCACCTGTATTATCCATAGGAGATAATTACTGCAAAGCAGCTGGCTGTTGATTTTAGAGAGCATCAATTGTTCTCCTGTCCCAGCTGTTGGCTAATAAGGACAGTCAACACATCTGTTTCAACAGCTGGTAATTAACAAAAGCCTAATTGCTGCAACTCTTTTAACAACAGATCTATGAAAGAGTAGGGATGTGGAGGAATATTATTTACTCTGTTCTTGGCACATTCTGTGACCAGTTTCTTTTTTCTTTTTCTACTTTGAACACCACTGCCTTTGTCTGACACACTGAATGGCAGGACAACACAATATGGTAATCCAGAGCTTAAGTTTTCAGATCCCTGGTGCTGTTTCTTATTGCAACATTTCTTTGCTAAGTTGCAAGATAAAATGGATCAAAAGCATTTTGTAGAATCTCACACAACAGAGATAATCATCTACAGTATGTTTGTGCAATAGTGCTGCCAATCCAGCAGCTTCCAAAAGAAAGTAATGTGTCTCCCTGAAGGTGGTGAGTTTAACAGCTCTGCACCCCTTCCCCAAGAAAGTGTCATTCTGAAAGTGGTGGTTATTTAAGAGTTTTTATACTGCTCTTCACACGCTTTGCAAAATTTGTCGTACAGTGTTTTTTCGTTCCTCTGATGCGACCCAGATATGTTGGTTAGTTTAAAAGCAAATGCCAGGGTGCACCTTGCACTGCAGAAATATCTCACCATTTTATCACTAAAGAATTGGAGAGGGCTCTGCACAATGGTTGTCTAAATATCTACATTTATGGTATCAGTCATCAAACACTAACTCTGAGATGTTTCTCTTAATTAGACTTATCCTTGGGTACAGCACACATGTAATTGGAATACTCGACACTAAATAGAGAGAATGCATGTGTACAAATACAGGGAAATGTTAATCCTATTGAAGTCAACAGTGAACTTCTGTTGGCTTCAATGGGTCAGGATTTTCCCTGCAAAACCAAATTTTCTTAAAAGCTGGAGACAAATTTGGCATTCATTGTGCTAGCCATGAAAAAAAGTATTCAAGCATTAATGGATCTGTGGCTGAAGTATTATGCAAGTCAGGCATGTATTACAGATTGTGTGAAAGACTAGAGTCAATAAAAATTTCTAAGAAATAGCATTTAAAGTGGTATTTTGAAGTGATAAACTGATGATGAAAATTATGATTCTTTGGTAAAAGTTAGTCAAGATCACTTGATTAAACTTGCCTTGCTAACATTTCAGTTGGCAAATATTTCTGTACACTGAGTTCTTAATTGTCTGCTGGGTATGTTGGAAGATACAAAAGAAATTCTGCTCAAGTGCTTGCCATTGACAGAATACAGATTGCATCATTAAAATATTCTGGCAAGACAAGTTTAGTTCAACAGGTGTTCAAGTTGAGAAATGTCTAATAGGTGCAGTGAAAAAGTAGAATATATACTTAGAATGAATAAAAACAAAAGCATTGGCTGAAATTTTAAGGTAGTAACACAGATAAGTGTTAACTGTCTGGGTTTATCATGAAGATTTTTTTGTACGCAGCAATCTTTGTTGATCGAAATTATTTTTTTAGTGTTGCACAAATAATAAGAAAGATATAAACCTTCTGTATTAGATTAGACTGTGGAAAATTGCTGGAAGATTTGATAGTTGAGAAAAATATTTATCTCTTCAGAAGATTATGTTATTTGATTTCACAAGTTAACAATTTTTAAGAAAATGATCATGGATAACATGTCCCTTTTTTCATTCACTTCCCTTACTCCAAAGATTACAGTATTACTTTTTTTCTCAGTTGAAATGTAGTTGAGTCTGAGTTACAACAGAAATTTAGGCAACTAAGCACCAAAATATACATAGGAACTGAAAAGAATGTTTTTGCCCAATGCAAAGATCTGCTAGAATCTAACTGAATAGATATGCAGTAGAAGGTAATAAGATTATCTTATAAAAGATTTAGTAAATAGATTTTTAACAGAAAGGAGCAGAAATCTTTAGTGTCAGAACATACTGAATCCTGGGTAAAGATAACTCACCTGTATTGACAGATCCCGTCCAGCAGTGTAGCATCCTTCACAAGCCATGGATGGATCCATCGCCTGCTGATTTGATAGCAAAATGCTCTCTGTTGAATTTTCCCCTGTACTATTTCCATCAGACAAGTGTTTCTTGTAATGACTTACATTTATATTCTCACAAACACCTCTATTTGCTTCTCTTGCTTTAATTTTAAGTTCTTACTCTGACTTCTACTTGGGTAGAAAGCATTGCTGTAAGATTGTGGAAAAAGCAAGATTCAGGGTGTTGTTCTGTTCAGAATGAACTACTCAGACTCAGTATGGCTGATCCCTGTTACACAACTAACATTGCAATGATAGAGACTGAAACTGTTCTAACTATCTCTTGAGGATGCTTGTGTCACAGGAGACATGATGGTGGCTTGTTCACAGTGTCTCAGAAATTCATAGACACTCCAGGTGCACAAGTGGCTCAAAGTCATGAAGCGTACAGCCAGCCTCAAGAGCAGACATGGAGCTCCTATCTTTTCCCTGAATGTGCTAGGCATGACATAGTCCAGCTGGAGAAAGAGCTCAAATTGTCTTGCTGTATTGTTTGATAAGAATTTCAGATATCATGAGGAGTACTAACGGGCTTGCCAGATTCAAAGTTATTTTGAGAATGTCTTAGTAGTTATTCTCTGGACATGTCAATGTTGGGCATACTCATGGATTCTTTCTTATTCCTAAATTTCTTGAGAACAGGTACTTTTATTCAATAATTGTTTGGGTTTTTTCTTAGATGTAACAATTGCTTTTGAACTCAGCGCTTTGGTTCTGTGTTTCTTTGTGTACAAAAATATCAGATAAATTTGAGTATGTATACCTAGTAGTCATTCATTTTCCATAAGGTGAAGACCACAAGGTGAAGTAATAAACATTAACTCTCAATCTCTTGCTTTCTTTTCCTTCGAAATCATGGAAGAGTAATATGATGTAATTGGGCCAATTCATATTTATAGTCCTCTACGGACTCATGGCTTTTATGAAAGAATTTTAGTTAAATTCTGATAATGTGATTAGACAATGCTGCCTTCTGCAGTGGTAGGAGGTAACAGTCATTCTGTCCCTTCACATGAAAGGTTTTAATTTGGAGAGTATTATCACTTAGCATCTGTTATAAGCTTTGAAGCTTAAATTGATAACTCCTTTTTCCCTCAAGTTACTGCCTTGCATGCTGTTTTTTTCCCCTCTTACGCAGCACAAATTATTTCAATTATGTATTTTCTTATGGAAAGGGCTTATTGAAATATTGCTGTGTTTCAGTTGAACTGTTTCTGTTGGACTGGTGTCACATTGAAATCACAGGTGCCAAGGGCAACTGAGTTCAAACAGCAATGAAATGACATCTTCAGTGGCTGGTCAAAGCTAAGGACTTTACTATAAGGAGGAATCTGCAGTAGAGGTTGAGTGGTGAACAAAGGTTAGAGAGATTTGCCTGAGGAAGAATTACACCTGCATCCTTGAAATGGAGATATGCGTGACACCTGTTTAACAGCTGAGTGCCTCACCAGCCTACTGCGAATTAAAGTCAGATTTATCAACCTTAATCAAGTTTATTAAGCCCTTATTACTTGACAAGACCAGTTATCTGTACTTAGACTAGTAACAAAAATATGATCAGGGCATGGACTTGTACAATGGCATGCAACCGTTCACACATTCTTTTAGAGATCTCCCTGGCTCTCTATGAATTTAACCCACTCCCCCAGATGCTGCTTTCAAATCATACTGTGTGCTAGAGCCTATGGCCTTTTGACAGTCTGGTGTTAGCAGCCCTTCCCTTTAGGGGTGAATGGAAGAGAACTTTTGACCATCTTTTAACATGAGTAAGGTCATGCCAGTAGATCTCAAGGTCAGAACATAGTTTCTGGTCTGTTCTCTTTAGCAATATAGAGTTGGGTGCTGGGGTTAGTTTGGGGTCTGTTAGTGGAGCCTCAAAAATGTGCCAGATGGAGAGCCCTGAGAGCACACAGTTTCTGGCTGCTGCACAGATAAAACATGTCTGGCTGTAATATGAACTTCCTTCAGTTATTCTGCCAGTTCAGATCCGCCCCAAACTGGATAAGACACTTTTGGGGCTGAGGGTGAAGTTGTTTTTCCTGAATAGGGTCATTGTTACCACAAAGCTTCTGAGACAACATGACATTACCTTTTGGATCCTGTGCTGACAATTTGCTGTTTGTGGCAGATACTTGAAATCATAGGTGGCCAAAGTAATTTTTGTGGACAATGGGTTTTTCGTGGGTGCTGACATTTGAAGCTTTCCCAGAGTAACCTGCCAGTAGGATTCAGACACCACCTGGAAGGTTTCTTCAGCTCACTCCAGCTTACATGGTTGTTTCCTTCTTGATTTTCCCTAAGAAGATTGCCAGTAAAGTGCCATGTATAGTGCAATCATCTTCATGGTATGAAGTCAGGCCTCTCAGAGTTGAGAGGAAATGCCTATTATTAAAGTAAATCAAAGACAGTTTTTATCCTTTGTTTTAAGCTTATATTTAGTATCTGTTTTCCAGTCCAGTTACCTATGGAGCCATGAAGGGGTACATGGTTACACCATGCCCAAAACAATATCCTTTATTTTATTTTCTTATACGACAAGTTTCTCTGACAATGTTTTTTTTCATTGTTTATTTGAATTTTCATTTTCCAAATTGACTTTTAGATGAGGAAAAAGTATGTGGTGTCACCAAGGCCAGACCTGAATTACAGAACATGAAATAATGGTTCCTTTTCACAAGTCCAGATTAAACAGTATTTAATCCGTGAAGTAAAGAAATTAACTACATATGTTATGTTCATATAGATTGTAAAGCCGTGACTACCATGCAGAAATTGCTACAGTGAATGGATTTTTCTTTCTCTATTAAAACAAAGCATTCTTGCTTGTTTTCTTTTTATGTTCTTTTCACAGTGTACACTGTGATTTAGTAGTGAGTCAAGTATATATCACCCTGTCTTACAGCACTGCCAGCTTGTGTTCTTAATAAAATCCCTCCTACTAAAAGGTCAGGGACCCTGCACATGCCATTGCATATGTGCAAAGCCCAGTCCAGCTATGAGTGTGTATTTTGGAGCTGTCATCCTCAGAAGTTTTCAGGGGCCTTTTCCTTGTCCACTATGGTTATATCTTACCTAAAATAAGACTTGCAGTATCATTAGATAGTTATCCATACACACAGTAGGCATGCATGATATTATCTCTGGGATTTTTACCCATGTATACAAACAAATGGAAACCGTAAATGAAATCTTGACCCTGGAAAGTCAACTGCAGTTTTTTGTCAATTAGTCTCACAGCCTTATCACATGCCTTGGATTGTCCTTTGAATAGGTAATTTTTTCTGCGATTTTCAGTATATCACTATAGTGCTTGGAAGAAATATAGCATATTACAGAATAATACTGCAGATAATGAAGAAACTTTGTCTCATCGTATCTAGGGTTAGATGAGCAAAATCTTAATTGTCACTGAAGTATGAGCATTTCATATAGATATTTTCTTACGTAATGTGATAATTGATGAATTATAGAATTACAGGTTGGAAAGGACCTTAAAGGGCATCTAATTCCAATCCATCTACTTTGAGCAGAGACACCTTTCACTAGACCAGGTTACTCAGAGTTCCATCCAGTCTGGCCTTGAACACCTCCAGGGATGGGCCCACTTCTGTGGGCAAATCTGCCTTTAATATGTGCTTATGAAAGAGCAAACTGCTTGTTAAATACTGCTGATACAGTGAGCTTCTTCCCAATGTGGTGTGACCACACAGTACAAGAATAAGGCATCACATCTCAGGCATAATGATATTGTTTGCTTTTATTGTGGTAAAATTAATCACATACATACATAGTCTCTGCAAAATTACTATTGTATTCTTTCATTTTCTTTCTCAGAGCACTAAAAAGCTATTTGGTGATTTTTTTCTAATTGCACAATCTGTGCAGTATTTGTTGTGACCTGTTGCTATCATCCCAGTCGCAACAGGATCTCTTAGAAATGAACAACCATGCAAGCAATGTTCATCTGGTATGATAATGTATTCTCACTGGGGTATTTGTTGTGATGGAGACAGAAGTTTGAATGTCGCATAGTGACATCTTTTACAAGTCTTCCGAAAAACTCCTTAAAAATATTAAATTATGGATAGCATAAAGGCTGAGTTGAGGAAGGTGACATAAGATAGACATGAAGCACAACACTTCTGGAAAACGACAATTCTATTCTGGAGTAAAAAGAAGATTATAGGGTTAAAAGTTTTAATTCCAATAAGAAAAAACCCATAAATATATTCTTTGTAAGGTAAATGAAAATTATACAGGTTAAAAAGCCACTGTTGATGCTCTCACATCATGTATGTAAAAGCCCTTATTTCAGCTCCCTGAGCCAAGTTTGGCACCATCAAACATCTTGATGGCTGAATTCTGGAGTTTGTCTTCTTTTGCATGATGTATCCCTGTTTGTATCTGCTTTTCACACACTTAGCCATTTAATAAAAAAATACTTTTGTCAGTCCTGGAGAGAGAAGACAGACAATGATAGTCACCAGAAACATGGGTAATTCACACGACTTTAGAGAGGCAAGCATTCTCACTGGGAGGAATCCACTAGCCCAGAGTGGGTTAATGCAAGAAACTGGAACTCAGCATTAGGTTTCTGCATTGAAAACAAATAACCTAATCACATGGCTGGGGAGGAGTTCTCCCTTCTGTCAGAAATCCTGTCTGACATTCCTCAGAAATACTTCCATCTAAACCAGTATATCTTCACAATGCAGTGAGATAATACTTTTTATTAAAAAAAAAAAAAAAAAAGTTCCATTACAGATATTTATTTGGACCAACAGCAGTATTAGATTGTAGAGTAAAATATTATGATTAATTGTTTCATCCTGTTGCAAACTCATAAAGGTCATGTTTGCTGTTGAGATACCTTTCCTTTGTGCCCAAAGGGTATGTCAACCCGGGTGTGGTTGGGGCAGAGGGTTGGTGAGGGCTGCAACTTAAAGGCTGTTGGAGTTCCCACAATTTCCACCCTTACCCTGAAATTCATACACACAAATAACCCTCAGCTGGTTCTTCATTATATTTTTCTAGCTGTACTGATCCTCCACAGCAGTGCAGATCCATCAGGGATCAGTAATACAGTTGCTCCATTTACTCCAAGTTAAGATAGGCTTAGAAAAACTATTTCTGTTAGAAAATTGTGTGTTGAGAAACAACTTTGCATGAATTTCAAATAATTTCAGTTACTATGCCAAACTTTTCCTACTCAGTTTATCTCCCAGAAGTTTTATTTGGTGAATATTGAAACCTACATTTCAAACTTCAAAGATAAAGCATTTAATTTTTACATTTTAAATTTGGGCTTACTGTTGCTCATTATGTATTTCATGATGTGTCAATATTTTCTAACAACTACTATGGTAAGTTCTAATTTTACCTTTTAATTTTTAAAATCATCAAGGCCAGCTGATACTTAAATGCAAGTTGAAACATTTGATCTAATTTTCTAGGTCAACGTGTGCCCTTTCCTATTGTAATGAAACAATTTGACACTTCAGCACTGTGATAAGAAAAAATAAAAAAAGGATTGCTTAGTGTGTTGTTAGCATGCTAGCCATTTTCAGTCCTCTCATGGTAGCTGGAGTCTTTTTCTTGACCCTGAAAACCTCTGATCCCTTAATTAATGAGACAAGTGCTTATATTCTTCTCTAGATCAAAGCGCCACCTACTTCTATTGTTGGTGAAACAGTTTGATATGTTGACACTTTGATACAGAAAATAAGATGAGCTGTTGTAATCTGCACTAAGCAGCAGCTGCTAACGTAAAAATAACAGAACGGTTAGAAGTTGGATCTCACATGTGTCACAACATGGCCTGCTCTATCAGGCTGTATGTATTTCTCTCACTGACACGATGTGTAAAATGCAAAAGCGTTAAAAATAGTGTAAGAATTAAATATTTCTTCAGTTATTTAATTTTTTTTTTTGCAGAGTTGGGGTTTTTTGCATGTTCATTCTAAGTTAGAATGAAAGAAACCTTTATTTGCCTTCCCAATCTCTTGCTGCTCTGAGAAGACACCTGAGCTCTTCCTATCCAGCTAGCCTGCTAATATTAGCAGAAACATACTTCTTCCTCACAAGAAATGGGAGCAATTCTCTGTTGTCTGTTTGAGGCTAGACTCCATTTCAGACTCCAGATGACATAAGACCTAAAGCAGAAATACATCTTACTGCCATTTTTCCCCTTTTCCTCTTTGCAGCTCTACCGAATGTAAATGACTGAGGCCATAAATTGTAGAAATTAATGTGGAGACTCCTCAGATTTCTCACCCAACCTTCTTCTAATCCACAGGTATATCCTGTGTCAGTAGAAAGTGAGATGTTGGTAGTGACTGTTAGTGAGTGTAGGAATACTCGTGCATTAACATGTATCTCAGTCAAGCCAAGGGAAATTGCACTGGGTAGAAAGGGTGCCCATTCTAATCAAGTCAGTCATAATTTCCATACAAATAAAGTACAAATAAATTGTCCACAAGAAGGGTACTAATAAAGCAAGGAAGTTAGACCTTAGAAAAAAGGAGATATAGAGACAAATAACAATTGCCTGAGATTAAGCTAAATTTGCTGTTGGAAAAGAAATCGTTGGAAAACAAACAAAAGTGTAACAACTGAAATGAGAACAAGGAAAGAGAAAATATGCCATTGGTCTGAGAATGGCATGGAGATCAGGCCTAATTCTGGATTACGTCTGAAAGTGTGTGATTTTTATTTTTGTTTCTCTCAGCATCGGGCAATGAAGAGGCCAGCTGTGAGAACAAGGGTTAAGAAAAGTGAATGTATGCAACTGGAGTATGTGATAGCTGTTCAGTAGATTATTGTGCTTGCATTGGGTTAATGGATGGTTTCCATCCCCAGTTCTGAAAAAGCTGGCACCTGAAATACCAGGAATGATAGTAAAGTCCTTTAATAAATCTTATGAGGCCGTGTGCAGTGTAATATGACAGGGAATTAGCAGAGACAGCATCTGTATTTAGAAGGGCAAAAAATGTAATTTTGACAACTGTAGGCCAGTGAGGCTTTATTGTGAGGCTTCAGAGTAAATTTGGGAGGAAAATGTTTTTAAAGCATGGATCCATCAAGAGTGAATTGAAGTACATTTTTCACACAAGAAAGATCATGCAATAATTCTTCTTTGATATGATAACTGGTTATTTAGACAAGGAAACTTTTTTAATATAACCTGACACATAAGCTTATAGATTGTGCCATATGGAAAATTATTAATTACAGTGGGGAATGTGTATATTGTTACTTTACAAGCAGGCACAAGCTTAATGTGGGAAATGCTGCTTGCTGTTAACTGGGTTCATCCAGCGTCTCTTGTTTGGAAGAATGGGCACGTTTAGTTCATGTCTGTCTGCAAAATGTCATGTACCCATGAAGGAGATGAGGGATTAGTCAAAGGCAATAAGGAACTAGTTAGCAGGAAGGCAGCAGCAAACAGTTTTGAAGGAAGAAATGTTAAGGTCCAGGGATTTCACTTGTGGAATTTCTCTCCAATTTTTTACCAGTTGGTGCTGAACCAGTTTTCTTTAATGCTGTCATTGAGAACCTTTGGCATGAAGAGCAGCAGTGTATCAACAAAATTGCTTGATTATACAGAGCTGGGAGTTGTTTTTAATAAGACGTGGAGATATTATTAATACAAAGTAGGTTCAAGCTATCTTGCAGAAAGATTGGGATGGCCTCAAGTACTGGAAAAACAAAAGCAGTGGGGCGGAGTTTTAGTGCCAGGTGTAAGGTATTATCTTTTCAGGATGAGTAAGAGTTTCCATTGTCAACTGGGTAATACCAGTGTGCAGGAGAACAGGCTGGAGGGTGACTGTGAGCAAAAAGAGTGCAAGAATGTGGCAGGTTTCCACTGGCATTAGTACAGAGTACTAAGGAGAGATGTGTTTAAATTGATCAGGATAATGAAGAGCCTGCTAAGTGACAGGTAACAGAAAAGGCTGTTTATTTAGCCTATCTCAGAAAGGAAAAATAAATGCTTATTATAAATATATATTTATGTATAGTTAGGAATATATCTGCTGTCTGTAAATGCTTGAGAAAATAAATCAATTAAAAATAAAGCTATGAAACTTTATTAGTCAAGTTAATTGGATTTTTTTCTCTTCTATTGGATATTGAAAAGTCTTACAAAAGCCATCTCTCACACAAGGGTGAGGTTCCAAAGAGAACCTGATAGGATAGGATGCTGTGTGTTCTTACCTCTTTCAATTTAGATTAGAGTTGAGGGTGCTCATGTTTGCCCTAGAGGAATTAGGAAAATATAAAAACTAGCTTTACCCTCTGTTTTCCTTCGCTCAAGTCTTGTATTTTTCCAGAATTTGTGGTAAGAAAACACATAACATTGTTCCTTTAAATGTTTTAAAGCAAAAGCAACAGCAAAAAGATTAGTACTGAGATTTTCTTTAGTTGAGATCAGCTGTTTTAAGTTTGATGGGGAGGAATTAGATTTTATATTTAATTGGCAAATTTAAATTTTCCCAAATGACTGCTAAAATGCAAAATGGGAAAGTAAGGAAACAATAATTCTCCTTTGCAGGAAGGTGGAAGGGGGACAGAGAATGGGAAAGGATTTATGCACATTAAACCTAATATGAAAGTGTAGGAACTTCTGGACAAAACAAAATCTTCAGAAATATTTTTCACAGTATCCAAGTGATCAGAATACCCTTTCACGGTTAAACGGGAACTTTGCTGAGAGTGACACCTTTACCAAATGGTGACCAAGCTCACCTCTAAAGTGACCTTTTCAGGGGAAACCACTACCAGAGGAACCTGAGTGTAGTTCCTCTTGCTTGCTTCTTCTTTACCCTGCCTTCCAAAACAATTTAATCAAAACAAATCAATTTCTGTGAAAAGTTCTGATTTCCACAGTCTGACGTTTTCCAGAGGAACAATATTTTGTTAAAAAGTTCTCAAGCAGCTATTGTTATTACTAGAGGTGAGCTCATGCAGGATTTTTGCCATGTTCACTGTGGATGGATTTCAATATACATTTAGGAGTCTTCCAATTTTTTTGTAGTAGAGCAGATGCCATTATTTTAGTTAACAATTTAACTTTGTGATGGGCACTGTTTTGCTTTCCTTCTTCTGGTGAAGGAAGACATCTCTGCCTTGGGAGGATATTTGACTAATTTATTTGTGTTTACCACCCTTCAGGCCTGTGAACAGTGGGTCATTTCGTTGCATGGCTGCATGCTGTGCACAGAGACTCTTGCACTTGGATTTTTGTTGGTCTCATGAAGTAGTATCAACTCTACTAGAAGTTACTGAGGAGGCTAACAAATGTCTATTTTTCTTCCCTTCACTTTTTGTAGCTCTTGGATTTGTTGAGTTTTTTTAAAATCCAAAGAACCTGATTCTGCTGTTATTTTTATTGGTACAAACCCAGATGCAAACCCAGTCAAATCAGTGCCATTTCTTCTGCTGAAAAACTGACATAAATAATAGTCTTAAGACTCCAGTGCCTCTGACTCTTGTCCTGAGAGGCAAGTGGAACATTAGGTGTGTTTTTTATGATAGTTCTCCAAAGAGACTAGCCGTTAATCTCTCTGAGTAGGTGTGTCAGCTGCAAACATTTCCTTCCAGTCTACCATTTCAATCACACTTCACAGTACACTGAAAATTGGCAAGGATGTTAATTACTGGCCTCTAGAACAAACCACCTACTTTGATTCAAGCGTGTTTTCCAATTTTTAAGAATGTTGTTTCACCTACAGAACAGTATAATTACAGAAAATAGCTTGGTTTGGCTAACATCTTGTGTTATATGAGTTCTGCTTGCAAGGCAGCAAGCTACACCAGGCGAGAGGCTCACCTGCAGAGGATTTTAACCTCTTGCTGACAGAAGTTAGGGCTTGCCAGCATCCAGTACATTGTTTTCAGTATCAGCAGCTCAAAACCACTGTCACTCAGATGTTAAACATTAACGCTTTCTGCTTTTAAAGCTGAAGGAACGCCCCCCCATATAGTAAGAAAGTTTTTATTCACCAGGGAACTTCCTGTTAAGATTTTATGGATGTCTCTCACAGTAGCAATTTCAGCAGTGGGTCCTGTACCTGGGCAGTGCAAAACTCTGGGTGCAACAATACCCACCAAGCAGCACAGTTCAGAGACTGCTTGTGTAGCTGCATTTGTGCAATGCAGAGTTCAATAAAATTTGCCGGGAATCAGCCAAGTATCCAGGACATGATTAATCAACCAGCAGAATGAATTGCCCATAGATGACTGGGAGTTGACAGTAAACAGTAAAACACCTGCCTTGAAGACTTGCAGTCTTAGGAGACAAACAGGAAACAGAAGCAAGTGGGAGCCCTGTTTTAGGAGAGAGATTTTGAGGCATACAGGCCGAGCTGTTCATGATTATACAGTGAGTTTGGCAGACTTAGAGGCTGAACTATGTGCATTTCCCTTCATGGGTTTGTAGCTCATATAACAGGTCTTTAATTTACCAAGAAACTTTTCCGCAAGACTGTCCTGAAGAGTTGGCAGAACCCACAGTTGGCATTTCTCACACATGTGCCTCTTGGTTAAGGGCTCTACAATTTGTACAATTAATAACTTACACCATGAATTAAAAACATTGGAAAACAGCCCAATGCTCAGGCTCATGTGTCAAGGAATTGCTGTGGAAGCCTGATCTTATTTGTTGTTACAACAATAAATCATCTGCTGATTTAAAAATAATTTATATGGTACCTTGGCCCTCAAGGCAGTCCTGCAGTGCTATTGAAACTGGACTTTTAAAATTAATGGTAATTAAGCTATAGACCCATATTAAATATGCATGAATACTTATTTCTTCCTACCTCCTCTTTAACTGTAAGGCCTGTTGAGGCTGGCTACCTTCCTGACTTACAAGCCACATGCTGCAATTCCCATTATAGCCATGAGTCACAGCCCTTTCAGTGTGAATCAAGGATGGGAGGGGGGTTCACAGATGGGAGATGACAGTGATTGCTCAGGGATTCCCTCACCCCTCTATAAACCAGATCCTGGGTGAGAATGCACCCAGAGTCCAGCGTGTGCTGTCAGTGCCAGTCTCTGCAGTCCCTGCCGCTACTCAGGGTCCTGCTTATCCAGCAGCTCTTCTGCTGCTAACATCAGCCCGGGGCTGCCCCCACGGGAACTGCCCTTAGCAGCCAGGGAGCCCCGCACAGACCGGAGTCGTGTGTTCACAGCTAGGGGCTTTGCTTCACTTTCTATGTGTTGGGCAACAGTTTTGCAGTATAGCAACACATATATATCGTATGAAATATGGTTGCTGATAACTACTTGGCTGAACTGAAAAGTTCTAACCTTAGATATTCAAAAAATTACTATATACATGGGAGAAACCATTCAAAACATAATTCTTCTAGGGGAAAAACCTAGAAACCATTTCAATGCTCAAAAAAGAAAGACTATTTCAAAAGAATTAAATAGGCTGGGATAGTGCTTTTTTTTTTTCCTGGTAGCTGATACAGTGCTCTGTTTTAGATTCAGTATGCAAATAATGTTGATGACTGATGTTTTAGATGTTGCTAAGTGGTGCTTGCCCCAAGTCAAGGACTTTCAGTGTTTCCTGCACTGCCAGTGAGAAGGTACACAAAAAGCTGGGAGGCACCATGGTCAGGACAACTGACCAAAGTGGCCAAAGGGACATTTTGTGTGATAGAATATCATGCCCAGTATATAAAATGGGGGGGAGTTACCAGGAAAAAGTGTGATCATGGCTCAGGGATGGGCTTGGCATTATTAGTCAGCACATGGTGAACAGTTAGTGCATCACTTGTCTGCCTTGGGATTTATCTCCCTCTGTCTCTCTCCTTTTTATTACAATTACTCTTATTAATATCACTATCATTATTATCATTTACTTTGTTTCAATTATTTTACTGTTCTTATCTCAATCAACAAGTTTGATTTTCTTTTCTTTCTTGATTCTCTTCACCATGCCAACAGTGGGAGGAAGGAGAAGTGACCAAGCAACTGCATGGTACTTAGTTCCTGGCTGGAGTTGAAGCACAAAGCAGTATAAATCTATGTGTGCAATTATAATGATTGAAATGATTGCACAGGTTGATATTTTTTTTTAAAAGTATGGATATTCTGAATAAATTTGTTATCTTTTTTTTTATCATTTCACAGGCAGAATTGATAGCTTTGCAACAAGGAAAAGAAGCTGCTCTTCAACAGTGCAAAAAACTAGAAGAGGAAATCCAAACATTGCGTGTTTATTACAGGTAAAATGATTGATTCTAATATGAATGAGTGACTCATAGGGGAAATTTTCTGTGTGATGTCTGACTGAGGAAATGGCCTTATCAAATAGGTATTTGTTGGAAAAAATGTGAATACATCAATGAATCAAAGCCTGCATTTCTGCTTTACTGCTCACCAACCATCTCTTTGAAATAGGAGTCCTTTTCTTATAGCCTGAATTTTGTATTACTTTCTTCAAAGGGAAGTAAAAAGTTGGTGGTGGTTGATTTTCACACTAAAAAGCTGTGATATGGCAATGTGATCACTTAAAAACATGGACAAAAGAACCTGATTACATAAATACTTGTTTCTTCCCTTATTGTTTGCACATACCTAATTTAGTCAATATAGATTTTAAAATAATAAAATCTGTAATTCTAAAAGACTGTTTTCTTCTTCAACCCCAGTATATGTGCCTTTTAATTCCTTATGTTCTGTAGCAGTATGTAGAATGAGAGAAACACCGATTCTCATTAATTTAGGTGGGCTGCACTGAACATTTGCATGGATCAGTGGGTTTTAGTCCCTAAGGAAAACCTCTGTGTGGTCCAGTGAAGGAGTTAGGTTGTTTTATGGAGTGATGTTGGGTTACAGCTCTCATTTCATCCTGACCTCCTGTGTGAGAGGGGATACAGAGCTGCCAGCAGGTTAAAGGCAGGAGAATTGGCATCAACACAGCAGAAAATTGTGAATCTGAAGGCTGAATGTCTGTGATGAGGGATGTGGGCTACAGAGGTAAATAATAAATATAGTGTGAATACTATACTCATTGGAAATAAAGAGGACTAGTTATTTATGTCTAAGAAGCATTTGCAATAGCAGAACTGTGTATGTTTTCAGTGTTTCAGCATTCAAAAGTGAAAAATACTCGGGTTTCTAGAGGTTTTTCAAGTTTCCCTTTCTCATTAAGTTTATTAAAACCTTAGAGAGAAGTTTCGAAAACAGCTTTTGTTCCTAAATCTCATAGGCATTTATTTAAAGCCTGTTAATAGTGAATAGAAACCCCAAGCAATTTGTGATTATTGCATTTAATGAATTTGGTCAGCATTTAGTGTGTGCACAAATTATGGTATGATTTACCAAGCTAGAAATAATTTATTATGGTGCCCTTATTACTCTTAAATGTTTTTTTAAAATAATTTAAAAACTGAAATGCAATTTTTAATTGATATTTTTGAAATTAAGATTTTGCTTGCATTGGTCTATGCACATTGTAGGAGACTTTTCACTGATTTTTAAGTTATATTTTTGTCATAGCCTATCAAGTTTGCACTAACATGCAATGTTTAACAAGAACAGTAGGCAGCAATGGCCATTTACTTATGTAAATGCTTTAAGTCCCGTTAATATTAACAATAATGGTTTGCAAAAATCAGCATTAGAATGTACCATGTTATTAACTTACGGCTCTTAATTTGAACAGTCAGAATTTCACTGTAAGTTGGCTGATGGCATTTGCAAAATCTATCCATAAGATAGATCCTCACCTGATTATCCCCTGGGGCAAGAACTATTTTGTCACTACTGATTTATACATGTTGTAACATCTAAAGCAGAAGATTTTATCTCCTACCTACCTCACTGTTTTAGAGGCTGATGTGTTCCAAAGTGGACCCACAGAGTGACTAATTGAGGTTGGCAGGGACTTCTGAGGTCATCTTGTCCAACCTCTGCTCAAGCAGGGCCACTGAGACCTGATTGCTCAGGAGCACATTCAGAGGGGTTTTGAATGTCTTTAAGTATGGACATTCCACAACCTCTCTATATGGAAACACTGTCTTAAGCATTTAAAGACATGACTTGAAAAGCCAGAGGCCACCTGGAGCTGCACCTGCAAGGCTTCTAAAAGGCAACAAGGGCTCCTATAAGTCCAAAGCAGCAATGTTTGATGTCTCAGGCCTATCTTTTGACTTGATTAGAAATTAATTGCACCATTACGAGGATTCTTACTAACTTCTTAACATTTCGGTTACAGTTTCCTTTAAGTTACATGAACATCTGCAACCCCAGTCATCCAACTGTGTGACAGTACTTTAAACACCAAATGAGTGTTTTCTGCCAAATGAGACAGAAAAGAATATATGTTACATGTGCATAAAGCTTTGGGGACTGTACCAGGCCAAGGGTGGGATGGCCACAGTAATTGTGAATGACAGGGTAGGCAATGCATTTCCCAAGCCATCCCAAATGAATGAAAATTTGCACTTTGTTTTGTATGTGGAAGAGATGCATGTCTAGATGTCTGCTGGGTCTTTTTATTTCCTCATAGTGCTTGCCATGCTATGGTAGTCTAGAATCAGCACTGAGAGTGTTTTTAGACAGTCTGTTTTGAACTGAGGAAGTTTGCTGCTTTGATCCAAGTGAGTTAGCTATATGATGTGCTGTTCTAAACTGCATTCCCTGGAGTTACTTCTCTTTTTTGGATTTCAGAATTCCCCAGTGAGCAAAATACAGGCTTCCACACATGCTTCAATCTTCATCTGAACTGTAAAGCTGCAATGTGACAATGCCAGATGCACATTCCCTTCACCTACTGTTCTCTCATGTCTTCACCAGATTCTTATGCTTTCTGTCTTGAGCCCCAGCATGACAGGGGCTTAAGAATTTTGGCTCATTTGGTGACTTCTCCTTTTGCTGCTAGGTCTTCCCTGGCCTTACAAAAAGCATTTCTCCTACTTTATTATTTTTCTCCTTTTTTTTTAACTGAAATTTCTGTGAGTTGTGGTTTAGGAGTGATACTCCCCAACTTAGTGCTCCTGCTGAGACTCTCCAAACCACATGCCACTTGCTCATTCCCCCCTTTTCCCTCCTGCTTCCCCTGCAACAGGAGGGAAAAGAGAATTGGAGGCACAAAAAGTAAAGATAAGGAGTTGAAATAAAAATAATTTACTGGACACAGCAATGAGACAAGAAAATTAACAGTTACAGCTACAATATTAATAACCAAAGTGTACAAAATCCCTCATGCATAATTCTCACCCCAACCCAACCACAGCCACACTATCCTGATGGGAAGGAACTCCTCCCCAGAGGAGACTCTCTTCCCCCACTACTGGAAAATGTCATGAGGTGGTATAGAATATCGTCTGGGTTGTAGCCAAGCCCCCTCCTGGCTGCTGCAAAAACTAACCCTGTCCTAGCCAGAACCAGGACACTACATCATCCTTTAACTTAGAAGAAGCAAATCTAAGAAAACAACGTCAAATAAACAAACAGAACAAAATGAAAAACACAACAACAACAAAGGAAACAAAAAAAACTAGAGGCTCACATTAAAGCATACAAGTGATACCTACATCACTTGTACTTGTGCCTTAACACACAATATTTCAAGGATTTGGACACAAAAGTAGTGACTGTGTGCATATATTAACTATTTTGGATGTACACTCGTGTAAACAATGACATTAAAGTGTGCATTTTATACCAATCTGACTTTCACTAACAGTATAATCCAGGAAAAGCAAAGTATCGTTTTATCATTCAAATTCAGGGGAGAGATACTTAGACCCAGAATATCTGTATATGTGAAATAAGTACACACAGGCATGCCTAAAGGAGGGAAACAAGGGGAGATGTTGGGGGGCGGGAGGGGGGGTGGAATCCCTTTTTATTTTCTCCAGAGGAGAGATTCTTC
>VWYP01022883.1:62894-120971 GCA_013400435.1 Pycnonotus jocosus | reverse complement strand
TTCATATCTAGAATACTGCATGCAGTTTTGGGTCCCCAGTAAAAGTAAGACATCTATAAATTGGAGCAAGTTTGACAGAGGGCAACTGGTATGGTCAGGAAGCCATAGTATTTGCAATGTAAAGAGAGACCAAGGGTACTGCTCTTGTACAGCCTGGGAAAGAAAAAATATTCTTTTCTTTGTTGGCTCCAGGGAGACCTAATGGCAGCCTGACAGAGTCTGTGCAGAGGTTGTCAAGAAGGGCAGCCTCTTCACAGTGCTCCATGACAACAGGGTGAGAAACAACTGACTTGAATTGAAACAGAGTTTCAGACAGGTTACAAGAGAAAACTTTTTCACTATGGGGGCTGACCATCCTTGGAACAGAGAGGTTTTACTGTCTCCATCCTTGGAGATTTCCAGTGTCTAACGTGATAAAGTCCTGAGCAACATGATGTGATCTCATGTTAATATCACTTTGGGAAGAGGTTGGGTTGGACTGGAGACTACCAGTGGTCACGTCCAACCTCATCATTCTACAATTCTCTGATCTGGTAGCTTCTACTGTTTGAAGACATTCATTTTTTTTCCTCCAACAGTGAAAGAAGTCTGTGTTGTAAACCACACTTCTTTTCAGGTGATGTGAAAAGCCAATCCTAACTAAAACTGGAGCTTCATTGAAAGCCTGAATGGCCTAAACCAAAATCAAAATGAGCTTCTGCAAATATAATGAGGAAACATTTATTTCCCTCCGAATTTTGACTTTCTGAAAAGAAAGCATTTGTCAGAACAATTTCAGTCTTCTTTAGAAGGGACAGAGAAGTGAAATGGAATTAAAAAGGAGGAAGAATCTAGTTCAGATACATAAGGAACAAGAAGCTGGCTACAAATAGTTTGCCAAATTCTGTGGTTCTATTTGTTCTTCTTGTGTTGTCTCTGTGTCACGTTTCAAAAACAAAATTGGGTTTTCTGGATGCTAACTCAGAAATACATACTGGAAGTTAAAATTTGCATAACAGTTAGGAATAGCATAGAGTTTCTAGCTTACTAATATAATCTTACTAATCTAGTTTACTTACTATACTAATCTTTAAACTTGAGATTAATGCAAATCATACAATCCTCAGTGACCAAAGAAGGCTGTATCCAGATAACCAGTTTTGAAGTACATGGGAGTGTTAATCCCACTACTTCTTTCTCACATACCTCTGTTTGAACATCATCACAAGTTGTTTTTCATTTGCATATTTTTCAGTTATATAATCTGTCCAATTTTATAATTAGGTTCCTTTTTCCTCTAGATTTATGTGCTGAGTATTACACCATATGGTATGGGATATGCCTTTGGTCATTTGGAGTCAGCTGTTCCAGCTGTGTCTCTGTCCAACTTCTTGGGCACCCCTTGCCTGCTCACTGCTGGAGTAGTGTGAAAAGCAAAAAAGGGCTTGACTCTGTGTGAGCACTACTCAGGAATAACTGAAACATCCGTGTGTTAGCAACACCGTTTTTCAACACAGATCCAAAAGGTAGCCCTGTACCAGCTACTGTGAAGAAAATTAACTGTATCCCAATCAAAAGCAGTATAATGTTGCAAAGTAATTGAAATCTGTAAGTTATGGTGAGCGTGGGAGAAAAAGATGCCTTATTTTACAGTTATGTGATGGTTCTCAACAATTAAATAGAAGAATAACTTCAGTAAGGCTGCTTGTACTAATAAGTACAATTACCTTAAATAAGTATTTTTAGATTTGAACTTTCAGTTAATATGAGTAGCTTCTCTGCATGCAGTGCCAGCAGTTTTCTTGCTTCCTAACCAGCTGTAGCACTTTATAAGTTAAAAACTATTGAAGATATTTAGCAGAATTTAAATCTACACGTTTAAATGCTTACAAGTCTTCAACTGGAATACTTGTAATTCATGTTTAAGTGGCACAAGCAAATGGTCTAAATAGCAGTTGGCTTTATGGAGGTCCATTTATTTTTTCCACAAATATCTTGTAAAATGACATAAAAGTTCATTTTTAAAAAGACCAAGATCAATAGATATTAAAGTAGGAAATCAAGAAGATTTTTTATTATTTCCCTAAATGAAGAACTTACAGGCGCAGGGACAAACTCAATTTTCATTTTAATTACAGAACTGAATCACCCTGTAACAGGAGAAATAGATAAAGAAAGATATTTTATAAGCCATTAGTTCTAGTCCTGGATAAAAAGACATTTCTGTTGAAGTTTTGGATATATTTGTATGTGTTTAATTTACTTCCATTCTATAGTTTCATGACTGATGTTGCAAAATATAATACTCAGATGGTGTCATTTCAACCATGCTCCATGGACTCTGTGTATAGATATAGAATGGTGTAATTCTTGCTGGTAGAATCTTGCTCTCATTCCAGTTTTAAGGGCTATTAAAAACTATAAATTATTTCTACCTAATAAGTCAATATTCCTCTTCACAGCCACTACAGAAGCGAGTCAGAATACAATAAATAGCCTAAATAGTCAAATTCCTGTACTCTGACTGACCTCTTCTCAAACATTTCAGCCTGTTTGTTCTGCCATCTCTCAATCTTCTTCAGAGTTCTCTCAGTCTAAATTTCCCTCAAGGGAACACAATATGTAGCAGAAAATTGGGCTGCTGTAACATCCAGTTTCCCAACCCAAATGAACTGGAGCCCATTTACAATGGGATTAGTGAAGCTGCAACCACTAAGGCAGAGTGGTGATTTCAGTCCTTCCTCTAAAGCAATAGCAGACAGCTTGAGCACCTGTCCCAGCAGTTCACCTCAGAGAACTGATCTTTTCATACCTGGGTTTTTTTATCTCACTTTTTCAGTTATGGCCGTTGACTCATTTCCCTGCTCTTTTCATCCTGTCTGCTTGCTTCTGTTCTGGCAGTTGCTGTCATTGTTTCAGTACTAGTTGCTTTAGACGGAACATGGTGTAATTACAGTCATTAAGAAGAATGACCAAGTAATGGTATCACTGTAAACCACACTGTTCTTTTTGGGGAGCTCATGGAGAAGACAGCAGTTGTGTTTTAAGTATTCTTTGTTCTTCAGCAGTGACTTCTGTTTTATTGAAGAGTTTCAGACACCTAACATTAAACATAAACCTTGAGCTAAGTAAATTTCCCACTTACAAGCACAGAAGAGGGGTTTTTTTATACCAAAGAGATGAGGGGCTTTGATATGCAGTGGGAGACGGTGTAATACATGTTTTGGGGGAAGCTAACCTGCTCCAGTTTGATGCAGCCAAACATATGAGCCAAACATACAAGCAATCACTCTGTAAGGGAACACTAAGGTTTTTGTTTGTCTTCTGTTATAAGAAAGAAAAATGCAGGAACCATTTTTCTGTTGTTTATTGAACTAAATGTTAAAATTAATAGAAAATTGGGATGAAGAAACACTGCTCTCTTTAAATCAGATTGGTTAAAACCACAATCTTCTCTCAGCAACCCATGGAGGTTTCAGTGAATTTTTAGTCAATTTGTGGGGGTGAGGAGAGCCAGCACCCTGAGAATTTGGACCTAGGATTTGGAATTATGTGTTCAGTCTCCTCCTCCTGTTTTGTGCCACTTTCAGTGAGGTGCTGTAGCCTCAAAAGAATTGGGGATTTTAGGTGGGTCTTTCTCATTCTGTAGTCTCATAAGCATTTTCCCAGTAGTAAGCCCCTATGTCTCCCTATGACTTCTCTCCTTTGTCACTTTAATGCTTGTGCAATCACAGTTCTTGTTAGTGTTACAGAAGATAAAAGTCCAAGGTTTGGGGGCTGTTTCTGAACTGGATCAGACAGCCAAAGGGGGGAAGGCTGCTCTGCATTGGAAAGCAGCTGCATGAAGTTTTACTGGTGCTACTGAGATGGTTGCATTTTCTCAGTGATTTGGTGCAGGTGAGCAGTAGAAGAAGAGCCCTCCCTTGTTATCCTTGTGTAGTTCACACTTTATTGAATTTATTATCCTCCTGTCCCTGCCCCATTTCCAGACTCAGAATTGGTTATTGTCTCACTTTCTGCATTTGTTCAACTTTCTAACAATAATAAAGTCAGAGAGACTGACTTTAGAAATAAATCTGTGGATAGAAAAATTTCTTGGGAACGTGGCAGACCAGACTCACATCTGTTCTCCAATAAAGATTTGACCATGTGCAAAGAAAAGGGATGGAGAGAAACTCAAGTATATATCATAGGCTTGGTGTTTACAGTGGCAGTTTGGCACTGTAAACTTTGGCACTTTGTTCTGTGCTGAACCTTTTGTGGGCTGAGAGGTGTCCTTTTTTTGCCCTCCAGTGAAATATTATAGCCATCAGCATCCTCTTTAAGCTTTCTGTGTCTCCTCATTCATTTAGAAACAGAAGAAAAAAAAAAACTTTTTAGTGTTTTGCTTCTTGCCCTGACATGACTTTGAAAGTTTTCCTATCTCACTGGGAAAAAAAAAAAAAAAATTAGCATGGAAAAACAATTTCCAACTCAGCTTTAGTAATTTATGAAAACTTTGGGAGAGAGGAAGCACTGAACTGTCAAAGATCCAAGGCACCTGATGGAGTAACAAGCCACTTCATGCCATCCCTGCAACCAGAATGTTGTACACTCAAATTTGCCTTGTCCTGCTGTTGGATTGGTCTGACCTACATTTTGTGAAATCTTTGTGCCTAATGTTTCCAGGGGCTGGCTCTTGGCCTTCAGAGGTGCCTTGCCAATAGAAACACTAAGCAGCAGGTCTGAGAAGCAGTATGAATATGGACTGAACCGCCTAACACACTCTGTGATGCCGTTTCAATTTGCACCATGCACTATGCTAATTCCACTACTGCTTCTGTTACTGGGTTATAGTGGCAACGTTTCTTAAGTTTTTCAAATTAGTTGAGGATCAACCAGTCACTTTTTGTGCCAAGTACATTGGCTAGAAATACTCCACGGGTCTTTACACTGTATTACACCAGGCTTGAGCTGACTTCTCTACTTATTTGCTGTCATGGGGTAATGTGAACTAAAACAACATTTACTTTGTCGCTTTTGCTGGGATGGGCCTTTTCACATGAGTTTCTGTTCTTCTCTAAGAGCAACGATTTGCTTGACAGAAAGGAATTCCTTGCCATTGGATGCCTATATGGTCTCACGACTCTGTATGGAGGGCCCTGCTGGCGGTCCGTTCACAGCTGTCCTTTGCCTGGCTGATTCCTTCACCTTTTTTTTTTACCTCTCCTCTATGTGATTCTCTGTTATGACTTCCTTGGTTTATCAGTGAGCTGAAAAGTCTAGCTTTTTGAAATAAGCACATGTTAGAGATATCTAGGAACCATAGTTTTTCAAAGTCGTTGAAGCATAATAAAATTGAGTTCATGGAAGATTTAAAGTCTCTGGAAGAACTACCTGCAATCAAGCCACTGACTGGTGCTGGTAGTTTGGAGTAGATAGCAATACAAAGTATGAAACTCTTGTAAAAATTAGGATGATGAGATCACTAAAGTAAATACCTATTCTCTACAATATAAAAATACGCAAAATCAAAATTGGAGAATCTATAAAAAGCATGGCAGGATTATGAAATCTGTTATCTGGTAGAAAGGGTGTGTGGCCAAAGGCTACATATTCTGATTCTACCATTGAAATGTTGAAATGCTGGATGAATATAGATGAATCACATCTCTAAACTCTGCTTCAGCTGCTTTATTTGTATAAACGGAATAAGAAGTTTTACCCTTTTGCATAACACCTTCAGAGACTATGAAAATGCAGGTACTCTTGCTTTAAAATGAGAGAAGGAAAACAGATACAGAATAAGAAGCAGCCCTCTCTAGACCAGTTAAAGAAACACAGGAAAACCGTGTGAGTAATAAGAGCTATTTGGAAGACTGATTTTCCCATGAGAAGTTAGGAAGAAAATCTAAAAGTGTAAAAGAAGAATTTGGCTTGCCATATAAATATTGTATGAAAGGGAATTCTTTTGTTATTAATATGATATTTAGCAATAAAGTAATAACATTGTCAGGAGGACTTAAAATGCCATTTCATTTTTTGTTGGTTTTTCACAGGACATGTTTTTATGTTAAAATGTCAGTTCAATAATTTTGAAAAATCATGACTTTGATGGGTTTCAGTTCAGTTCTCTTCAGCTGAAGAACTGTAAAAAAATGGCATTTCAGTTTGAAAAACTAAGGTGAAAGAAAACTTTTCACTTAGAGATGTGCCACAGGAAAACAATGTAATTTTTTTGTGTTGGAATTAACATTTCCTAGTAAAAAACAATCTTTCAAGAGAAGACTTTCTACATGAGCAATTTTCAGTCAGTGCTAGCCATAACATTGCTTTTCTTACTCTGCGCTTAACACTGCTCACAGTGGAAAAATGTTAGAGAGTATCAAAGAATGCAGGTGGCAGAAGAAGTCCTCTGCCCGTCACACAACACAAAACAGAAGGCTGCCCACCTCTTTTGTTTACGAAGAGAGAAGTCAAGAATAAGGTATTTTCTTTATTCAGTTCCTGTCTAAACTTAGAGCTTTTGTTAAATTGATACATGCATGTCATGCTGATGCCTTTTACTGGAAAAATTTCCATTTTAACTTCCCATTTGTGAACTGCTTTTCTGACCAATGTGATAGAGGTCTTGTGTTTTGGAAGGTTTTTAACCTGTGTCCAGCATTCCATAATGATGTGTTACTCATCTGGTGTGAGTAGTTCTTCCAGCATAGGTGTGAAAGCTGTCATTTTTGGGAGAGTAGAGACCAACTTGGAAGTTTCAGCCACAGTTTTCCGGTGAATAACTGAGCCTGCTGGGATTTGCTCAGTTCTGAGTGTCTCAGATATTTGAATAAAATGTTACATACTAGTAATAGTTTGCTTTTATAAGCAGGAGTTTACATTGTCATGACAGGAAGGAGAGCTAGCACAAAGCCACTTGTCTTTTTTCCTGATGCCATCAAGAAAGGCATGTAAGCAGTGGTCTGGAGCTGCTGTCTCACTAGCAGAGGAACTTTTGTGGCTCTGAGTTTGGAAGGAAAAGCCACAGAAGGAGAGGGAGGGAGTTACTCTGAGTGAATCATCACTGTTGCATTTTCTTTGACAGCAAAGAGTTGAGAAGCTCTTCTAATATCTGAGCCATTTCATGTTATGGTTTTGTCTTCTTTTCTCTTTATCTGTGCTGTATCAGCATAACAGGATGGCCACCTGAAAATGTTTTCATGAGTGACAAAGGAGTGCAAGGTTTATTTCTTATTTATTTACTTACTTACTTACTTCAGCTTCTTCACAATGTTAGCTAGCCACACTTGGTATGACAGTTAGTGAATTGAAAAGCATACTGTGCAACACTAAAAGTGTCTCCTGGTTACTGGTGGCTAATGCCCTGAGGAAGAAAGCCAATAACAAGATCTCAGAATGAAGAGAAACCTGCAGGCACTGTAATCTCAGGGTTGAACTTGCTGAGGCTGCTGATATTTGAAGCAAATAAAGTCATGCTCTGTCTCACAGGTTCCACCAATGTGTTTCTCCTGTCATCAAGAGAGATATTTTTATGCAGTTTTTACCACTCTCTTAGGGATTCTGCTTTGATTTTTGAGAGCAATATCTTGATTCTAGTAATTAAAATAGATTTTCTTCATGCCTGACACTGTTGTTGCTTCCAAGCTTCCCTGGTTAATAGCGTGTGTCTGTACTGCTCATGACACACTGTGACGAAAAGTACTGGTCACCACAAAATAAGCTTTGAGGTGGCCAAATTGTTTCAAAAGTAGTAAATAATAGTGGGAATTGTGTAAAATTTGTTCATAAATGTTATAGTGTTAGGAGCTCTAACTGTAAAGGATCTCTCTCTTTTCAATGTGAATTCGTTTTCAGTGCTGGTCAAAGTAGGATTGTATGTGCAAGCAGTATCTGCCCAACAGTCAACAGTCTAAACTGAAAATACAGTAGATTATTTGGGATTTCTCTGCTTGTCTTTTGTGTGTTTTTTTTGTTTTTTTTTTAACCAAGGAGGAAAGTATTAAAAAAAAACAAAGTCCTATTTTTAGGTACTTTTTTTTACTATTTCTGATGTTTGCAGCAGGAAAAGAAATCCTTTTGTTTCATTTAACTATTCTTTTAAAATAGCATAGTAACAAGTGTTGGGTAGAAACAAAACAAAGTCACAGTTGGATGTTGCTGTTATAAGATAGGCGATGACAATGGTATCTTTTTAGTGTATCTCTTATCTGTGGTGTCATTAAATCTAATGATGTGCTAAATAATAAAAGCAGCCTTATCACAGTGCAAGGCTTTGAATTGTCTAAGTTGCCATGCCTGCGGGTTCCCTTTGGCTTTTGGACAGGGTTTGGAGTCGGAAGGAGCTGCAGTTCAGAGTGCATTTATGTGATCAAAGCTCTTTAGACAGATGGCTGCTAGCACTCCAAAATGATTAAAATATGTTCCAAGCAACATCAGACTGTGGGCTTGGGGACCCAACCTTTCATTAGTCAATAAAGGGTCTTGAGTTCTTGAAAATGAAATCTTTAAAGGCTAATAAGGCTTCTGGTTTGCTCTGAGCCGTTTCTTTGGATTTGCAGTTGTGGATTGGAATTGGGCCTCTGTCCAATAAATATGAGGCTTTAAAAAAAATCTGGTTGCAAGAGACCTCCCAGCAGATCTGCCTGTTAAACAGTGCAGCCAAAATTTTCAGCCTCATATATGTAAATTTAGACACCTGAGTTTGCATGTAGGGAGCTGGGAAGGGACCCATAAGTGCCCCTTTGAAAAACTAGTAATTTTCTGGAGCAATAGTTTAACTGTAGGTGCCAAAGCTGGATCATTTTGACCTGTACAATTTTATTTTTAAATCCTTATGTTTTGACTAAGGATAATTCTAGAATACTTCCGGGATACCATAATCAAGAGCACTAAGCAAGTTTTCAGAGCTTTTAGAAATCAGTAATATTACTTACTGCATTCCCAAGTGTTGTCAATACTTGCCAAGTCTAAATGTGTGATAGTATAGTTGGGTGCTACAGTGTGGCTGGGTTTATTCTCTTGTCTGAACCTGGTTTGTGAAAGATAGCAACTGGGGGCTCGTGCAAGTGCGGGGTGTTTGTAACCTCTGCAGATTTATGCGAGGGCAGCAGCATTAAATGCTTGTTTAATAAGGTACTAACATGTTTGAGGCTTCTATTTCTTTTTTTTCTTTGTCTGACAGAAGAGAATCTGCTCTTGCAATTTGCAAATTTCTGAACTTGAAGTGTTTTTACCCAGTAGACTCTTTCTACACAAGGCTCAAAACTTGAAGATATGTAAATTCTCTCAAAATGCCTCAAGATTTAACCTGGTGCTGTAGAATGTATTTTAAAACACATCAGAGTTTTGACATGCACCAACAGAAGTAAAACAAGTCCTGGTGATCCCATTAGCTCAGTGTGATCCCATTAGCCACATTGTTCAGCCTGTCTTCTTTCACCTTGGGAACAGCTCTCACATTCCTTTTGTTAGGACTTGATGGGGCCAGCAACTGAAGTCCTTCCCCACACACACCATATTTACTCCAGGAATGTCATACTCCATTTCTTTTTCTCTGAGTCTCCCTCTGAAGGCTTGCCTGCACCTGAACTGCCAGTGAATTTTATTCATCTTACACATAAGCAAGTTGTTACTGTTTTTTGATAAAAGTACATCAGACTCTGGGTTCTGATTATTTTGGTGAGCTGATTTTAGTTTTCATTTGTTGTAAAATATCTAGGTTTTGTGTCCCAAAGCTTTTTGTCCACCATCTTAAAAAATCCTGTCATCTACTCTGCTCATACAAATGACTTCTGAACTGTGACACTTTTTCCCTAGCTCTAGACATAAGTATTTTGTTTCTGTTCTTTAGATTCCTGCAAACTAATTTTGTTCCTCAGACAAAACTAAGAGCTCATTGCTACAAAGTGGGCAAAACAAGACAAAAGTCTAAGCTAAAAGCCCAGGATGTAGTGTACATGTCTGTTTCTCTTGGTGTCTCCATTTCTGGAGTTTCTTATGAACAGATATATTTACCTTGGACTTGAGAGTTCTCACAGTGATTTAAGTGTGCTCTGAAGTGCTCCTGTTATTTTATCTCTGTTACCGTTCTGCCTCCTAATCACCTAAATGAGTCAGAACTTCAGAGTAAGGAAATGCACAAAGCTTTCATCAAAGTGATATGATTTTAGGACTCAGTAGATCATGAGCAACTAGGACTGGTAAAAAACCCCCTATAACGCAGTGATTCACAATGTCTTGAAAGCAAACAGAATTTCTGTCCTTAGGAATTATGTCTTTCTTTTTATCTCCTAATGTGTCAGACTTTACATTAATCACTTTTCCCTCCACTCCAGGGCATCATATGAAACTTTTTACTAATCAAGCCAGCATCCTATATAGCCTTGTTTGGTGTGGGGTTTTTTTGGTTTGGGTTTTTTGGTGGTTTGTTTGTTTGTTTGTGGTTGGGTTTTTTTTGGGGGGGGGGGGGTGTTGATCATTTTTCCGAGCTCTGCAGAAGCTCCATTTCCAACATCCTGTAACAAGCAACTGCTACCAAGTGCTTCACCCATATTCACAGGTCTGAGGTTTCCAGAGAACCGAGCAGGACTTCAAGAGCAATGTGAGTCTGAAGAAGTGGATGATTTTATACGTGCTTCTAAAGTGCTTGGGGGATTCCTGCTCTGAATGTTCTAATTTGTCATTGTTTTCATCTGGAGTTGCAAGTCTCTGTAAGTTGTAAACGCCAAGTCCTAAAGGTCTCCATCTGGGGAGTGGAAATGAAGGAATTCCTTTGGAATGTTTTTTCTTTGCCTCTCAATTCCCCTAGCTGGAAGTTGTAAATAGTGCTACTGATGCATTTTTTGGAAAGTCCATCGATTTAAGTTTTCTTTATTAGATTCTGCTGAATATTAAGTGAGATAAACCTAAATTTATCACAGTAGCTATTGTATTGCAGCAGTCCTTCTGAAATGCAAGTACAGAACTGCCTTTTCCAGATGAGTCATACACTATGAGTGCCCCGTTAATACATTTAATGTTTAATGACCAACTGTTTCTCCTGCTTCCTCCAAATTACTGTAAAGTTACTATTCCAAAGAGAGAAAGTAGCTTTTTATTCTGGAGAAGACTGTGGCATTCATCGCTTTCAGTGAGAATGTAATCTTAAACAGTTCATGGGATTTCCTCTACTAAAAGGAAAGCATGAATTTGGAAATCTTTGAAATAGGAATGAAACTGCAAGAGAGAAAAAAATAGGTATCTGCTGTTGCATTAGTTCAGTTTGGGGGATGTAAGTGTAAGTGTGATCAAATTAATGTGNCAAATGTGTATATATATATATATATATAATTTTGTTGTAGAAATATTGCAAAGTTCTTTTTTTCTGTTTATAACAGTGTAGCTCTTTATGACTGGGGGGAAAAAAAACTGGTTTTATGAAGGAGGTGTTGAGCCTGCCAAAGTTGATGGAGGTGAATTTGGACAGCCAATTAGTGTGGGACAGCTAGATGGGAACAGGGAAGAATGTAAAATGATTATATTGCTACAGATTTATGCTTGCCAGAACAAAACAGGCAAATTGTTTGTGATTTTAAAGACCCCGAGTTTGCAGACTTAAATAAAGACATGCCTTAAAAAAAAAATCTAACAATATGTCGGCATAATGATACTTCTTTTGAACATTGTGCTAGAGAAAAGGTACAAGAATGTCAAACATTTAAAAATTATTTTTACTCAGCTAATTCTTCCATAATGGACGTTAATACTGTTGACATTACTCATGAATTGAATGCAAGCAATTTGGACAATAGATAGTATCAGGTGCTAATAGATCAAATTTAATTATTCTTTGTGAAATAATTTTACACAGTTTAGCAAAATTGTTTCAATTATTCACTGTAAAGGAAAATGCTGAGTAAAAGTGAAAATACTAAGCTTTCTCCTCTAGGGGCATTATGTGCATTTCTAAGTCATATTTTTTCTGAATAGCAACCTTTCCTCTATAGCAGCTTCCAGTGCAAGTTATTACAATTCTTTTTGCATAAGATAGGTCATGTGAAGTTCAGCTGTAGGTGGGGCCACTCTGGTTGATTGGGGGACAGTCTTAATAGATCCATTTCATTAATTAAGTCATGCATTTTTTTATTAACAAAACCTGTATGTCAGGTTTAGCCAGCTGGGAGCCATTCTTAGGGTTGTTATCTTTGTCAGAAGGAATATTGTGAAAATAAGGAATTACTGTACACGCTTTAACTCCTGATTAAACAGAGGAATGACATCCGCTCACCTGCTGTCCATGAAAAAATAACTTAGGGGCATATCATGGTGTTGATTCATTGATTCTGATCTTACATATCTCATTAAGGAAAAAACTATGTACATTGTATTGAAAATATACCAGGAAGGACTTGTGTCATACCCAGTCCATGGTCATTGAAACAAGCAAGGTTGAGCCCAAAATTTCAAACATCTGGATTATTTATTGTTTCTTTTTATTCTTGAAGGAACTTTCCCCTCTTGCCCCTGTTTTTGGCTGTATAAAGTAATACTTTCTTGCATTTTGTCTCTTCTGGTCTTACGTTCCCAGAGATCAGGAGGAAGCAGCAAGGTTTCCAGGAAGTATTTATTTGTACTAGGCAGCCAAAAGAGCACCTACTTCTGGCCACAACCTTTAGCTTCTTGATACAAATAAATTCAAAGCAGTCTTCACTAGGCTTTCTTCTGATTCTCAATGGGAAATGCATTAATGGCTTCCAATATCATTAAAGAAGATTAACCAGGGAGGAACTTCCACCAAAGAGGAAGAAGTTCTGTGAATTTGTCCCTCACCAAAAAGGCTACGAAGAAGGATGGATAACAAAGTTCATATTATCTGATCTCTCTTTCCTTTGCTTATGAGCTAGGCAGGATCTTAATGTTATCCAAGCTCATATAAGATAGTGTTCTGTTTGTTTCAATCATATTCTGTGAAAGGGACTTCCATCCTAAGGGTTTTGATGGAGATAGAGAAATACATATTCTTTCATTTTGCTCTTCTTCTCTCTCTGTACCAAAGGAGTCATTTTACCATACTTTTACAGTTGTGACAATATAATGAGGAATGTCAAGATGTAGGAATTTTGGTTTTCCTCTTGAGCAATGTTACCGCTCATATCAGAGAAGGGTATAATACCTGTTGAATGTGTATAGGCATAGTAGGCAGTATTCATACCAATAATTATCTTGTCCTGTTCAAAAAATAAATAAGGAATTGAAGAGTGTTGAATTCCGTGTTGGCTAGATTTCACAAGAGCTTTCATACTCATTCAGTTTCCTTGTCAGGTCCTGAGAAAATAATTAATTCTTTGGTTCAGTGCAACCAGTATATTTCCTGCTACAGTGTTTCACTTTACCTGCTGGTCATGGAGAAATGAAAGAAAAAACTGCAGTTTTTCTTGTGAAGTGTCATAAAGTGAAAAATGTTGTTTTCCTCTTCAAGCAAGCTAAATTAAAGTGCACAACTATATTATTTTTTTTACAAATTTATTTCAGTAGCTCAGTGATCAAAACTCATGAGTGTAAAGGGAGAGAAAAGCTGAGGGAAGCTTATTTAAGATTTTTTAGCATACAGAAATCAATTCAGCACTGTTTATAGCCTCTTTCCAATCCCTATGCTTGAGAGCTTCTCTTCACTGATTTTTCTCCACCAGTCTAATTTCTCACTTTTCAAGAGGTATGAAAGTTGTGTGTTTTGGCTTCCACTCATGTGCCATATCTAGCTGATGGCCCATTTCACTGGAAGGAAAGGAAGAACATCTTCTCAGAAAACAAGGATGTTTGTGCTTGGGGCAGATCAACAAGGTACAGGAGGCTGCATCACTGCCTATGCCCTGTGGTGACAGTGGTGACTGAACCTGCAATGGGGAGGCAAAAACTTGTGAGAAACTGTTTTTTCCATTAAGGCCCCAAACCTGGATCTGTCTGCTGAGGTTAACCAGGTTGATGTGCATTGTTAGCGCATGCATACTGTTAATTAGCTCTTTAATGTCTTTCCATGAACAATAATTGGCACTGAGACCGGAACCAAATCTGGTTTCTAAGATGCAGCACGTGTAGGTAATAAGAAGAAATCCAGGACCCCAAAAGCTTGGATTTTAAAGAAAATGAGCTAGGGAAAGACACTTTACTCCCAAGCTTCAGCATGGCAGGCTGAGTTCTGCCTGTTGTGACTTGCTCAGTACCACACAGAAGACGTGAAATAGAAGAGGGAATTCAAGACAGAGCTCTTATCCCCAATCCACTAAATCATTCCCTTAGCATGTGTCCTTGTTTCACGTTAAGGAGAATGGCCCAGACAAGTCTGCCCAGTTGCTTCAGTAAGCTTTGGTACAATAGGGAAGCAGACTTCCCCTATATTAAATTTCCCAGGCGCTCCCTTTATCATTTAAGCCATCATTTTAACTGCCTTGTTTCATAGCGCTTAACTGTCCAAGGAGCTGTATGATTTATACGAGCAAGGGTTTGGCAGCAGCAGCTAGGTAAGACATGGCTTACTGAGTAGCGAGACGTTGCCATTGTGTCCTTTACATGGCGTTCAGGAGGTGAGTTGCTAAGTGTGTATCCACACAGCAATCCCCAAACCAACTGCATTTTTGTAGGGAAGAAGCCATGGCATTAAAGGTGTCTTTACCCATGTGGAGAACAGATTTCAGACTGCAGCACATGCAGTCCTCCTAGTGAGTCATCAGCCATTGCAGAGTGGTACGTGTTGCCATGTACAGTACCAAGAAAGAGGGGACAGTGTGCAGGGCACACTCACCTAGAGTTCATCAGTACCTCACTTACTGGCACTCCAGTGACCAAAGCTGGGCATGGGCTGGAGCACAGTATGCCATGTTTGCTTTTCATCAGAGCTGCATAATATTTTTCGTTAACACCTTTGAGTAAGATCAGACAAAACTCTTCAAATACTCTGCCTTGTTTTCTTGGAACAGGGAAGGAAGTCCCCACAAATTTTAAAAGTTACATTTTCTATTTTTTTTTTTTAATCATTCAAAGATTTTTTAAACCCACTGAATCATCCAACAAGAAAGTAGGGACAAAGAGCAGAACCCCATGTGATTCCCTTTCTCAGGTCAGTCACACTGAGGGCTAGCTTTAGGGCTATGTTTTCTAGCTTTAGGGTTACTCAGCTCATCCATGAGATCATCCCTCTCTGAAATACCATATGTAATCAATTATTCCATCTTTGAAACATGTTTCCATTCTTTGTGTTTATTCTAATTGCTTCTCCTGGAGAGACTCTTCCTCAGCTGGATGTTCCTGGCCATGCTGGAAGGCAGGGCTGGTTTCCAGCTTGGGGTCCAAGACAGCTTTGTCTCTTGCTTTTCTGATTCAGTGGAGGAGTTAAGCCAAGCGATCACAATAGCAAATCAGGACAGCCATAAAATTCACCATCATGTCTGATTTATTCAGATAACATTGTATTAAGTTAAGATATTTTCTGTGGTTTTTAGTATCAGGCTTTCTTCAGATGATCATTCCTGAATGGTGCCATGTGCTTCACTGTTTGATTAACTTATATGCTTTTATGATTTTAATTAATACTGTTTTCACCAGAGGCAGTTACTAGTGATTAGAAAACTTCAGGCTGTTCACTTTATCTATGCCAGTGTTTGGGAATTATTTCTGTGATCTTTAGTTTTGAAGACTGTTGAATGGCATCAAGAGCACAAAGGAGGCCATGTAAACACTGGGGGGAAAATAATGCTTATACTTCTGGAAAAAAAGTATGGTGATTCACATTTTGGAAACTGAAACACTATCAATGTTTTATTGCCAGATTATTTTCCAAGAAAAAGCTTGTATCCATTGCTGAATCAGTTTCTTCAAAATACTTAGGCTCATATTGAAGTTGGATCACGCAGAAGAGGCTGGAAGACTGTGCTGTGGGAGAGAGTGTGGGAGAGAGTCAGAGGATTCCTCCATCCACTGACATTAGCACAGAGGCATGGAATAAGCCCATCTGAGTATCTAAGGTGGTGTTTGCATCCTGCCAGGCTGTAGCAGAGAGATACCTGCATGATGTTAAAGGATCAGGACAAAAGTTTCTTTGTTAGGGATCTAGACAAGCAGCTTTGTACAGAAAAAATAGAAAATAAAACATGCATAATAAAACTCATCACATGAATATACCCACTTGAAGATGGGAATATTCAATGTATGGGTACAAGGGGGTTTTTTCCCTGGTGAAAAGAAGCTAAAAATCCTGCATTGTCTTGATGTGAATGAGAGCTAAGAATTTTTCAGAAACTGAAGCCTTGTAAGAAAATCTGAAATGCGCACTTGTATAACAGGTTTTGAGCAAGTTTGGCACAGTATTTACTACTACAGTATAAAGGGCTGGGTTCCTTGATGTATATTTCTAGTTGGCATTTTATCAAGGAAATAAACTTTGGTTTTTCTTTATTTTGTGACATGTGGATTGAAACTACATTTTCTCTGTCCAAAGCCTTGATTTAAAAGCATTAGATCATTAAATTCGGTGCTTCTGCATAAGACTAAAATTGTAGCCAAAGAAATTATTTATGCAGAGAGAAGCAAGATAAAGTTTCTTTCAAGAGTTCTTTAACATATCAGATTGATAAGAGTCAAAACACCTTTACTGCCATTAAATATTTACCAAGACTTGGCTTTTGGAAGAGGGGCAGTTCAGTGCAGTGTGTTTGGCTCCATGCAATGCTATTGATTAGCTATCAGAAGGACATAGTTAATGGGTAACTGGAAGTATTACAGAGCTCCCCACATTCTTGTCAAGTCTTTTCTCTGAAGATGACCTAAAATAAAGTCAGTTACAACTGGCGTTCACCTGAGACAGATTGCACAAGTTCGCCTACGGTATGAACAAAAGGTTCACAAGGATCAGTTGACCAGGTCTTAGGCAATCCTTTCTAGTAGTTGTCATCACTGCTGGACTTTAGAACTGCACGTGTTTACATTTAATTAGAAAGAACACACAGTTTACATCGCACAGTAGCTATCGGCATTGAATCAGAATTGATTTCCGCTCTCTTTCTCAAATGGCTATTTCTTTCCGACTAATTAAAAAAAGGCACATAACAAAATGACTCATACAAATTTTAAAGCAAAGTAAACACTATTCCCTGGAGACAAAAATAAAAGTCGATAGCACATAGTCATTACATTGAGCTTGTTTTCAGGTGATTCTGATGCCTCCATTATGACATATATCAGTACCATCAGATTTCTTTTATATAGATGTATATATGGCATGCCCCTTTGCACTGAGTGGACACTTCACTGACTGTTTCACTTTTCAGGGTAAGGATTCTTATTTATTTCATCTGGATTGTTGCAATTTATCTGAGTTGATTCACTAATATTCCTACTTTTTGCCAAAGGATTTTATTCATTTGAAATAAAATTGTCTGTGTGTAGGTCACTCATGTAAAATGGAAGTCAGATGCCATTATCTTTACCAGTGAGAAGCTGCAATGGAAAGTAAAGCCCAAGCCATATTAGCCTTAAGTTCATGCATAATTTCTACCAAAGAAATCTGTTAGGTTTTATTAGTTCTGCAGGCAAATCTGAATTCAAACTCTGGTGACAGGCAACATCAATTAAGGCTTGTAGCAGAAATGTCTGGCTCTCGAGGCTTTGTCATCAGCAGAGATTTCTGATGTTGGCATTTTGGAGAATGTGTTCATGCCAGCAGTACCGTCAAGCCTGTGGAAGCTGGAGGGCTTGCTGAAGGTCTAGACTGGGTTGGTGGGCATGTGGGTCTGTGGGGACTGTAGGAGCTGATCACAAAATGCCTGGTCAGAAGGCCTGATGTTTCTTTATTCCATAATACCCTGGTTTTCTTGTCAGTGACGGTGTTCAGGATGAAGCTCTTGGCAAGGATCCTCTGAAAAAGACAAAAAGTAACACATAGTGTTTTAAATTACAAAGTAGTACATTGTTTTCTACCAGTTTTTGTTGTTATGCCAGTGGTTGTTATTTTAGTGCACTACCAAGAGTTACTGCTTTCTTAATTCAGTTAGATTTGAGGAAAATGGTGCACTATTCTTTGAACAGTTGTCAGAAATGTTGTTAAAAACGTACTCTCAGTATAAAAAATAAATCGCTCTGACCTTTAGGACAAGATCCTCTGTGTCTGTTCCACCAAGCTTGTGTGTCTGCAAATCCCTGACATCGGCAGTTTCCCTGCTGGCCCCAGGCCAGAGCTGCTGGCTCCACACCACCCACGTACACACCCCTTCAGTGATCCATGTCAACCCAGCGGCCTCCAGCAACCAGCAGAGAGGCACAGGTGCTGCCAGGTCAGCCTGGGGATGGGGAAGGTGGCAGTGCCTCTTGTCTGTGAGCTGGCTCTGCCCCTCCTCTTTGCCTGCTGCCCTCAGCCGAGCCAAGGGCTGCTCTGCCTCTGCTAAATGCTCGCACTTCCCAGGGAGAGCAGACAGAAGGTTGTGATACACAGTAAGACACGGAGTTGCTGGCACCGTCTTAAATGTCCATTATATTCACATACTGAGGTCACTCTTGGTGCCAGCTCTGTCTTCGATTAATAGATAAGGTTCCCTCTCTATTTGCAGTGTTACCTAAATAATCTATTACTGTAGGGAATAACTACAGTATTACAAATACTAAGTTAAAGTTATTTTGTTAACTAAAGCCATTGGCAAATATTTAAGAATGGCCAAAGCATATGAATTGACAATAAAGAACAGATACAAGATAGCAAAATTCTTACTTGTAGCATCTAGTGGGATAAAGTAAACACCTTACAATTTTTTAATTTTATTTCCTTTTTATTTTGGGTTAGTTTTACTTATTTAGAAGCAAGCCTTCATTGTGCACCCAGTGAATGCTTAGGCTAGAATATGCTAATACAGCCAATTCCCTGTTAGAATAGGACAGGAACATTTTATGAAAAGCTTAGTTCTAGGAATAACATATAACTTGGGAAAACTACAAAGAGTATCTGGAATAGTTTGCTGTATTGCAAACAGAGTCCTCTGATTCGTGGAAGAAATTTGAGTCTGTGGATCTGTGTTTTGCCGTTAGCCCAGATACATTGTGGAATCCTGAAGATGTGTAATTAATGTTAACATGTAGCAAGTAATATTCAGGATTAAAGCATAAAATCTACAGTAGTCTCTTCTATGAGTGCAGGTGCACTATATCTCTGTGTGAGAAAAAAGCTAGTGCTAAGTTGCAATCTTCCAGTCTCTAATTAATTAGAGATAGCAGATACCCCAGCCCCAGGTGCATCATGTACCCAGGGAATTTAGGTGGATTTCTTAGCTACAAGCAAGCTCCTTAGCTGTGGGTCAGTGCTCTAGCTGAAGGGAATAGCACTATAACTGCAAACACCTCAAAAATGCTTCCTTTTGCTCATCTGTCTCATGTGTGTTTTGCCCTGTTTCAACCAAACACTGTTAATCCAAAAACTATTTTTGTGGAGGTCCTAGACCATTTGATGGTATGGTGAATGTGAGGAATGATAGGTGGTGCTGAATGTCATGTGTGTATCGCTCACATGAGGCTGTGCTATCTGAGCAATTTGCCCAGGGGCTGCATGAAGTGAACAGAAGACATTTGGTAACTGTGCAACTCCCTAAATGAAGAGTTTGTAATGGCAGCATGGTTTCCAATTATGTCTTGTTTGAGAGCATATCTTGGTAGTCCTTCAGCTTCAATAAAGGCTCAGATGATTAACTCCATGTCCTTACTCCCTATCCCAGGCTAATCACAGGGAAATGGTATGGGTACTTCAGTGGTCCTGGACAGTAAAAATGAAGCTGAAAAGAATATGTTTGCTGTTTGGCATCACCAGAAAACCATTTGGGTTTAGTTTTGTTCTAAATTCTGATTGTGCTGCATCTAACTTAGCTCTTTCAACAGTGATGAGTCTCTTGACATCAGTGAAGCTCAGAGCACTTTGCAAAGGTAGCATTGTGATTGCTCTTATTTAAAGATAAGGAGACTGAGGCCCAAGGAGGCAAAATACATTTGCTGGTGGCCTTTAATTGATATTTGTTGAAAAAAAGAAATTCTAAGATGGATAGCAGTCAATTCAAACTTTCACTGTAGCTAATGAACCTATTTTTGAATCATCTAGTGTCCAGGCTCTTATGACCCTGTGTTATGTGCAGCGAGCATTCCTGTTGTAACATGGTCCATGGCTTGTGTGCCAGAGTCTGCCTTCAGCTGCTGCCTTCAGATAAATTAGTGAGAGATGGTTTGCTGTAGTGAGAAGAAAATGCAGTCTTCTTACCTTGTGTAAATGCAGGCAAAGGAAGACTAGTAAAATATTTGTCTATGGTAGGGCAATGTCATCTAGTTGCCAGTCTACCAGCTGTCAGGCTCCTGACTCATATGTAAAGCAAACTTGACTATTTAATATCCTCCCCTTCATAGCAAAATTTCAAAGTCCTTTTAGGTCTTACAGACTTTTTTTGATATCATCTTATAGCAGTGTTTCCTAAGAGCACCTCTGAGGTAGTATTTTCAAGGTATCGATGCTGCCTGGCCCTTGAGTGCACTCAGCAGCATGAGTGGACGCTCTCCAAAGCCATCCTGAGTGCAGGCTGAGGTCTGAGAGGTCTCCAGGCCCTGTGAGAAACATTTGTGATGAAAACCAAGGTCAGACCTACATGCCTTTGGGAACATTGGATGTTTATCACTGGGGTGGAGGCAGAGGGAGGGGACAGGTAGGGAATGTTTGGGTTTTTGCCTTTTGTTGTTGTTGGGGTTTTTTGGGGTTTTTTTGTTGTTGTTTGTTTGTGTTTGTTTGTTTGTTCCTGTAGGTGGAAGGTTTTGCTATGTTCAGTAGTTGCTTCAAGTGGAAAATAATTTCCCACCTTGCAGCAAAAGTATGCCTGGCAAGGTGAGAAGGGTTTTAGGAGCAGCACTTCACAGAGTTGATTTTCGGCCAAAGTCAAGTCCCTCTGGGAGCAGTTACAACTGGTGATATTTCTTTGCAGGCTTGAAGCTACTCTGGCTTTGGGGACTGAGGAAACCTCTGGCTCTCTATAGGAGCTGCACAAGTGATATCATCTCATGTCACTTTATCTTCTGCCTAGACACAGTTGAGGTGGGCCCTTGAAACTCTTAGACCCAAGCTGGAGCAGGAAAGAGGCTGTGTTGCCATAGTAAAGCAAAAGGCTTACTAAAAAGAACATGTGAATTATTGAAATCCAGGAACTGTTTGAATACTTCTGTGACCCATTCTTCAGGCCTAGAACTCCCATTCATTTTTTTAATTAGGTTTTTTATTCTTATTAGGTTAATCAGTATTCATTGAAGAAATAATCTTCTGGTCAGTGAAGGAATTTCAAATTAGTAAATTTCAGAAGGGATGAAATAAAAGTATTTTACCAAAACATATTGATGGAAATCTGGAAATTGCATGCTTTCAAAAAAAAATTTAAAAGATCTGTTAATCACAGTGCCTTTATCAAGAGGAATCACATTGGTTACAAAGTGTATACATCAGAATCTATTGGTCACTCAGATGCAATCATTATGACTTAAGACATGTAGCAGCATATTGCAATTGTAGTAGTATATACATGTTTTTCATGGCCAGTCTTTGAAAAGAAGCGCAGTTGTAGCCACAGAGAGCCAGTATTTTAGGATCTAAATAACTTACTTTATTTTTCGTATATTATGGAAAAAAACTCTGAGCTGATGTGAACAAGGTAAAATATTTAGTCTATCTTTTCGTTTTTGTTGGGTTTGTTTTTTTTTTAATCAGGGACCCATATATTCACTGAACAGTTTAGCTTTTCATCTGTCTTTTTTTTTCTTTTAATCTTGTGCCAGATGTTTAAGTGGGCAGCAGCAGTATTTCAGTAACCTGCTTTCGACATTATTTGCATACTTTTGTGTTTTTCCGTGGTGATCAATGCTCAACTGTAGGAGAACCCCAGTCAGTAAATTTTATGTGCAACTGCTAGAGTAATTTTTTTTAATTAGTCCATTCTAGGAATTTTAATGTCCCTTTATAAATATTTATAATTTCAATATGTCTTCATTTAATTGAAAAGGTTTTTCACATTGTTTTCAGATAATCAGAGGTACTATGCACAATGACATGTCAACACTCTGACCTTTTAGCTTCTCTATTTCTCTTAGTTCATCCATGTTTTGTTTGTCCATGTATATTATATTTTAGTTAGTTTATGGTATTCCTTCATGGGCTATTGCAACAGACAGTGTTTTCCATGCAAACATCTTAATAAACTGCAAAGAAAGAAAATATGCTATTGCATATTAGCAGCTGTCATGTAGACTGTCTTGAATACTGTAATCAGTGTGTACTGCTACTAGAAATCCACACTGAAACAATGTTTGTTTGTCCAGAAATTTCTGGCACACAAATACAAAGCGTTTAATAATATATTCTGGTTTGTGCAATGAAAGAGTATTGGCTTTGTGCTCTGTGATTTGGAATCTCTATGAACTTAGCTCAAAATCATAGATAAAACTGAATGAGGACCTTTAGAATTGATTAGCACATGCAAATGATATTTCTGAGTAATCCTGCTGATTTAATGATTTTAGGTTTTGAGTTGTAGTGTTTTTATTCCTTTCATTTTATTGAAAACTCTTCTTTTGCAAATAAATCCTCTGTAGCTCATGGGTCTGCTTGCTAAAGGAGAGTCCCATGTAGCACAGGTTAATAGCACATTAATAACTTACATTGATTAATTCAACTTTTTGTAAATCACAATAAAAACATTTTGCTGCAGCTCAGGGGTGATCAACAAGATGCTACAGCTAAAAATACTTCTTGAGTTTTTGCTGAATTTTTTTTTACACTATTGCAAATTTTGATGGTTGTAACATGCTTTTAGAAGAGCCTTGTGGAAAAGATATTTTTAATTTGTTCTCTGTCACTTCTGAAATATAACTTGTTTTGCATGTGAGTCCATGTATGACAATATTGAAAGTATTCATTCTTGCATCTCAGCGTTAGACTGAAACTTAATAACATGTATGATTTGATTTTCCCAGCTTATACAAGTCCTTGTCTGAAGGAATGAGTCTGAAGAACCAGCCTAACTGTGCTTTCAGTACTCCTGAAGGTGGACTGGAAGGAAGGGAGGATGTTGTGACTCTAACCTATGGCCAGGTTGAAGAGCTGGCAGCTCAGCTGCAGCAAACTCGATCAGAGCAAAAGGACACCGAACTGAGGCTCCAGAAAGCCCTGGAAGCTTCACAAGAGGCCAATGAAAAAGTTCAAAAGTAAGTCACTTGCCTTCCAACAAAAATTGCAGTTATAAATCCACGTGAAGCATTTTTTTGTGGTATTTTGTCTATAACTGAAAATGTGGTGGTACTCAGAAAAGGTCCTTTAAAACGATTCCTTCTTTGGCAGCTCATTTCCTACTCGGTGTGAAGCTGATCATTTTAACAGTTTTGTGTTATTAGGCAAGTCAGGGTGCCTCTCATTACTGTTATGGAACTTGCTTCCTACATGTGCAAGGCACAGAGAAAGTCTTTCCATCTCCTATGAATGGTTTTCACTGTCTTTTTACCCTGTGGCAATTCTATGGCAACAGAGTATTTGCCTTTATAATTGCATGGTAGAATATTACGGTTTTTCACTTTTGGTCTGTTACACATCTGACAGGTTTCATGCCACGGTAAATGCTTATGGGGTTGTTTAGGCGTGGCTTCAAAATCTCACTGAGAGCCACAGGAAGTCTCTGAGTCAGTGAACAGAGATTGTATTCTCTTTCCCATCAGTATTTTCTCTGTTAAAAGGTTACTGAACTCCAAAACCTGAAGTTCATCTCTGGTGAAGTACATATTGTCATGTTTGTTATTAGTGCCTCTTGACAGTCTGACATTTCTCATCTCTGCATTACATTCATCAACTGCAAAATTCTCCTCTCTCACCCTTCCAGGGTGGTCGATGCTGAACTGATGCAAATTGCCCTGTCTGTCCACATATGTCTTCAACTTTAATGTCTACAGCATATTTACAGAGTAGCCAGAAATTGGCTTGTAATATATTGCAAGGACCTAACAAAAGCTTTTCTTGTTAAAAAAAAACAAACATGCTGAGTTCTTCTATTTAAAAATAATTATATTCCTATATTTTTAATTTATTTGTAACTGCATAAAATATAATCAAGGTATGTATATATGAAAACGCATATATTTAATCGTCACTTTAAAGCCTCCAGTGGTTGTTTGATAATCACCCATATCTTTATTCTTAGCACTTAGATATATTTGAAACTTCAGGAGGTGTGTGCTTGATAAAAATAATCCTGAAAAAAATTAGAGAATAATGATCATGTGGTAAAGAGAATAATGATCTAACGTTTCTGTACACTGTTTTAGGTTGTTACATCTAGTTTTATTTATAAATGTTTAATAATATTTAATAATATTTAAGCAGAGGTTGGGTTTTCACAGGGTTTTGTTGTTTTGGTTTTTTTTTCCCAAAGTGAAACAATCTTGTTCAATCCCTTGTATCCAGGGTGGCTAAAGCAGAAGTGCAGCCACAAACAGAATTAAAGTAGTGATGATGCACCGCTATAGTGGAAAGAATTTATGGAATTTAACATGCTCAACTACTTGGGAAAATTTTGGTCAGGTTAGTTTTCATTATTGTTAAGATCAGACGACTGGGCCTATAGCAAAATTAAACAATTGGTTAAAGTCTTCTGATGACAATAGCATGCCCTTTTTACCACGAAACTGTGGAAATGCTCTGCGCGTCTTCCCAGCACCCAGAGTCATCCACCCCCATCTTATAATTCAACCTGCAAACAGATTAAGCAGCTGAGTTTGTGGAAAGTGTGTTTACTTTGAGCTAAGAACCCTTGTGTGACACTATAGAGATTCCTCTGACACCTCTGGGAGAGCTACACAGACAGTTCGTACTCATCAGCAGGGAAACCGGGCTGAGAATTCCCAATTTCTTTGTAACCTCAACTGCTTCATACAAATCAGTGTTTGGCAATTAGGCAGGAACTCATTTGTTAGCTTAGCATTTTATTTAGAAGATGTAGGATGTTCTACATTTCAAAAAAGAACTGACAATTTATAAACTTGTCAACAAAAAGGCTTTTTGGTATTAATTACAGTAGTATTAATTATTAGCACTGCCTTAAGAGGATACTTAATGTAGTTTAAAATGTTGCACTAAAATTCATAGACTAAAGACCGTTCTAAAATACCCATTTTCTTGACCTAAATGCTCAACTAAAATTGAATTCTGACACATGAAGGCAGTAGTTTTGTCAGCTGTGTAAAGTAGTTTCTCAATTTTACTCAGTAAAATAGCAACAGTTAAAAATCAGAAAGGTGAAATAATTATGACCATTAAGAAAGAACATCATTGTAATTAATAAAATAATGTTGAGAAAGGATGTACTTTGTATCTTCATGCAATGTAGTTCACTGTTTTTACACTGCCTTTGCTAATCTGTTCTCTGGCAACACTAAAGAATTTTTTAATATTCTTAAAAACTTAAGTGTTTGCGTTCAGCAAAGCAGAGCTTAAAAGAGAGTTGTAATTCTCCGCAGCATTTCCATCATGTCAACCATTTGTGTACCCACCGGTAGTTGTTGCTTTCTAGACATGAGACCCAAGTCAGAATAGTGGTCCTGTGCTTTCCATCAGGACAAAAAGCATCTAAAAATTTTCTTGATCGTATCTCATACAAAACAGCAGCTGGGAATCAGAAGGGAGATGTTTTGGTATCTACTTATAGTGAACTTGGATGTAGTAAACATCTGTTTATACTGAAGTAGGGTGAACATCTCACTTTGGCTCACCACAGTGTGAGTTATAAATTGATGCTGAGAAAATGTATAAATTGCCTGTGAAAATGACTCACCACCCTAACAGGAGTGCTGGTGTAAAAGAAGAAACATTGATGCTCAGAGAGTGACCACACAGGTTTAGCTGCATTTGCTTGAATCTGTTTTAATTTTGAGACATTGTCAAGATAGACTTTTAAGAGAGTGCTATTCTTTATAAAGCAGGTACACATTTTAATTGTGGTCTGTGTCTATAAATACATATATGTGCACACATAACAATACGTATTTATTCAATAGACTATTATGATCTGCATAATAATATTTTAACTCAATACTCAGGAATGACTATGACTATAATTTTCTAGAATTAATTAATGTTTATATTTCGTGGCTACAAAGAATTAGGACAGGAGCACAGAATTCAGCAGGAGTGTTGGTGTACCACAGGCCCCCTGCAAGTTTGTCCTGCCTGAGAAGCCAGGAGCCAGCTGGTACAGTCCCAGCAGGGAAATGGGGCTGACCTGGAGAAGGTGGCTGGAAGAGCCTGTGAATTAATTAATAACTCTGTCAACAGAGGAAGCAAGGCATTTTAAAAATGTCCTTCCGGCTGGAACCTCTGGGATTGTGGAGTGGTTGCTGATGTCAGTGAGATCAGGGGAGGTTATAATGTAATACCAAATCAATATTAGCCAATTATCAGTAAAGGTTGAGGCCACTTTTGATGTGGTTTTTCCAGGAAATGTTCTATTTTTCTGCAACAGCTTTGCGGCTTGAGTGAATTTTAATGCAGTTTGTCTATTGGGGGCTTCTATTTTTTTTCTCATAATTTAATGAATCTGGCTCAGTAATGCACAGCTCTGCATGTGAGCACAGCTACTTTTGCATAGTCATGTAGCTGTGTAAAGTGACAGAGAAGGGTGAGTGGGTAGAATTTCTATGTAATCCTCTAAAAATAAACACAAATCCACAAAGTAACAGTGCAATGCTAAAATATACAGGTATGAAAATAAGCATAAATGGTGAGAAGAATCATGCTTGTGTACTTTATGGAGGTAGTTCTGACTATGAATAAAGCTAATATAAAAGTGATGCAAACCAGAAGTCATTGCTTCATTTGTCCTTACCTGTTTATTAGAGACCTTTTCTTTTGATTTTTTTTCCTTTCTTTTAAGGAGGAAGTCAGGAGAGTTACAGCTTTGGATAAAATATTTCAGTTGATTGAACATATAAGAAACTAAGTGGTCTTCCAAATTAAATTCTATCCTTAATAACATTTGTTTTACTCCTTAAGGTCTGATTTTTTTTTGACCACCTAAATTTCATTGTGACTGGAACACACCCTTTATTTGTTTAGTCCTGAATTTCCCTCCAGCCTTTTTGAAAATGCTTTTTCTGCTTTTGTACTTGTTCATTTATTTTCTTAGCTGATGCTGATCTATAAATTGATCTATGAAACAACAAAAACAAACAGTTATTATCAACAGATGACACGGATGAAAAGAATACAAAAACCGTAAAGAAATAAGAAGCAAGCATTTATTAAGTAGTTAGTGTCCCCCTCTTCTGTAAGTAGAACTAATCTGCCTTCGGAGTGCAAGAGCTGTGTGCGTTTCACATCAATGTCCAACACGTTCTTCAGTGCTGGCTGGAGGGTCTAATCTTTCCCAGAATGATCAGAGCAGTGCAGTTCAAGAACAAGGATGAATATTTGAATAATCACACCACAATGTGAGGTGACCCTCCGACAGGGGACTGACCAGATACACATATGGATTTTGGGAGGAAGCTCTGATGCTCTTTTTTAACACAGCTGTGAGAAGAATGTGGCTAAGACCCAGTAGTCTTTCTGGAGTATAGCTGGCAAAGGAAACCATGAGGAGAAGAGAATTTAACACATGGGTGTAAGGGAGTTCGCCTCATTGATGTGATCTGAGGGGAATGTCTAATGACTGGAAGAATCAAACTTGGCAATGAAAACACAAAGCTCTTTTCATCAATTCAAATGCTGACTCTAAAGCTGCAGATGGTTACCTCCAGCCTCGCCTATTCAGTGTGGAGTTGTATAAAATGGCACTTTGGTGAATACTAATAGATCAAAACAAAGATTTAATAACATAAAGATGTGGTGTTCATTTTTAAATGAGGATACAGGTCAGTGTCTCAGAAAAGAGTGAAGTAAGTATCTTTATGTATGGGTCTAAAGTCTCTGGAGATTTTTAACTGCAAACATATCTTTAGTGTGCAGATTGTATTCAGTACAGGGCAGCTATGCAGGGAACAGGCTGAAAGCAAGATTTCTGAATTATTATACTAATTGAGCCTCTTTGCAACATGCAAATGTTGTTAACTAGTTATCTCCCTTTTAAAATCATACCTACATATATTTAGCTGAAGTATACATTGTAGCTTGTATGCATTGAGCTACTTGTTGTAGAAAAGAATGGAGCTAGTTAATTAGAAATTGCAGGCAGAAGCACTTCACAAAAGAAACAAGTTGTACATTCACTGGGACTTAAAGCTGTTTGTTTTGGAGGAACCAAGTCTTAGACAACTCAGTTGGCTTTATTTTAAATTTGAGAGAGAGATTTCTTTTGTTTTCTTCTTTCAAAACAACAAATATTATTTGATTTCTTACTTTATTAAGATATTATATTTAGATGTTGAAACTTTTCTATTAAAACTATACTGAGCTTTTTTCATGTTTGGTTTTTTTTTTTTTTACTTACAAAATTGTACTCTGGTGCATGTCAGATAGAAGCATTAAATACTGGAGGCTAAGAGTACAGTTTCATAGATATTAATAGTTTCAGTGATTTGTGTCAGTAAATAACTTAGTGCAAATCAAAAGTGATTTTTCTTTTAATGATAGCTACTGAGCTGCCTGCTGCTGTGAATTTCTGCTGAGTTTGAATAGTAGTTGGTAATCTTTTAATATCATATGGGGAATAATTTAACTGATGCTGGTGTTTTGAAATGTAAAGTAAGTCCTGGTGTCTTGTTGAAGAATGTAGATACAGAGCTAGTTTCTTAGTTACAGCAAATTGACTTTGCTCTGTCGCACTAAGTTGTATTCATTTGTCCCAGTTAAGGGTATGACCTGTAGTTTACTGAGAAACAGATGCTGGTGGGTGCATTCAAAAGACAAGTGAGTGAGGGCAAGGTGCTAAGAATCTTATACTTGCTATAGCAATCCACAGAAGTCAATGGACATCAGAGTTTGTATGGAAGGAAATGGAAAGCAAAGGAAGACAACTTTTATAGCAGTCTAAGATACCAATGCAAATTAGCAAAGGTTCTGGATTTTCAGAATTGGATCAAAGCTTATTAAAGGGGATTCAAAATGGAAAAAACTCCTTAATGAGGACTGATGTGTTGGCTGCCTCATACAATGATTAAAAGCAGATTATAAGCTCCATGGGGCCCATAAGAGATACACAATCTCCACAGGCAGTGTTTTATGGTGTTTAGGAAACCCACACTAGCCAGATGGAAGATTCCCAGACACACAAAACTGCCGCATACTCTGAAGAATTCTGCAGAGCTGATGCAAATTTTTTTGGCATACCAGACACAAATAGGAACATAAGAAAGTCACAAATAGGAACGTAAGAAAGTCAAAAACACAAAATCTAGTAAAAGTCACTCATATCACATATGAAATTATTACCATAGAGTAGCAATTAAAGGCCATGTGAATGTAGCGGATTTAGGGGCAATAGGCTGGAGTATTCTGCTTTAGCCAGTGAGGAAGTAAGACTAATTGAAATGTGTGAAAAAAGTCATGTTTGATCTAACTGAAAGCAGTACATAGCAGGGTCAGAATGTTTTTTAAATACTTGGAATTCTGCACTAACACCAGTGATTCCACTCAGAAAAATTCTCCTCAAACTGCACTAATATGCATGGTGAAATGATGAATTAAAGAGTCTTGTAGAGATATCTGTTTGTTGTAATAAAAAAAGAATTGAGTGAGCCAGTGAGGTTATGTGCAGCCTCAGAGAAATTCAACATATAGACAGAAATCAATTTTCTGGGTCTGAAGGAAATAAAATATTGAACTAATACTCAAATCTAAGGTGAGCTGCACAAATTCAGTCATCATTGGCATATTCTCTGGACTGCTGTTGTTACACATTTCTGTATCACTAGGCAGATCTTTTTTCCCTTGGTAAGGCTAACGTATTATTTATACTGTACAAAAGGAAATATATAACTTTTGGAAAGCTGGAATGAAATGTATTTTCCTTATTGGGTTATATTATCTTTATTGAATTACACCAGTTTTTTAATTGGGCACTTCATGTTGCAGTCCAGCTAAAAATTTGCAGGATGTGGTAGAGGGAGTGCCTAATAACTCAGTACCACTAATACTGGTAACTTCTCAGCCCAGAGAAGCACTTTGGATAACCACATGGGATAGAAGGACTTGGATAAGCATAAGCAGAAAACTTCTAACTGAAAAAATTATAAAACAATTGACTTTTTGTCTTTTCTGCCTGGATTCCCTGGAGACTCAAATGGAGGAGCACATGTTGAGACAGAGTGAGGCATGCTGGTTTCAGAGATCCATGCAGAGCAGTGGAACCTCAGATATTTCTTGCAAAAGTATCCTTGGCATCTGCCTCCATCCCACCCTTAGTTTTCTAAGCAGCTGTTTGGGAGCAGAGATTCTCTTCCAGGCTGTGACAGAATGGATCTGAGTTTTCTCCTCCATCTGTGGAGATCCTGCTTCAGATCTCCTGTACCTCAGAGAGGCATTTTAGCCACACAGGTCTGGTCTGGATGCTCCCTATTCCTTGCTTTGAAGCAGTGCTGTGTAGCAGCAAATAGTGCAGGCTGCTTGCATCAGAGAGGAGCAAATAGTCTACTCACCTCTGAGAAACAAGACCTGTTTCTGACACCTTTAGGGCTTTTTCTCAGTTTTATCCAATGCCTCTTGAACATAAATACAAAACCAGTATCAGAACTCCCATCTCCCGTTTTCCAGGTGCGCACTCTTGGTCGCCACCCACAAAATCACACCTTCGGGTCTAATAGCATTTGGTATGTTTCTTCTGTAGAAATTCACAGCTTCAGAAAGAAAAGTGTAGAAGTGTCTTCAACCCTGGTGTGTACTGCTCCCCTGAGAAGTGGCAGATATGGGTTAAAACCAGGTTTTCCTTAGCTTGGCTGAATGCTCTAACTGAAAGTATTATTTCTTATGCTTGTCTTGAAAAGGAGAACTGGTAGCACTGCTGTTATCTTTTATCACCTTGAAAGAAACTTGTGGCCTTAGTTTTAGAGAAAGTAGCTTGAGGATTTCTGGACAGCCTGGAGCAAGACACTAAGAACAAGGGAATGCCCTTATTAGAGCAGGTTGTGGTATCACTCCTGAAAGTCTCATACAGTTATACTGTGTGATATTGCCAGAGCAGATTATGGGATATCCTTCTCCTGGATATTTTGGGTGTCATAAATTGTAGTGAGGCCTGTAGCATGTGACAGTTTATGGTCAGTTCCAATATTATGCTCAGTGGTGCACTTAACAGAATGAAGACCGAGAAAAACCCAACCAAAGGGAATGACAGGTGTGCTTTTTGTGCATTCCTTGCACAGCCAAGATATCCATTGGCTGCAGGGAGTTTCACATGGATGAAGAATGCAAAACTGCACATACAGTCAAAGTATTTATTTTCTTTTGTAGCTATGGTTTACTTTTACTTAACCTCTGTACATTGTGGATTGCAGTGCAGATATTGTTTTGTTAAAGTATGGGTAGTTACAATATAAACACAAATATTTATTGTCATTTGAATATTTATTATCTCAGCCTTTCACAAAAAAAAAAAAAAGCAGTGCTGAAACTTCATTCTCTCAAACACTGAAATGTATTCTATGAAAGTCAAATGTTTTCAGAGTCAACATAATCACAGCATCCCAGTTTTTGACCTGTGTGTTCATTTACAGTTTACTTATAGCTGCTTCAGAGAGATGGAAGTTTGTAGATTACAACGTGGTTTATTGATTTATCAGTAGCAAAATACACTAAGTATACACTCAGTAAACTGGATTGGCTAGCTCTTGGGTTGGTATTGTATAATATCAGCTTGTTGTGGAATACTTCAGAACAAAATCAGAATGTTGGCATAGTTAACTTCAGTGGTGTAAACCAGACTTGCAAAGACTAATATTTAGTAAGACCAATAACACAAACAAATTAGATTTTGAAGTTGTTTGCCTAATAGGAAGAAGCATGCTGACACAGTATTTGTAAGCTTATAGTTAACTATTCTATGACAAATTATTAAATAACTTTGAACAGCAGATTGAGTACTCCTTGAAAAATAGCAAGAAAACTTCTTCTCAGACTTGCTTTTTTTTCCAAGATGATAAAAAGAGTGTCACAGCAAATACTCATTTACTTTAATATTTTATATCCAAATAAAATAAGTCCATGGCATTTACATTGCCGTTACTAAATAGTATTTGGTTTGTTTGCAAGAGTCATTTATTTGTGGCTTGGCTGAAGGAATAAAAATAAATTTGCGGTTCTTTCTGTTAATACTCATACTGTTTCTTAACATATGCAAAAGATTGAATACTGTAAATGTATATGCAGAAGCTCAAAAAGAAAACCCAGACTTTCTGAAGCTTCTGAATTACGTATAACCTTTTAGGGAATTGCTGGGACAGTTCTTTACAACAACAAAAAGAAATAACTGACTAAGCCAACAAAGTATTTTATTTTAAGCAAACTTGAAATCATTTAAATTTTACTTGCTTAAAATTAAGTGTACCTTTACTAAACGAGGAGTTAGTTATCTGAGAAAAAAAATTACAGTTTGTGTTTCTGAACTACTACTGAGCCATTAATTAATAGTCAAATTTTTCCATAAGGCTTTTTTTAAACAAGATTTTGTAAAGGGCAGCATCAACTGGATTTATAAGAGCTAACAACAGGTTTAACCCTATAATCACCACTGTTGCTTTATTGGTGAGTTGCTCAACATTCCTGTTCTACATTTATGCTCTGATGTGGGTATAAAGATATAGATCCAAACACTGAGCTGTTAGTAGGCATAAATCTTCAGGACCAAATTTTATCATTTTAGCTTCAGATCATGGAATTCTTGCCCATAGGAAGTATTAGCCTTTGAATGAAAGGCACTGCAGGTATTGTGTATTTTGCAGGTATTGAAATGTGTACAATAAAATTGTTTTATTTAGCAATTTATTTTGTGCTTCGTAATATATGCATTTCTGTCATTTCTATCTCAATCATCAATAAAATAATAAATTATTTAAAGGATATAATACATGCACATCAGATAAAAGGGATATCTAAGTTTATGCTTTCATGAACAGAAATCAGGTTTTTCTCCTACAATCAGTTCCACCAGTCATCACCAGGCAGAATTGCCACCAGGGGAAACATTAGGAGGAAGAGAAGATGTTTTGTCCATGGATTTTTTGTTAGTTTTTGAGGAAAGACTGCCCTTTTTTTCTAGAAATATTTTTCTGAAGTATGACCAGGTGTGAGTTGTCCTGAAGCCACCAGAGGGGTAGAGAGTTCACCTACCAGTCTGAGCCCATTATGAAGGACTTATCACTAGTAAGAGCTTAGTAAAATGCTTTTCTTTTACATCCATACCTGTTTCCATTGCTACTTGATCTCTTATTGATCTCTTAGTAGACATCATTCCACCTTAGCCAGTATCACACTGGTGATAAAACACAACAAACCTATGTAAGACCTATTTTTAATGTGGAGGGATTTGATGATGGTTTATAGGAAAGAATTTTCTCTCCACGAGCTCCAGATTAATTTTGGTCAAGGGGTAGAACCACCTCAGGGTGGTGAAACAGGACTGAGAGCTGCATTGAGCCATCAAGTCTGCACTGGATTTTTTAAAATACTTGTGGAATCAAGAAAAAAAGTTCACATTGTCTTTCTTGTTAATGATATGAAGAGGAGTTTACCAGAGCTGGGCTTTGATGGGATGTACTTGGAAAACAGCCTGAGTATTGTCATGGTTTAACCCCAGCCAGCAGCCAAGCCCCACACTGCTGCTCACTCACTCCCTCACCAGTGGGATTGGAAGGATAAAAACTGGAACATTCATAAGTTGAGATAAAGACGTGTTCATAGGAAAAGCAAAAGCTGCATGTGCAAGCAAAACAAAACAAGGAATAGATTCACTGCTTCCCATGGCAGGCAGATGTTCAGCCATCTCCAGGAGAGCAGGGCCCCATCACACAGAACAGCTACTTGGGAAGACAAACTCCATAAATATGAATATCCCCCCTTCTGCCTCCTTCCTACTCCTTTTTATACTGAGCACAATGTCATGTGGTCTGGGATATCCCTTTGGTCAGTTTGGATCACTTGTCCCAGCTGTGTCTCCTCCCAACCTTCCATGTACCTCAAGCCTCTTTGCCAGCGTGACAGTATGCAAAGCAGAAAAGGCCTTGGCTCTGTGTAATCCCTGGTCACCAATAACAAAACCATCTCTATGCTATCAACCTGTGTTCAGGACAAATCAAGAAAACAGCCCCATACCAGCCAGAAGAAAATTATCTCTACCCCAGCCAAAACCAGCACCATAGTGCATCAGTATTTGCAATTGTATAAACTCATTGCACACCAGAACGTGTGAAGGAGTGAGAGTTACTTGGAATAGGCAGATGAGGGGTTCAGACTTGACTTTACAAGTCTAACATGCAGAAGGGTGTCGTGTGGTGGTTTCAGACTGGTATTTGCAACTTTTAGAGTCTCATAATAACCACATTCTATGCAGATCTGTAAATAAATCCTAACTGTTCATTTTGAGCAAATTTGAAACTATTTTAGATAATCATTTTTCACATTGCTTTTAAATTTTCCTGAAGATGGATTTAGAACAAACCAAAATCCTCTGTAAAGGAGGTCCTTTTTTCATCTCCTGAAATACATTTCTGTTGAATATAGTATAAGAAAACTGGCAAGCTGTTGCCAGACACGGTTTAGAGCCCAAATTGAGACCCTGAGAGAAAAAGGCTCTCTATTCAGCAATTTTAGGCTTTAATTCAGCAGGATACTTTATTTTTATTATTATGTTTGTGCACATGAGGAACCCAGATCTGAGACTGTATTGCTCTCAAGAATGTGAGGAGCAGTTCAGAGACACAATAAGACTACCTGTGATTCATGACACTCTAATGATACCAAACCAAGGAGCAGGACTAGTGTTCATCAGGAGTTTTCAGGAATTAATATTTTTCCCTCTTCAAATGAATAAATGTAAATAAATGCAAATGTAACACGGCAGAATACTTTCTGTGGGGAAGACATATTAGCATAAGGTAAAACTGCTAGTTTTCCATAAGCAGGCAACACAGACTGCCAGGAAGTATTTGGCAAGAAAATCCAGGAGACCCTTGCCTATTCATATCAGCACAAACTTCATGGAAATGTAAGGAGTATACTGTAAGGAGTAGGTTCCCATGTCAGGATTTCTCCAAAGAAAAGAAAATAGCTGTGAACCAAACGTGTGGAAACAGTGTTTGTCAGTGCTAAAAGTAATTCAAGCTTATGGAAGAAGGTACAAAAAAAGGTTTTTCTGGCACGAATGCAAGTAGTAAATTTTGCATAAAATTTCCATATAAACTGTCGGATTCAAGCTGAAGTAATAAGGGAATTTGGAGATTTGATTAAATAATCTGATGTATATCATTTGACTTTAAATATGCCAGTGTATCCTCTATTTCAGCTGTTGTTAATTTTTCATAACTAACATCAGCCGCATGCTCAGATGTGAATGGTCCATCCCATAGTAAGAGCCTGGTCTTTATGATGTGTTGTAGATTTTGATGTACTGAAATACAGTGTAGTTGTTTCAGGGTTTATTTTTCTTTCTCAGAAGCTCATTTATTTTTGGCAATCAGCATATGCTGTCCTGAGCAAGCATTTGAAAGTAAAGGAGTGATACCTTTCACAAGGTGGTATTAAATCCAGCATAGAAGCCAAGTCCTGGTTTTGTAATGTGTAACAATCTACATCAATGCAAAGTAGGGTGAAATGCTGTCAAAATAGACCAACTGTGTTTACTGCTCACTTTTCCTGCTGCTAGTGATGGCACAAGGTGAATAGTAATGGTGAGCTAGCTCTAATCTTCCAAACAGAAGGTAGAGGGCAAACAATTTGACAAGATTAGTTGTAGTGGACCACAGATAAAGGCTTAATATTTTAGCCAAGGCTTGTTTAAGCCAGGTTTATTTTGAAATATGTCTGCTGTCAAGAGCCCAACTGGCTGTATTTGCTTCTAAGTTTAATCATATACAGAATTACTCTTTTGGGTTGAGAAGATTCTGAAAGGGATTTAATAGGAATGCTTGTTTGGTGGCAGTGCTTTTCAGAGGCAGAATGGTTTGCCCTGCCAAATTGAAGGCCTGTACATTTAATGGAACATACTTTTCGGAGTGAGGTTACAAACAGTGTTGGGCTGGCAGGAATTGGCAGCAGTGCCTGCAGTGACTCAATTCAACCCTGTGGTCTACCATAGTTTAGAGCTCACTGATGATGCTAAATCAGTCTCTAAGACATATGTTTAAAGACCAGAAAAAAACACTAATACCAGTCAGTCCAGCCACCTGTCTGACAGAGGGCACTGAATTACACTCAGCATCAGGTTCAAAACCATGGCTGAACCCCAGTGTGCCATTTAGAAAGACACCCTGACTCTGATCCAAAAAATGCAGAGGGAGAAGTTAAGAAGTTAAGAAGAGGAAGGCAGCCTGGGCATTGGAACTGCATGTGGTCTTTATCACTGTGATGGTTTATGAAGGAATTGTTACAGATCATTGAATTCAATGGGCAGTGAGTTTTACTGAGATGATAAAAAATTATTGTTTAAAAGGCGGGCTTTTGAGGTGGCAAAAATAATACCTGAACTGAAGAATAAGGATAATTAAAAATCTACTGAATCAGCCAGGAGTAAGAGGGTAGTGGCTGTGTGTTGCACCTCTTTTGGGGGTGCAGCACTTGTTTTTTGGAGTTTGGAAAGGAGGAGGCAGACAGGCTGTGTACATGGTAGATAGGTCATGCACTGCAAGGTCATATCCTTGATACCAGGCTTCAAACCAGTGAACATTTATGTATTTTATTCGTTCAAAGAAGCCTCAAATTTTGAAACTGAGAACAAGCCACTCCAACACCCAGTGCTAGGACAGTGATATTCCCTTAAGGGGGAAGCAGCTGGGGTCCAGTTCACCCCTGCAGATAAGAGAGCTGAACCAGTTTGCTCCAGCCTCCTGAGTAAATGATCTTAGCCAAGTGACTGGTTTCTGGGCAAGACCAGCATCACAGCAGCCTCTCTTCTGTATGTCATTTGTTTCCTTGAATTGACAGAAAATGCCTGAAAACAAGTATGCCATTTAGAATTTTATGAAGTTTATCCAAGAGGAAAACTGAGTGAAAGGAGAGAGAAAGGAAGGGAGTTAATTTATTCTAAATGAAATTAGGTGCATTTGTTGTATGAACACTCACCAAAAAATGATTCACTGAACTCTGCTGCTACACTGCTTGCAGTGCTTTTGTCCAATGCATTTTATTTATTGAATATAATTTCAAAAGCTTGGTTTCTAAAGGGAATTAGTGTTAGCAAAACACATTCCACAAGAAGCCAGAAATCATGCAAGTAAGGCCATCTTCATAGCCTAAGCCTAATCTTATCTACTGGAAAGATAACCAAGGGTTATAGCTTAGGTTTATAAGCCTTTATATAGCATTTCAAAATCCAGGATGGTTTTGTTTTTATCACCTAATTCCACCATTTGCAGGTAGAAACCATTGTTTTTGGCTAGTCTCTATATTGCTTTGCAGATTAGGACATGGGCTACTTGAAGGGTGCCCTTTTCTGTCAGTTGCGTGTCCATTTTGTCTGTTTCTGGGGCATGATTCCTGCGAAAGTCACTCTGTAACTGTACAACTGCGGTAATTCAGAATTTGGGAGTAAAGACCCTTGTTGTCTTTGGGGTGAGTTCCTTTGGCCAGAGATGGAGCAGTGTGGAAGTTACGCAGTTGCAGAGTTTTTAGTGATCCCAAGCTACAGGTTAGAGCTAGACTTCTTCAGCAGAATATGTGAAAGAGAGAAGCAAGCCAAAAATGTGCGTAAGAGTAAGCAGCAGAGAGTAGCAGGTAACATACTTGCACTGATCTGTTCAGCTTCTGAGCTCCCAGAGCAAACTTCTCTGTCAGTCAGGATTTTAAGTCTGCTTTGTAGAGACTAAGTCAAAAATCAAAATTATTTTTGCTCACAGGAATAAAACTTTGCTAAAAGTCAGAGCAGATTGTCATGCAATTTGAGATCTGTGTAAGAGCACTCCATATAACAACGTACGCTCCATCCAGGCATTGACAACTGTGTGCATAGGTGACAAGGGAACACAGTTTGAAATAACTGGAAGAGAAGTTGAGAATGGTTGAGAATTTGTCTTGGGGAAGACTCATCTAGTAATGATCCTGTTCAGGTAGATTTCCCCTAAAGATAAGGCTCTTCTTAAAGCTTAGCAACAAGTTTAAAAGGACATAATGAAACCTGTAATACCATAGCAGCAAGCGCCTTATGGAATTCTTGTTATTTCTGTATAGAACACAGATTCAACTGCTTAATTCCAAATTTGTATGGAGGAAGCATTAAGGCACTGCAATTCAAGACTCTTAAAAGTGTGTCTTTTGCTAACTTAGGAATAATGATGGACCAGGTGTCCTTTCCCTAAATTGCGTGTTTTATTTAATTTTTCCATTTCATAGGAGCATTACAGAAGTATGTAGTGTAGATAAAGAATATTTCTAGCAAATTTCATCTATCATGAAGAGCACTGGACATTTTTACTTTTTACTTCTGGATATATGTAAATCAATATAAAGAAAACCAAAGTTTCACCTATCCATCTTTGGGTATTCATAGTTTTTTCCTTTGTTTTATATGTCATTTTGTACTCACTTTGCATGCGTTCATACAATAATTGTATAAAGAATGCTGATGTGGCATTTGTTGAGAGAATTTATTTGTTAAGGGACATATTTTCTAGAAGTATTTAAAGAACCAAGAAATAATGAAGGTCATCTACTGCAGTTTTCAAAAATTTCTAAGGAAGGCATTGAAATCTGTGAGAATGGGGAGTGAGCCCTTAGGAGGCTTTGTAAGGCATTTCAAAAGGTGTGTGTCTGTCCTTGCACATTTGGACCCTCAGCAGTACAACAGAATGTCCCACCCACCATATCTTTCTTCTGTCTGATCTAAAATACAAACTCAAATACTTTCTTCTTAAGCGACTTATTCAGTTGCTTCATGAGATGCAAATTCAGTGATAGTCCTTCCTTACATCTCAGGAGAAACTGTCAAGTTGCACATTTAATTTATTCTATGAGGACTCTTCACAAGCAAAAAGACAAGGGTCACTTGTTAGAATATTAGAATTTGTTAGAATTTGTCTTAGAATACAATCAAATGTAGTCAGTGCTGCTTTCAGTTAAGTAAAATTTGGTGAAATTACACGAAGTAACAGAAGTTGCTTTCTTCATGTCTTCGTGTCTTCCGTGTTTTGAATAAATCCCTGCAAACATTGAGACTAGCTCCCAGCACTAGTTCTCAGCACCTTGCATTCTTCTAAGTTACCTTTGATCTTGAGGTATAAAACTATTACTGCAGTTTTCCACATTGAAGTGCTCAGTCTCCAGAGGGAGCTGCCTGCAGTATCCCCCTGGGCTGGGCACAAAGCCTCCTCAACCAGGGCTGGCTCTGCCACCCTCACCCCTCGCAGGTGGCACCTCACGGGCACCAACAGCCTTTTCAGCTGCCTTTTATTACTCACAAAGAAAATGTTGCTTAGTGTGAGTTGAGATGACAGAGTTGGGCCCTTGGTGAACAAAGAGTCCAGGATTATCATTCCAAAAAGCCCCCTGAGGCCTGTATCAAGCATTATTAACCACCGATTCAGCGCATAGCATTATTTTGTAGGCTTAAGTGGGATTTCAGTGGTATATTGGGTCTTGTGTCTCTGTAGGGGTAAATTTTGCCCTCTGTTATTTTATCTTATAAATAGCTGTTACAATTTCTCTTTTACATTGTTACTTAAATCTCTTTCAAATGCACAATATCTTAATCCAGTGCTACCTTTTCTTTCCTTCTGATAAAGAATAAATAAATTTGAGAATCCACATATGACTGAAACAAAAGGCAAATAAGCTCTGCATGGTTTGTATTTGGTGAGGAATACCTCATTTTGATGATTTCAGTCGTCATTCATTTGAAAAGCAGAAACTATGATTGTTAAGCCTCATTATTTTCAATGAAGCCTGACAGTTTCAAGGTTAAACAGAAGACAGCTACTTTCATCCCAGTGGTATTTCTCTTCAAACATGGGCAGCTCTTCGCTGACTTGTTCTGCTCTGGTGTGCAGTGCCATTGCTTGGTCACAGAGTGGTGCACATCTAAACTCAGTTGTAGGACAGTATGTAAGCTGTGACATCCAATTTGTGTTTCCCCAAAAGGAGCCTCAATTACTGAAGTCATTCCTCCCCCCACCTTGTATAAGCCACACAATATTTCTTTTCAACAGAACAGTGATTTAAATAAGCCATGATCTCAGATTTTACAGGTTTTATGCTGTCTCCCAGAAAAACAATTTTCAGCCCAAACCTTCTGTTTGTCCAAACAGTTTGAAATGTTTCTCCAGTGCTTTAATGTCTCTGAAGTACTTTAGAGAGGGTGCTAGTGTGAAAGAGACCTCCAGCAAAAGTTAAAATGGCTGAGAAAGCTGCTGTGCTTCTGAATACACGTGCTGTTGAAAGAGTACTAATCTGAAATTGCACATGGACTGACAACCAATGTAACAGGGAAACTTCCCAATGAGAGAGGCTGACAAAACTGTGGCTGATCAGTTAAAATCCTGAGTTAAAATCCTTAGAACTCAGAAAACATTGATGTATCCATGTGAGAAACCTTCCAGGCACAAATAACTTGTGAAATCCCTGACTTTGTGCTTGCATGGGCTGACGGCACTGAATTGTGGCTGTTTGGGTGCTGCCTCCATAAAGTGCAGTAGATGTTATTTTACAAAACCGGGGGGAAATGCACTAGTTGGTTAAGAAGGAAAAGTGACTATTGGAAAACTGAAGGGAGAGGAGCAGTTTTTTTACCTGTGCATTCATTCCCTCAGAGTCCCTGTGGAGCAGCTAGAATGAGCTGAACTTTCCACATACTTTTCCTGCTGTCTGATGATTACATTTGGGTGGTGAATTCTTAATCTAATTTCAGGAGTTAGGTCACCTGGTGAGTACAATGAAAGGTGTAGCTTCATCGTGCTTGGTGGTTCCTGGAAAACTAGAGTGTTTCAATACGTACCAAGAACATTAGTCATGACTTGTGGCAATAAATCCATGTTGACTAGTTTACATGCACTGAAGTTACTAATGCATTCATGAGATAAAATGCATTTTGCAATTTTGATAAAGCTGTGTTATTTTTATTTCCTATCTGCATTTCTCATGTTGTATAATTTTTTTTTTAATTGTCTTTCAAGATAAGAAAAAAATGGTCAAATTTGTAACAATGAATACAGCTATTTGAACCTGCAGCTCTGTTTATCCATTGTGGAAGCTGTGTGTATAATATTCTGGACATGGCTCTGAAAGTGTTCTGATACACACAGTGTCTGCCTTTATACAGATAGTTTATTTGTGGGAGAGCTTTCATTGAAGGATACCATAAATAGAGACAAATTGTAGAAATAGCTTGAATGCGTGATTTCTGGAATGCTGAAGATAAATGTGTGTAGATGCAAAATTATGAACAAATTTAGTCCTTTGCATTTGTCTGCATACTTTAACAAAAGAAAGATCAAATTAAGCCAGTGAGATTCTGAACAAGTTTATAGTGCCTGTGCCTTAAAATTAAGAGGATTGGGATGCTCTCTGTCCTACTTATTTAGACTGCTAATTTTTCTGTATTTTTATTGACACAAGAATTACCTGGGCCACCTTCAAAATATCATCATCCACAACCTCAGAAACTTGGCTTGTAGAGTATTTTGAAAAAGTTTTTACATAAAATACATTGGCTTTTAGTCATAAATTTAAGAACTGGAGAGTAAAAGTATCTGTTGGATAATGGGCAACGTATTTTTTTAAGGGGAAACAATAGTGAAGTTCTACATTTAACAAGAGCCATGGACAGCTTATTTTTTTTAAAGTGCAAAAATTAATTGTCCTGCTTGCACCAAAGTGTATATGTACCACAGGATTACTGCACAGGGTTTTGTGTTAATGCCATACAGGGACCTCAGATACTACATGCACTACAAAGGAAAAGAGAGTTGATATATATCACTGACTGCAGATGGGTTGGGTTGTAGGTTTAAAAGTTTTTCACAAGTTGTCTGCATTTTCCCTTAATGTCTGTCTTTTACAGTAGTGCTTTGTTTCTGAGCGTGACCACCACCAGGACAGCTTGGTTCAGTGCAAACACTGTCTCTTTCAGCCAGAACATTCCTAACATTAGCTTCCTTTTTTTTTCTCTCCTCTCCCTCTCCCCTGCCCCCTCTCAGGTTGGAAAGGCTGGTGGACGTCCTGAGGAAGAAGGTTGGAGCAGGGACCATTAGGACCGTGATCTGATTGAAAGCTGTAGTCTAAGGAAGCTTTCACATCTGGTGACCAGGCTGCTTCATTCAGCACTGTGTAAACACTGAAGCCTTAACTTAGCAAACAGTTGTTAGAAGTGGGACACTCCAGCGACATTCCAAGCTGAGATAAAATCAAATCATAAATGTTTAACTACTTTGCTGCTGAGTCCTGTGATTTGTTAAAATGTTTCACTGCAAACATGTATTTGTTTTTAACCAAATGCATTGTGGCATTGTGTGTTGTGAAAAATTATGTAGATGCTTGTTTTAACAGTCTGTCCTTCTAATGTTAGTAACTGACTGTAGTCTGCTGCAAGGCACAGCGTGGTCATTTTTTAAACACTGCAGGTTTCAGGTTCAAAATGCTGCAAAGCAATTTCAAAATTTAAATCCTTTATTTTATTTGTGAGACTGCAAATAGTCCAGTATTTGTATGTTAAGTATATTAACCGATAAAGTAGGTTGGCATTCAAGAAATATCTCTGGCTGGTATATTGGATGTTTTTTACTCCTTACTCATAGCCCATTGAATTGCAGGTAGTAACTGTGGCTACATCAAAGGGCAGGATAAATGTATAGCTTTGTACAACAGTTGAATAGCTTCTGCTAATACATGGCATTTTCAGTGCAGATTAAAAAGAAATTTACATTTAGGTTCCACTGGAAGTACAGCTTAAAAAAATTGCAACATGAAAGCCTTGTGACATTGTACAGTATCTCAGATAGTGGAGAAAATTTCCCTTACTGTCTTTAGTCACTCTTCTGTCCTTTTATAGGAGGGAAAAGCTCTCAGATTTCAGAAAGCAGCTATAAATTAAAAATCTACCTTTTCAGTGTTCGCCTCTTCTTATCCCTTTCCTACAGGACTCTGATTGCTCTGCAGTGCGGGAGTACCATCCAGGTTGGGTTTGAGGCCAAACTGTCAATCCTCAGCTTTTTGTACTCATGGAGTGCCCTAGGACTTAAAGGCTGAAGCCCAGAATCTTACAGGGAGGGGAGAAGCGAAGGGCTGAGGAAGAAAATTTGGGGTACGCAGACATTATAGACCTTACAGATACATCAGAGTTGAACTTAGAGTTATGTTTGTGACCCAACCATCTCCCTGTATGAACAGCCAGGTCAGTACTCATATAATCCTGTTCAAGAAAGCAGCTGTAATCTCTGAGCACCCCAAATTCGATAAAGAATCTCAACAGCCAGCTGGGCTTTAGTGTCTTCTCAGGACCATCCAACTCAGGCAAGGTGGATGTAGCTCCTGAGGCTTCCGCTTGTCTGCTTTGCTTTGTTTTTAATGTTGCTACATGGTCATACCTCTTAGTGCTTGCTTGTTCAGATGTTGTGATAGTGCAGTCTATCTGGAGAAAATGAAATTTTAAATTTAGGTGGAGAGAGAGACATTTTAATGTTTTTCTTTCAAACACTTAAATGTTAAACCTTCTCCAGCTGCAGACCTAAGCCCCTCCTAGTTTCAGTTGACCAAACCTAACCTCTTGCAGGGAGATAAGTAGCATCCCTCCAAGCCACATTTACCCAAGTCACTTCGAGAAACTTCTGAAGTGCTCCTTTTTGACCTTTGGTCAATCCTAAGATAGCCAGTGAGTCTGGAGCCTCTCCCCCACACCTATTCAGTGGGAAGAAATTTTAATGCTTCCAAACCAGAGGATTGCCAGCTCCCAGATTCGAGCCCCTTCCCACATGCTGCTGTTCAGCTCTTTGGGTGACTCAACAGCTCCTTGTCCTCCTGTTCTCCCTGAGCTTTGTGCACGAGGAGGATGACAAGATCTCCTGAGCTGTCAATGCTAGTGAAACATTTCTGCTGTAAGGAGGTAGTGAGGGAATAGAGACAAAAATGTAAGGACTACCATGCTCTGCTAGACCAAAGCCCAAAGACTGTCTTTGGCAATAACAAATAGAAGATGCCTAAAAAAGGGTACAAAGTCAGGCCAGCACTAGTGACCACTCTCCCAACTGGTGTCCCAGCAATTTGTTAGTTAGAGGCTAAGCCAGACGTGGTGTCTTTGTATTTAGCAGCATTTTTTTCATGACCTGTTTTTTGATCCATTTAAATTGTTTGTATCTATTTGTTCCTTTCACAAGGTCTTATGCAGTTAATGATGCATTGAGTGAAGAAATACTTCCTTTTCTGTTATGAACCAGCTCTGTTCATTTGCTATCACCTAGTTTTTGTATTTGATAACTTGTGAGGAACCATTCACTGTTCATATTGTTTCCATGTCCCATGTGATTTTTCATATTTGGCATCATTTCCCCCACTATTCTTTTCCAGAGAGAATCCCTAGTCTCATTTAAAGGAGCTGTCTCATGTTTTTAATTTGCCTTGTCATACTAATGGGTTTTTTCCAGCTCTGCAGTGTTTTTACTGAGATGCAACCAGATTTGTTCCTAGTGTTCAAAATACAGACAAAATGTGACTTTAGTAGCTGTCATAATGATGTTGTCTGTTTTATTCTCTGTGCTATTTGTAACTGGTTTCAGCATTGGACTTGCTTTATGACAGATAATTTATTGGTATTAATATTTATGTAGTAAAAACAACAACTCTAGATCTGCTTTCTCAGTTGTAACATTCAGCTCAAAGCTTGTGTGAAGACAGAACTGTTTTCTGAAAACCTCAGTATTTATAAGTGCTGAGTGTCACCTGTTGTTTTAGCATTCCCTGGTGACCATGAGCTCTTATTCCATCTCTTCTCACAACTCCTCTTTAAAACTCACAGTAGCAAAGTATCATCAACATCTCCATGCTGAATATGGTGATATGAAATACAGCCATCTCCAAATTAACCCCCTCTTCAAGGTGATTTCTTAGTTAAGTTAAACATGGCCTCTGGGACAAAGATCCTTGCAGGGCAATAAGGTTAGCTTTTCCTTCACTGTGAAAATGAAATATTTATTCTTATACGTTGTTTTAATATAACTTTGAAGTATTTTTATCTTTTAGTGTAAAATTGTTAGTTATCACTTGGCAGCTTTTATGAGGAAGTTGTTTGCTACTTTGAAAATGGAAGTTTACTGAATCAGGGCTTGTGCTCCATGCATGAATGTGCTAAGTTCCTCCTTCCCCTAGGAGTGTCTAAGAGCTCCTCACCTTTCCCCAAGTATTTCTGCGTCCAGGTGAATAATCTTGTGAATGCCAGCTTCCTACAGCCAGACTGTTTGATCTCCAGCCTCTTATGTCCATTGGCTTTGTTTGGAAAAGTAGGATGGGCCGTGCAAAAACCATCTAGCTGGGCTTGATGTCAAATACATATAATTGCAGGTAATGCTTGATTCGGTAAAATTAAGTTTTGCTCCATAATTTTCCTTTTGATACATTATACCTAAGGTGAAAAAGTATTTCCTGACTCTGTCTTTTGTCTTGTACCAAGCAGGCTGGAATTCAGTGATAAGTTCAGTTACAGTGTTTTGTCATAAATGATAAATGTGGATAAATGTATTTGAATTGTAATTAAATCAGATGCGTTGATTTTAAAATTCAACTGGAAATGTTTTTATTCTTTGGAAAGGACCTTGGGAAATGTACTGTGTTGAGAGTAGAAAGTTTCAAAACCAGTTGGGTTCATCCTCTTCCTCGCTAACAACCTGGTGTGTGGTCTTTGGCAAATTCCTTAGTGACTGTCCTTAAAGGCGTGTGGTCCCTGAAGAGGTTCCTGGGCTCCTCCAGGGAGTTTGCAAAATATCTGTGGCTAATGTCAAAACACTTTCACTTCTTCACCTGCTGAAGTGAGCAGCATAAATCACATAAGTCTGGTAGTGGAGGCCCAGCCTTTAGTGCCCTCAGCAGAACTTCTGTTGAGCCCAGTCTAACTTTAACCTTTCAGTGAAATGAGGACAGCAGATCTGCTCTGGTCAGTAGAAATAGGCAATAATGACAGCATGGCTTAATGGGCTTGTCATATGGTTTATTCATTGAGAACTGATTGGTGCCTGTGCAGAGCTCTGAAAGTGAAAAGAAGCCTGTTCCCATAGAGCAGACAACTGCAATTGTCACTTCTGTCCTAATACATGTGAGAAAGACGAGATTGCATCCGATTATGTACCAGGAGTAGCAATTCATTTCCCTCCTGATGGAAAAACAGTTCATGATGATAGGTGGCTCACCACAGGTGATTCTTAGGGTGACAGCTGTAATTAGTGGTCAAATTAGGGTCCCTGCTGTCTTGAATAGAACAGAGATACTCAGAAATGTTCTACCCCTGTGAGATTTTGTGTCTTTCTCTTGATGATCCTGCAGCACGTTATGCATTGGGAGCCATTTCTGGTATATGTCAGGGTGAAATATGTAAATAGCATCATGTTGGCTCGGGATAAGAGCATTATTAATGCTTTTCAGCACTGTAATTATATTCCTAGTAAGCCTTCCCTAAGCCCTCACTAATTAACAATATTGTGACAAATCAACTTTAACAGAAAAGAACTGTGGACCTTTCATCTTTTAGTACTATTTTTCATGCAGCCCACAGCTGAAAACTGATGGCATGGCTTTCTGTACTAGTGTTGGAAAAACTGCTGATATTTGAAAAGTTCAAAGCCAGCTCTGTCTTGTTAGTGGAGTCCTGTAGCTGAAGTCTCTTTGATTCCTCTTTAAATATATTTGTAGCAAAGTGAGATTCATTGGTTAATCATTAATGTTAAGGAATATTAAAACTGTTTTTATAAATAAGATATCATATTGAAATGGTTTTGTGATGTCAGTATGTTGTCATATGCAGATTTTTTTGTTTATTCCACATGAGGAATTTTACAAGATTGACTTTATATAAATTCATACCAGGCGATCAAGAGTTGTAACATCTTTACTCCATGTACACAAATGAATTTACTGTCTAAATGTCAGGATTTCTCTGTGCCTTTATTTCCTTCAATTAGAATAAGACTGTTGGGTTTTTTGGGTTTTCTTCTTAACTTATACCCCTGAAGATTTTCCTCCCATGCAAGAATCAGCCATGAGGCACATGAAATCACTGATGGGAAGTTTCACTTGCCGCGATCACGGCATTACATGGTCTGACTCTTATCGCTGTAACATTTCACATCAGGTCTGCAGAACTGGACTTTCTCTGTTTGTTCTTCTCATGCATTGGTAAATAAAATGTATTCACAAGTTCAAAAAGACAAAGTAGTGTTCTCATATTAGGTCGATTATAAGTCAGCTGTTGAGCTTCAGTGTTCTAAACATTTCATTCTTCAGTTTTGTTGGGAGCCCACGTGTTCTGGGAGGCTTTTAAACAAATACTTGAAATGGTTGAAAGATTTACATTGCCAGTGCCTAGCTAAATATGTAGTCTTTAGAAAAGACATGGTTTATTTTGGCACCATTTGACAAACTCAAATATTTTAAACATTTGTTAAGTTTGAGCTTGCACATTTGAACTAAAAGTTTGCATTCCAAAATTGCATCTCAGGTTACCTGTCTCTCTATCTTTTGTATTTTATAATCCCTTTATTAAAATAGTTTGCAAAAGAAGTTGGGTTTGGAGTGTGTTTTTTTCTTGTTAATTGTAAAATATTGTCATTAAAAATCAATTTTAAGGTAACATGTACCTGGTAACTTTATTCAACTAAATGTCAGAAATACAAAGCCAGAAGTGTTCCCAGAATTTAGGATTTTATGTTGGTAGCCAAAACTTGATTGTAAAATTAATGGAACACAGTAATCCTGCAGTGCTTTACTCTTAGTCCTATTACGTACTGTAATGAGTAAGTACTAACTTTGCTAGTGAGCGCAAAGTCAGGCAATAAAGAAAACAGGTTGAAAATCTGTACTGAACTGATGAAATAGAATAGCTGTGGAAAAGGAAAAGCAGTCTTTGACCTGGAATTAGTTTTCCTTCCTTTGGCAGAAAGGAGGAGCAAGGGCAATGTTTAGTCTAATTGAAAAAAATCAAAACAAAAACAAACAAAACCCCACAGCAACCAAAAAAACACCACCAGTTGTTTTTTTTTTTCAAGTTTTAACCTGAAACTTGTAGTGAAACGTAAAAAGTTGAGAATGTATGGATTGAACTCACCATATTCAGTTTAAAACCTGCCCATCCCCTGCCCAGGAGTGCTGAGCGCACCGTTACGATTGTGTGCGTGCTCTGACGTGCTGCCCAGGCAGTTGCCAGCTGCAAAGGGTCACACTCCTTTCTGAGAAGCTGTCATCAGGGGGAGTGGGGCATGTTCCCTCATGGTGACCTGGGGCCAAAGGTCCACGCAGTGCCACGTTCACAGAAGCTCATCATGGTTTGAACAGCTTCTGAACATGGTAGATGCAGATCCATTTTCATATAGTAAAATAGCAATATAACCGTTAGAATTGGTCACAACTGCTTCCCAGTGGCCCTGAAAAGACAAGGTTAGGATCACCCTTGCAGAATACATGACATAAATGTGTGATGATTGATACTCTCACATGAATATGCACTCTACGTTCCACACGCTGTTGAAAAATATAGTGGTTTCCCAAAGATTTCAAAGGATGGAAACTGTTTACTTGTTCATGAACTAAGTATTAACAGAACTAATTTCAGAAGCAAACTTACAAGAAAAAAACATTAAGATGCAAAAATGAAAGGCTACTTTGGTACTACTCTAATTTATTGTCTGAATAAATTTGGACTTTGTTCATGACTGACTCACTGATGTGGTGCCCCTGTTTCACAGGTTTTATGATCAGGAGATAAACATCTCAAAAATCAGTCTGAGAAATGAGGCTACTGGAGTGGATGTAAGTCTAAGTGGATGTAGATATCAATTTAGATGTTGTACTCTTTAGAAGCAAGATTTCACATATGTCTAAGCAAAATCAAAAAGTTAATTCATTTCTTCACTAGAAATAAAATAACAAGCAGTATGGTCTCCATCAATACATGTACATAGTACTAAAATCACCCCATTTGGTTCTGTAATAGGGTATATAAAATCATCAGCTTTGTTTCTTCCACTTTAGGCAGGGAAAATTTTCCATCACCCCTAACAATCTACCAGTGTGTGGAGTGCAGGATAGTAATTAAATGTTGAGCAGAACACCGAGAAGAATTGGGTGAAATCCTAATATGCATGTGTGGAAGCTTTGCCTCCTTCAGATGTAGAAAGGGAGAAAAGTTGTTAAAATGAGTGACAGAAATACTTTGCTATGCTTACATATAGAAGTTTTAAAAACTTCACAGAAGTCAAACCAAGACACAGCTGTTGTAATATTTGAAGGTGGATGTCTCCATAAGGTTAAAGTTGGTATGTCAGCATAAGGCTAGGAAATTATATGAAATTTGGTTGTGTTCATTTTGTCACTAAATTTGTGTTTGATAGAACAAGCTACCTTGGTTTTAAATTTCAACTAAAACATTTCTAATTAGCACTTAGCTGTTTTGGTCAGTAGATAATCAGTATGAAAATTGATAGTGTCCCGTCTACTTCTCTTCTAAGGTTTTCTTGGTATAGACACGACACAAAAAAAGTTCTATTAAAATACTAAATATTGAGTTACATTTAATAGGATCTGCACCCTTCTACAACTTTCATCAATGGATCTCAGAACACATTTAAAAGAAAATTTAAGAGTATTTTGTCCTTGAGTTGGCAGAAATGCCTAAATGAATATTAGACTATATGGCTGGCCAGATGTGGGGCAGCTCTGTGTAGGAAGGCAGTGGCAAACATCTTGGGGGGCTGCAGCCTTTTCAGTGAATTTTCATCAGATTGATGACCACTGGGAAGGTCTGAAAGATCTAGTCCTTGCTAATTTACAGTTCACAGGGATTCATTCTCAGCTATCCAAGATAACCAATTGCCACTATGAATAAAAGTAAGGGCCCTGTCTATAGCAAAGTTGTCATTTAGTGTCATTTATTTGCTCAGCAGTTGCTTTAAGACAAGCTATAAAGTCATATCAGCAACAAATTTTATATATACAAAAGGAGTTTTGTAGTCTTTAACAAAAATACTATCCCTGTTGAACTGCTTTGGAAACTAACACTTGGCTCTTGGGCCAAAAATCTGGAAAAATCTCTAGAACTGTGTACAGCTTCCATGGACTATACTGGAGAGTCAACAAAACTGAAATGTACCATCCTAATTTACTTTAGGGTTTTGCTGTTGTGAATTGCAGTGATGTTCAGCTGTGCAGAAGGGAGAGTGGCTCCCTTGGAGACAAAGAGGAACCTGTGGAGTTTCAGGGCATCTGAATATGCACATGAAAATTAACAGATTTCTAGGAGAACTGTTTTAAGGAATGGAGCTCAGAAAGGTTAGTGTGGTCTTAGGGACAGACTGTTGCCACAGGGGCTATTATCCCATGGGGACAGCTATGTTGTGTGCAGTAAGCACAATGAAGGCAGTCAAGGTTCTGCTGACTAAACCACCCCTGTTCCCACTCTCCTAGGGGTGCACTGCTAAGATAGAGATCCTCACTTGGGCCTTTAGACCATCTTACTGCTTGGGGCCAGAAATCTCCCATACTGATGATTTTCCGTAATTCAGTGGGTGCCCATGGAAGGCAGCCAGATAAATATTGATCAACCCAGCTGTGGCCAAGAGGGGTGGTGCTGTATGTGCTGGTCAAGTGGGCAAAGGGAAAGAGAGGTCAGAACAGAAAGGGAGGGAGGGAAAGAAGGTAGAGGTGACCATGCTTTGCAAGTCCTTCCAAGGTCTTGAGATTCCATCCAGCTGTGTGGTCCCAGCAGACAGGGAACCACAGGCCTGCATTTCCACAGAGAACTGGAAGCCAGTCTTTAATGCCATACCCAGGCTTGCCAACAACAAAGGCCTGACTGTGCCCAATATCATCTCTGATTTACACAGGCAATCAAATCTCAGCCTGTCATTCATAGAATCTGCTTGTTGGACTACTTTCAGTGTTTCTGTACATTCTTGATAGAGTGAGGGACCTATCACGGATGTGTGAACCAGGGCTGTGCTCAGCTGGTAGCTGCACCTCTGCTGGAAGAGCTGAGACGAAGTCTGGAATACCAGGTCAGGCAGAGCAGGAGAAGCAGACCCCTAGAGTGAAAAGGTGGCATGTAGCCCCCACAGACAACTGCTGTATCTTTGGAGCTGGGTCCACAAAAATCCCTGGGTTGGGCTGCCTGCTGGCAGGCAGTAGAATCACATCGCACAGTTTTGTGTAATTTCTGTGGGATCCTGGGTGCATTGACACTGCTCTGGGACATGAACCAAAGCACAGAAAGTGAAGGCAGACGGAAGATTCTAAAAATGCACCCTCACCTTAAAGAAAACACACATGTGGATGCATCCTGAGTGAAATTTGCCTCAGGAGTTTGCTCTTCAGAGGTATCTGTCTGCCTGGCTTTTTGCCAGGGCAGGGCTTGCTCCCCCATTCTGTCCCAAAGGCCCTGCATATGAGACTAACTGCACCCATTTATAGTATTTTGGGACTACAGTTTACTCCCCTCCTGAGAGCCTGAAGTGCAGGAGAAGCAAGGACAAAGATGCACAAACTCACCCTGCAATGTGTTAAGCAAAGGCTTGCCTAAGGGCTGTGCTGCAGGGATACCTGCGGGCAGTGAGAGGGACTGCTCATATCTGCACAGCTACAGCACCAAACCTTTGAATACAGCAACAACCACCACAGCACATACTGGAATGAAGGTCAGGAAGATTTGCAGTTTTGCTCTTCTTCGATCACATAATGGAGAAACTCAGCTCAATTGCTTTTCAAGCAGTTAAATGCCAGGCTTGCTCCACATTTTACCTGTCTGCTCAGGATAACTTTATTTCCCCAAAGCTCTAATATCCACTAGAGTAAGACTCTTATAAATCTGAACTACTTGTGCCTAAAGAAAATACACTTTCATCAGTGGTTGTTTTTTTTAAATCCCACAAGACTTTTCTCAATAGTCTGATGCAGCAAATCCACAACTGCCTGTTGTAACAATCCACCCTGTTTTCCAGTAATGGCATTGCCCTTGTAATTTTCCATTCATTGAAATCTGGTCTGCAAATGACCAGCTTTGCATGTTACGAGGTGTTTTCTCCAGAACTTTACCCTCACACAGCCTCACTTCCTGTAGAGCCAGCTAGAGCTACCTACTATCTCATTAAAAGTTGGGGGTTTTTTTCAGTGCTATTGACATTTTATCCTCTTAGAGCTCTTCCAAAGCCACCTGCTGCAGGTGTCTAACTAGGTGCTATGACTGTTGCTTTCCACTAGTAGTAAAGCAAGCTGACGTCTGGCAGGCTGAACCACATATTACCCTCTTGACCCAGGATGTGTAGGAGATATACCACCACCTGTGATAGGCATGTCCTGTTCCCTCCTTCTGCCCCACCCCCTGCTTGCAAAGCCTGTAAGTTATGTCTTTAGTTCCTATTCAGTTACTCTTTTACCTAAATTATTGATGTACAGCACAGGTACCTATCTAGCTAGCTGCCATGTCAATTTATGGTGGTTATAATATATGCTTGTAGCATATTCCAACCCAAAGAAAAAGCTTTTAAAAACTTGAAAAGCTATTACACATCATAAATGTGAGAAAACCTGTAGAATCAACATACAAAAAAGCAGATGGCAGGCTCCTTATTCTTGACTTACTCTTGCTTTCCTGGTGCACTTGCCCTAGGAGAGCTGCATATCAACCACAGCTACGTCAATTGCGGCAGTCCTTGGTTGGTTATACCTGAAGCCCCAGGCCTTCAGGTGGAGCTACAAATGTGTGGGGAATTACAGATACATGATGAGGGCCTCCACAGATGATCTGTTGAACTTTTTTTTAGTTTGCCTTCTTTCAGCTTCAGACCAATAGGTCTCAGTATACTTCCTTTTCCTGAGAACTCAAAGAGCAATTTGCTACCCAAAATCCTTCCTGATTTTGGTATCTGGGGACCATGAACAGATTACCATTAATCTTCTTTTGGATGAACTGAACAGGGTGAGTTTCTGATATCACTTATCAGGTATTGCTCAGACAGTAAGGCATTTCTAATTCTTGGGCATGCAGATGCTTGACTTGTAGACAACACCCTTTTCCTGCATTCAGATATGGTCTATACAGAGCTGATGTTTCCCTGCTGGTTTTGTGCACATTCCTGATTTCAAGAAGCGTGCTCGGTCTCTAAGTCACAGCATCACCCCAGGACCTCATGCTTGATATCAGTTCTAGAGAGCCATTCAGAGTATGTGTATCTCCATTCCTCAAGAATTTCTGTATGTGGAAGAGACTAGACAGAAAACTATCTGAGGCAGAAAACAGTAATAGAGTAATATTAGAACAAAAAAAGAAAAGAAAAAAAAAAGTGGTAAAATAGATTTAGGAAGCTCATTTCAGTGAACTCTGCTTCACTAATACTGATGCCTCCATCCTGGATTTTTGTTGCTAGACCGTGGATCTTGCCTGTCACAACCATCTGAAAGTCAGAATTGCTGAAGCCAGGTAGATATCTTGTAAGGCTGCTGAAAAAAAAAAGGAAAAAAAAAGAAAGAAAAAAAAAACCAAAGTGATTGTGTACTTAATCTTGTTGGTTTAGTTGTGTTCCATGGTGATTTTAATTATACTGTAATTTGAGCTAAGTCAAAGGATGGTAAGAATAGTGGCTGGGTAGAGGTTAGTGGAATGTCAATGAAAAGAAGTGCTTTGGGGGGCAGATCTGATGGGCTGGAATACTGCTGTGGGTGTTTTTTTCATGAGTATGACAGGGAGGGAGCAATGCCAAGAGGCAGTTAGGGCTGGCAGGACGGGATGACAGTTGCTGAGTAGGAAAAGTTATACTGCACTGTTCGTGAAAAGGAGGTGAGAAACACTGCACTGATGCTGGTTAAGAAGGAGGAGGTCAAAAATAGGACTCAAAGATGTCAGGAAGGATGTCACAGGAACAAAACTGCAGAGCTAAATACCAGCACTGAGTGTCTGCCTTCCCTAGCAGGCACTTCTCATCTGTGAAGCTGAACCCTGAATTCACTTGACTTTTGTTCTATCTGACAGCAGTCTCTGCCCTCATGGCTAGAGAAGTATCTAGCTGGTAATTGAGCTTTCGAGTCCATCAATAATTTGATCATCAGCTACATTTGACCACCAGCTATGGCACTGATGGACTCTAAGCTACTCTTCTTCAAGTAAGAAATGTTTTGTGCTCTGCAACACTTAAATGTTGTTTGGGTGGACTGACATGGAGTAGTGTTGGTTTTTGACCAAAGTATTCCTAAGAATGTTAACACATTGCTTAAAATACCTAGCACACCTACCTTGAACTGTACAGCCATAAGATATGTGAAGCAAACATTCTTAAATCCATGCTGCAGCTTTCTAATGGTAATGAGGAGCTACTGAGGGTCAATATTAAGCACTCGTTGTACTGGTAGGCCAAAACATTTTTTTTTGGTGGGGGAAAAGAGACAATGTTCATAAAACAAAGGCTGTCTTTTGTGAGTTTGTGTTGTGTACTGTGTATGGGGCACATAAGTCTTACTACTGAGGTAGGGAAAGGTCCTTTGTGCTGGCATGAAACATATTTTGATGTCTCATGTATCTTTAAAGACAAAAGCAGCCACAGGGATGGCAAATGCCCTGAGCATGGCAGAGCTGACTGCTTCTCCCTAGCTAGAGAGCAGGCTGTGGGAGGAGGTTCTGTGTACTCCTTTGAGAGCCAGGAACTCCCCCACTGCAAACTTGTACTATCTCACAGGATCAAGACCACAGATTTCCCCACTGATTTTCAAGAGCTCTTGTCATACCAAAGAAAAGCCAGCATTAAATGTGTGCCACCTTTGCCCCTGCACTTTGGGGAGCTCTTATCGCAGGAGAGACCACATTTCTGCTTTTAAATTTTGGGAGGGCACAGAATCTCTTGCACTTTCTTACAGTGCCCTGGAACACCAGCTCTAAAGCAGAAAAGCAATGATGGACAGATTGCAAAATAAATTCTATGATTTTCTTTGTGAAGAAGTTGATCCAAATTTTTTTTTTCCTTTTTACTTTTCTTCCCCCACTCCAACAAAAGCAGGCTAAGAGTAGCTACCTGGAAGCCTTGTTGTGTTTTCCTTTAGTTATAGCACCAGGCTTCATAGATTTAATAGAAAAGTTCATATTCTAGTTCCTTCTGTTACATACTTGCATAGATTAGATGTTAATTTACCTTTTTTTACAAGGGTAAAGGTAATGATTTCTGAGCCACACAAATTAAGAAGCATGTCATTTTAATAAAAATTACTTGAATTCTGTGTATTATTTCCATAATCCCTTTTCCCACTCCTGTATATCAGCATTTTTTCTGTATAGACTCTGTGGCATGTAAGCAGTCTTGCTTTTGCTATAGCCATTTCTTGACAGCAGGATCAATCCTGCTCCTGCCAGGTGCTGAAACTGCTGAACTCACTTTGGCTGAATAAAAGCTGTGGGTGCGACACCCGCAGCTCTTGGCTCCCCTCTGTGGAATGCTACATTTGTATTAACATGTATCTTTCTTTGTGATTTTTTTTTTTAACTGAAAATGATGGCCTTTAAAACCTCTTCCTGGAGAGAGAGAGAGAGAGAGAGAGGTTGAGAGAGGGGAGAAAAAAAATACGCTCCCCTTGGAATTTAACCTTAATTTGAACCAAGATCAGTGAAAGAAAAGCACTTTCGTGCATTGTTCACCAGCTCCACCCAGCCAGCCCCTTATCTAACCTGAGTCTCTATTGCCTATAGCTTTGTAACTTTTGCAGTAGTGCTCTCCACATGCTCTTACATGCTTTGAAACCAACCTGGAGACACTGTGACATTATAATACCAAGAAATACTGGTGATCCCATTTTGTAAATCCTTGGACTGCACAGTGCAGCAGCAGGAACTGTCCTTCCACAGGTTTATAAAGGGCCTAGTGTGTATTACAAATAAACAGCAGTGGCTATTTCTGACCCCTGGCAAAGGTGACAGCAGCTTCTGAAGCCCCTGAGTAAGCCTCTCTGTACTCCCCAAACCAGGAGATGTTTAAGCATAAGTAACTCTTCATTTCAGGCTGATTCCTTGGACTTCTTTTGCCTTTTAGAGGGAAGCAGACAGCCTCGATTTGCATGACGTCAGCTCAAGGTCAAATCCAGCCTTAAACATACACATAAAAAAGCAAGCTTCCTTGTTTGCTGTTCAGAGGCGGACTTCCACTGTATGTCTCCTGTTGTCTGCACTGAGGGCAACAGCCAGTAGATTGCTTTCCTATTACTTTTTACTTCCTAGAAAAGGCAGACAGCTGCTCCAGGTGTGGTCCACCTTCATGTTGTCCCCTAACCCCTATCAGCCATCTGCTCCCTGCAGTAATCTCCCTTTCCTGGCATCCCTCAGTTCTCCTGACTTGTGACCACATGGTCCACTTTCCCCTGCTTACTGTCTGCTTTATATCCCTTCCTTCCACATCCTCAATCTTTCTTCCAAGCCCTCATTGCTCATTGCTCTCATCCCTGCTTCGGTCATTCTCTACAGTCACACGCCACCTCCCTGGTTCTCCAGGGTCGTGTGTGAGCCTGATTTCCCCACACTCACAGCCCTTTGCACGAAGTGCTACTTCCCTTCACCTGCCTGCAGATGTGGCAGACGTCTGGTAGATGACAATGGGCAGTGCCACACCCCTGCTAGCAAAATAGTATCCATCATCTATGGATCAAACACCTTAAAACTGAAGGCAGGAATCAGGCATTCACAATGGCTTCTTGAAATAGAGACCAAATACTGTCCAGCTCAGAAGGAAAGAGAGGATACTGTTAAATGCACCGGTGGCTTGCCATGTAACCTCCCTTCTTTTAACAACCACTGTCTGCTTTTTTAGAAAAGAGGTGTTTTGAAAAATGTCTTTTGTTTTTGTTCCAGATAGCCTAGTAATAAAACCCTTCAAGGAAATATTCCATATAGCACTGTTATTACTATCCTCAAGTGTTTGAAGGACCCCTTGGAAAGAGTGTCAATCAGGAGACAGAACAGAGGAAGTAGGAAAAATCAAAATAAGAAATATCAGGGAGACACGGTCAAGCATGAATCATTTCTTTCGGTTGAGACTGAAGCAAGATCAGATTTCACATCCACCCTGGACGGGACTGGCATTTTCACACACACGACAAACCCGTTGGCATGGCGGTGGCTTGATTTCATGATTATTACAGGGGCCATTGGCACATATTTAAGCTCGACTTAGATAAGGGGGACTGGGGGAGAGGGCGGTCTTCCATTTATGATAAGAAAACCACAGATCAGAAGAACAGTTAAAAATTAAATAAATAACCTTCCAGGCAGGCTGGCAGTTTTAGTGGATGCCCACCCGCCGGGGAACTGCATCCCCGGCGCCTCAGCGGTGGCTGGGAGCGCAAGTGGCCCCACGGGGGAGTGACGGCTGCCGCGGCCCCGCGTGGGGAGCGGGGGGAGGCGGCTCCGCGTCCCGGGGGCCGCCTCTGGGTGCCTCCAGCCGGCTCCGAGCTTCGGCTGGCAGCGGGAAGAGGAGGAGGAGGAGGAAGAATAAATCCCCCGGCGTGCGGACGCGCTCCAGCCGCTGCCCGCCGTGCGGGGATTCCCTGACAGGGCGCTGCCTGCAGCTCTGGGCCGGAGCTGGCTCAGCAGCCGGAGCTGGCGAGGCGAGGGGCACTCAACCCGCGCTTGTAGGAGCTGTGTGCGTGTGGCTTCCGACACAGTCACGGGCTGACACCTACGCGGAACCCCCGGCAGTCTGCAGCGGGAGGGCTGGAGGGGAGCAGCCCCGCCGTGCCAGGGAACGCTCCTCGGCCCGCCG
>VWYP01022883.1:33858-51713 GCA_013400435.1 Pycnonotus jocosus | reverse complement strand
AAAAAAAAAAAAAAAAAAAAAAAAAAAAAAAAGGACAATACCACACAGTCAGCCTCACAGGGCGGTGGCATCGCAGCGCCCCACAAGCACACCGTGCGGGAGGTTCCCGCACCTTCCCTCTGCACCAGCCTGGCCTCACAAATCTTTCCTCCTCACATCCACACTTCAGCGCTACGTTTTGATTTTCTTGCACCTGGCGCCGTCCTCCGTAACCCGCCCCAGAAATTTTGTAAGAAAATAGCAAAAGTATTTAATTGATAACATTTGATTTATTTAAAGTCCTTAACTGCAAATGATCAAAACCATACTTCACGCATTAAATTCTCAGTTATCGTTTTAAATCAAAATCTTTTTCAATTACAATCACATTTATAAAATTAACAAAATTTCTTAAATTCACGTGTAATTATTTTTTACGGTCATTTAAAGCAATTTCCAGCTGTAAAGAAAGAAAACAATATAAACCATGCAATAAATTAAGAACATTGAAACAGCGAACAGGAATAATAATAAAACCCGTCTGGCTATGCTAATACCGTGTAAAACTGTGGAAAGTGCAATAACACTGGATGAAATAAGCTAACGATGGCGATAATTAAAGGGCCCCAAAAAAATTTATTGGACAAGTTTGAAAAGGGGGGAGAGACAGAGCTGTCCTCTTTTCCTTGCATCAATGTAGTAGTCAATGTTTCCTCGGGGAGGGGGGAAATAACCTGGTTATAGATACACAGCTCTAGCTGGTACACAATGAAGACAAATTAAATATGTCATCCACATGTTGATGAGAGTTCCTGATGAACTAGAATCTTCAGTAACAGATGGGAAGGGAAAAAAAATCCAACTGGCTGTTGTGACCTCTTGTAACTTTATATTACATCCCAAAACAGGTAACACTTGGAAAAATATAAGGATCGCATCCTGCACTCCAAAGCTCCAGTTGGTCCCCTCGGGAGTGCAGGATCCGGCCCGCAGCATCTGGGTTTTATGCGAGTTGTAGTAGCCGAAGGTTTATTTTGCAAGTATCAAAAGGATGATCCGAGAAAGTAAATAGTTCTCTTGTTGCTTAGAGATTCTCTTAGTGTTTTGCTACTTCACAGCAGTATTGTCCTTCAAAGCCTTTTTAATTAAAAAAAAAAAAGTCTTAAATGTCTACTCGCTTCTTCATCTCCGTATTGTTAAAGTATTGCCACATACCTGTAAACTTACATGAGATTATAGAACACATAAGGGAGGGAGACGAGGGGGCGGAAAGCACAAACAAGTAGTTTACAAGCTCAACATTTTTTTCTTCTTTTTAATAACACCCTGCATAGGCTGGGGAGGTCTCCGGGGAGAGGGGCTGGGCGGCGGGGGCTGGAGGGAGTATGTACAAGCGGGACGCGGCCGGCTTTGCAGGAGGTCGTGGTGGATCGTAACAACACACAACGCGTTGCGAGACAATTAAAAAGTAACAGTCCTTTGCACGCAGCGTGCGGAAACACCTTGGTCTGTCTCAGGGAAAGAGGGGAGAAAAGCCAGGAAAGGGAGGTGGGGTCTCGGCCCCGGCTGCCGGGGTTGCACAGCTAGGAGGTGTTTAGCACGGGTCTGGAATACACACCTTGGTAGTAGGAGGGCTCTAGGGCCGAGGGCTCGATGCTGCTGCGGCCGGCCATGGAGGCGCTGCCCAGGGGCAGCCCGCCGGGGATGCTGGCCCCATAAGAGGAATATTGCAGCGCCTGCTCGTAGGCTTTGAAGTCCAGCTTGTGCTGCTGCTCTGAGGAGGACATGAGGTTGTTGATAGAAAACGGGTGGTTGAAGGAGTAGTGGGGATCACCCTTGAGGTGGAGCTGGGGTTCGTGGGCTAATGAGTGAGGGGGGTGTGGGACGGAGGCCAAGGTAGGTACGGAGCTGATGGTGGAAGAGGCGGCCGAGGCCGAGGTCTTTAGCTCCGTGCTTGATCCATTGTGGTCCATAGACTGGGGGCTGGTGGACGGGTTGGAGCTGGAGAGAGGGGTGGCCGTGTCCAGCTGCGCGGGTTTGTTGTGACCTCTGTGCAGGGGGGAGTTGGAGCTCGAACTAGAAGCCCCGGCCTGATCTTTCCTGCCCTCCTGAGTGGCTTTACTGTTCGCTGGCTTCTCGCACTTGAAGCGCTTTTGCCGGCGGAGGTAACAGCCGTTTTCAAACATGTTGCCGGAGTCGGGATGCAGGGTCCAATAGGAGCCCTTGCCGGGCTTGTCGGGAGAACGGGCCACCTTGACGAAACAGTCATTGAAAGAGAGCGAGTGGCGGATGCTGTTCTGCCAGCGCTGCTGGTTCTGGCGGTAGAAGGGGAACAGGTCCATGATCCACTGGTAGATCTCGCTTAGCGTCAGCATCTTACTGGGAGCCTGCTGGATGGCCATGGTGATGAGGGAGATGTAGGAGTAGGGCGGCTTGGCGTGGGGGTAGGTCCGCTTGAAGGACTTAGCGTCCCGTGTCCTGCCGAGGTTGGACTGGGTGTAGGCCATGGGGCTCATGCAGGGGTTCATGCCGCCGTAGGGGCTCAGCCCGTTCATGGGGGTCGGCTGGGCAGACATGGCATTGATGCCGCCGGGGCTCAGCGCCGTGCCCATGGCGGCCACGCCGGCCGGCATGCCGTTCACGGGCCCCGCCGAGCCTGCCGGCATGCCGGCCACGGCGCCGGGACTCAGCCCAGCCCCCAGCCCCGTGTTGGCGTAGGACATGTTGAACGAGCTGGAGGTCATGTTGCCGCTTGTCGTCATGGTGTTCATGGTCATGTAGGTGTTCATGGTGTTCATGGAGCCCAGCCCCGAGTTCATGTTGCTCACGGGCACCGAAGAATAGGCCTAGGGCAGCGAGACAAAGAGATGGAGTTAGAGAGGAGAGAGGTGTGGCAGGACACCGTAGGGGCCGGATCCTCCCGCCTGGCCCAGCCAGCCGTGCAAACGTCCTGCTGCGGGACGCCGGCCGCTTCCCCGACACCAGTGGAAAATCTTCCCTAAAGCCGCACGGAAAAGCAGGCAGCTGATTCCATGAAAAGGTCTATTTCATATTCATATACATTTATAAATAGACACGGAGCAGAGGTGCTCTCTCCGGACTCGCTCCCAGTTCACCGACGTGTCGCAGCTTGCGCGGGCTGCGCCGGGATCAGCGGGGCGCACGGGGCGAACGTCCTCCCTGAGCCGCTCCACACCCTTGCGAAGCCGGGCTGCGGGCTCAGATCGCCCTGGGAGGACGTGTTCTCTCCGGCGCATTCCCGCATTTTGTTGTTTTTGTGTCCCATCTCCCTAGCTAAATACCTAAACTCATCAGAGTATTGAAATTGATGGGCATACACTATTTGCGCCAAAGAGAAAGACTGCTTGTATTTTCTGAGAAAAAAATCTCACGCATCTCTCCCTTCCCGCAATAATTTAAATTTCTTTTCTAAGAAACATACAAGATGCAATAATGTCTTTTTGCAAAATAATTTTAAAAACCCTCACCCAAACCAAACAGGTCTTCTTGGTCTGTTTTATCTGTGGAAAGCTTCCCCCTTGTCTGCATTTTCTATCAAAACAGTCTTTCAATTAAAGCTAAAAAAAAAAAAAAATCAATCAACCAACCAATCAAACATCAAAGCTTTCCCAAAGTACGAAAATCCTGAACTTTTCCTCTATGAGATTTTCTACAATTGCATGACGTGGAGAAAATTGTAGCACCCTACCACATAACACAACTCTTAAAAAAGGCAGAGCCGGGGAGCCTGAAATTGTGCTTTCCGCTACGACATCTGATTTAACAGAAGAGAGAAAGACGTTCCCAGTTTACTCGAACTACTACTAATATGGCTAAGCAAAGGAGGTCTAAGCAACGATTAAATATATAAAACTCGTTTCTGATCCCCACAAATTTCTCGAAGTTATAAACGCACTTTTAATTTAGAGGATCAGATCGATTATTTGAGATGGTAGAACGCGGCTGTTTCCCATGTTGCATTCATGCAGTTATTCAAATTAAATAGTAAGAGAGGAGAAAAGACTGAAGTTTTAAAAAAATAGCTAAAGCGAAGTTCGCTTAACTTTCTGTTTGTGGACAATGCGTATAGCGAGGAAAAATGGGTTTGGAAACGGCCCATAATTAAGATGACCCTTATTTGCCCTTAGCCGNCCTCGGAGGCACAGCGAGGACCCCAGGCCCCACAGGGCCGAGGCGCGCCGGGGGAAGGCTCCGGGCTCTGCCGTGGGCCTCTCCTCCGCCGCAGCTGTGGGCGCTTGGTTCTCCTCTTCCTTACGCAAGGCGCTGTCAAACAGGCGCGGGGGGCGAAAGCGCCTTCGGGGTGCGGCGGTCCGGACCGGGTCCGGGTGGGGGGCGGCGGGTCCGGGTGCGGGCCCCCCCCGGCCCGGCTCTCGGCAGCGCCGCCAGCCGGTCCGCGGCAGCAGCGCACGTCGCAGGCAGCCCGTCCGCAAAGTACGGACAAACGGCTGCTTCTCCCCCTCCTTTCCTTTCCCCCTTTAACAGGTGAGGGCCTGGTGCTGGCGGGGGGAGAGGACCGCGGGCCCGCCGNATCAAAACAGTCTTTCAATTAAAGCTAAAAAAAAAAAAAATCAATCAACCAACCAATCAAACATCAAAGCTTTCCCAAAGTACGAAAATCCTGAACTTTTCCTCTATGAGATTTTCTACAATTGCATGACGTGGAGAAAATTGTAGCACCCTACCACATAACACAACTCTTAAAAAAGGCAGAGCCGGGGAGCCTGAAATTGTGCTTTCCGCTACGACATCTGATTTAACAGAAGAGAGAAAGACGTTCCCAGTTTACTCGAACTACTACTAATATGGCTAAGCAAAGGAGGTCTAAGCAACGATTAAATATATAAAACTCGTTTCTGATCCCCACAAATTTCTCGAAGTTATAAACGCACTTTTAATTTAGAGGATCAGATCGATTATTTGAGATGGTAGAACGCGGCTGTTTCCCATGTTGCATTCATGCAGTTATTCAAATTAAATAGTAAGAGAGGAGAAAAGACTGAAGTTTTAAAAAAATAGCTAAAGCGAAGTTCGCTTAACTTTCTGTTTGTGGACAATGCGTATAGCGAGGAAAAATGGGTTTGGAAACGGCCCATAATTAAGATGACCCTTATTTGCCCTTAGCCGACTTTCCTTTATTAAAGGAGATGCCAGCCTGGTGACACGTATCTGCCTCTGTCCGCGTGGCCCTTTGGGCGCGTGTGCCAGCTCCGGGTGCGGGACGAGGCGTGGGGACTGTGGAGCCGTGTGTCCGGGTATGCTGATGCAATGCCCGGGTGCGCACACCCAGGTGCCTGCCTCGCCGCCGCACTTCCTCAAAACGGCTCCTTCCCGGGCAGGAATCCGCGGGGCTGCTGGCCCTGCTGCCGGGCGCTGGCTCCTCCCGGGACCCCCACTGCAGAGCCTCGGAGGCACAGCGAGGACCCCAGGCCCCACAGGGCCGAGGCGCGCCGGGGGAAGGCTCCGGGCTCTGCCGTGGGCCTCTCCTCCGCCGCAGCTGTGGGCGCTTGGTTCTCCTCTTCCTTACGCAAGGCGCTGTCAAACAGGCGCGGGGGGCGAAAGCGCCTTCGGGGTGCGGCGGTCCGGACCGGGTCCGGGTGGGGGGCGGCGGGTCCGGGTGCGGGCCCCCCCCGGCCCGGCTCTCGGCAGCGCCGCCAGCCGGTCCGCGGCAGCAGCGCACGTCGCAGGCAGCCCGGCCGCAAAGTACGGACAAACGGCTGCTTCTCCCCCTCCCTTCCTTTCCCCCTTTAACAGGTGAGGGCCTGGTGCTGGCGGGTAGAGAGGCCGGAGGTCCCGCCGAGAAGCTGGGGGAAGGCGCTGCCCCCGAGCAGGACGCGCTGGCGTCCGTCTCCCTCGGCCCCTGCCATCTGCCGGGAAGGAGTCGGGTGCCGGCGGCGCGGCGAGTGCTCTGCCCCGAGCCAAGTTTACGGGGTGCTTTTGTGCGCTCCGCGAGAGAAGATTACTCCTCTTAGATGAGATCAAGGGCTGCCCCCGGCCCCCCGGCCCTCCTGGCGGGCTCGCAGCCGCCCCGTGTCTTCCCCAAACGCCTCCAGGGCTCCTGGAAGCTGTGTTTTCCTTGGGGAAGCCTAGCCAGTTTCGGCGCCGGAGGGAGGGGGAGGTACGTTTGCGTTGGCAGGATCTGGACTGCAAACAGATTCCTCCGATTGCTGCCCCCTCCAGACCCCTGGCCACCCCCAGGTCCTCCCCTCCCCTGCACAGGGGCAGCAGCGAAGCCAGACCCTGGGATTTACTCACCTCCTGAGTGTCGGCGTAGTAGCTGTTCCAGTCGCTGGTTTCATGCCCTTCCATTTTCACAGTCCCTAACATTATGGAGCCAACCTGCCCGGTGTAACCATCCAGCCTTCTTGCAAGCGAGCGACGGGCAGTAGGAAAAGAGCCCGAAAGCTCTACCTAGCAGGAAGCCAGCTCTCAGGAGGGGCGGCGGGTGCTGAATTCTGCTCTATAACCAGCCAAAAAGGAGGCAGGGAGCCGTGTGGGGCGAGACAGTTGAGAAAGTGAGGAAGTGCGGCTGGGATGTGAGTGGAGTTGAGCTGATGTGGATCTTACGTCGCAGAAGTACCCACCTCCTCCTCCTCCTCTCCCCATTTGTCCGCCGCACAAAGGCGTTCGCACCTACAAAGCCGGAGATGCACCTGCAAACAAGGCAGTCCCCCTCGCCTGCAACTCCCCCCGGGGCGGCACTTTATTTGCAAAGCTGCGTAATTGGTTTAAGCTTGTGGGGAAAGAAGGAGAGACAGAGGTGGGAGAGGGGGACAGAGGGGGGCGGAGGGGCGGGACTGGATGGGACGGGGGACAGGCACCACCACCCTTCAGGTGGACAGGGCAAATGCTGGGAGGGATAGGGGGAAATGGAATGAGGTAGATGAAGGAAGGGCAGCCCCCTCTATTTGAAGAGAACGCAAAAGGCCATCCAGCCTTAAACCCCTGAGATTAGAGGCAATATTTACTAAAGGCCGGTAGATGCTCCTTTAACTTGATAGCCGGGACGTGCTTCAAAGTCCCCGGTCCTGAAGTGCACAGGTTATCCCCCTCTCCTGCTCCTCACTTTACAGCTGGTTACCGCGCAGGTAGCTCCAGGCCCTGCCGCGGCCCCCCATATTCCCGTCGCCCTCGGGGCAGGGGATGGGATTTTGCGCTCCGGGCTGCCAGCAGAAGGCTCGGCTCCGAGCTCCCCACAGCCCTCCAACCCTCCCCCACCCCAAGACCCTCTTCCTCCGGGCTAAACTAGCCCTTCAAACGGGGCGCTGTCCTATTGTAGATGGTGATAATGATATTATTTTTTCGGATGCCTTATGTTCAGAAACAATGTGAGTCACCTTTCTGAGACATAATACTACAGGTTCCCAATAAATACGGACAGAGGCCTGAATGCGGATCCGCTGATATTAACCTCCACTCGGCAAACATCAGGTGAGTCACTAGAACCATTTTATATCTTTACTGTGCAAAGCCTTCAGCCCAGAAGGCTCATTTCGAAGCTTTCTCTGATGCTAGACGCCCAGGAGCAGCACTAATAGGTAGCGGGTATCTCATTTCCAACTTCTTGCTTATTGACCTGATTTCTCACAACGAACAGGGGAGGAGGATTCTACACAGGCTGGTAAAAGGTAAAAAACACTGATAAAACAAACTGACATTGGACAAAGCTTTTTATTATTATGGAGGGAATCTCTCAGTCTTTGCAGAGGGATCAAATATTTTCTGCCCTGTCCGGCTCTTCGAGCCTATGTCAACACCACAGACTTTTCTTGGGTTTCTCTATCCGGTCCCTTGTGAGTGCGTTCCCTCCTAGCTACTAGAACTTTTATCACCTCATAGTAAAAAACAAAAACCAAAAAGTCAAAACCAACAACAACAACAACAAAATTCTACATCACCAACCAGCACTAACAACCATTCCCCCCAAAACCCAAACAACTTTTCTGACAGTGAGAATTTGAAGGGGAAATAAAGCTTCTTGGGATTTTGAAAAGGGCTTGCACATCATACCACACAAACTATAATACTCACCTGTGTCTGAATTTCAGCTTGATGTATTTATTGTTCAGCATGGCCACAGTTGCTTTCACAGTGATTTTTTCTCGAGTGATCTGTGGAAATGTCACCCTCACAAACGGGATTTTAGAGTTTCTTATAGAGACACAGAATTCAAATGAGGAGATATAGCATATCTCTGCCTCGACAAATGTGTTTTAACTTGTTCTCCAAATGCATTTTTCTGTTACCCCTTTCTTTGTTCTTTCTGTCCTCATCTTTTTTTTTTTCCTTTTTTTTTTTTTTTTTTTTTTTTTTTTTTTTTTTTTTTGGTTATAGCTATTTTTATTATATANTTTTTTTTTTTTTTTTTTAATCTGGAGACAGAATTAAGTCAAATCCTCGAAACAAACAAAACTCTGGAATCAGCAGAGGAGAACAACATATGAAAATATGTCTTGAAGGAAATAAAATATGTAAAAGCATTGGATTAAACCCCTGCTTTCTCAAATGGAAACACCCATGGAAACTGGGAAAACCCCCAGTAGAATATCTAAGAAATATTAAAATTGAGGTCTTCATGTATGTACCCTCCCTTTTTTCCTAATGGAAGCTGTGTATATGTCTGAAAACAGAGACCCTTCGGTGGTAGCTTGCTCATTTCGGTATTTGATATCAGTGGGGTACGGTTTCCCCCTAGCATCACAGCCGCATGTGGAGATGCTGGCAGGAGCGCAGCTGCCCCAGCGACCCCGCTGTCGGCACCCCCCCGCTGGGTGACCTCGGGGCGGTGCTGCCTCGCTCTCCAGAGCCCAACCCCGCGGGAGCAACACCCGCCGGGACGCCGGGCAGCCCATGTTGGGTCACTCCGTACCTGGACAAAAGGGCAGGCACAAAGCTGGCCACGCTATCGGATGCTGCTACAAACCACGGAGGCGTTTCACCGGGCGGAGCAAACGTGGAGCCGGCAAAGCCTCTCTCCGGGCCGGCCGCCCCCGGGCCGCCCCGGCTGGGGTGCCCGCTGTCCGGGAGGGGAGGGGCGCCGGGGGTTGTGCAAAGCCTCAGCGCCTCCTGTTGTCCGGCTGCGGGCTCGGCTCCCTCCTGAGGTTGCTCCCAGAGGTGAGAGCATAGCTCTTAATTTGCTTAGAGCCTCTCGACTTGATATATAAGTAAGCCCGAGTCAGAGCCAGCCGCTGCTGGAAACTCTCTTCGGTCCGGTTGCTGTGGTGCAGCCCTGGTGGAGAAAATCCTCTCTTAAGTCCAGAAGATGGTCAGGACGCCTCTGCCCACGGCCACAGGAAAAAGCGGGCATTTCAGTAGTTGTCCTTGCCCTGCACTTGAGCCCTTATGTAGCGAAGCCCTATGTAGGATGCTCTGAGAGTCCAGCGGGATTTATCAGTATCCTTTGCAGCAGGCTCAGCAGAGAAGCATTCTCCTAGGATGCAGGATGCTGTGTAGTAGCCAGGAGCTCTCCAGTCGCCCCTAGATGATGCGTTTTTCAGGAGTTAGGTCAGTAGCACTGGCCCTAATTACACAGCGCCTTTCCCCAGCTCTGGTTCAAGTAGCACAGTTTCTGTACACTTGTTGTTGTCGTTTATTTGTGGGGTTTGTTTGTTTGTTTGTTGGTGGTTTTTTTTTTTGTTTTTTTTTGGGTTTTTTTTTTTTTTTTCAGGACGAGCTGTTAGTGCAACCAGGATAAAGTGCAGGCTGAGGTGAGCTCTGCTTTACCCGGCTAGATGAGATCAGGGTCTCAGCTCTTGGCTCCACCAGTCCGCTCTGCAAAGAGTGCAAACATAAAACCTGACCTAAAAAATACGGAGATATATGTGTGTGGAGCGGGGGCAGGACTTCCAGGGAAGACCGTGTTACCAGCGCTGTCAGGAAGAGCTGGGCCCCGCAAAGGCCACTCAGTAAGAGTCTGGGTTTTGAGAATCTCGCCGCTGTCTGGCCGGGCCGAGTGGCGTAGCCCCTGGGAAGGGGCTTCCCGCAGCGCCTCGGGGAGCGGAGCTGACCCCTGCGGGGTTCTGCCCACGGGAACCGGAGCTGGCCCTGGCAGGGCGCTGCCCAGGGGCACCGGAGCTCCTTGGTCGCCCAGGGCCACCCGGGAGCGCCGCCCGCAGGCTCTGTCCCACCCGTGGGCCGGGCGGCGGGATGCAGGCGGGGGGAACTTTAATTTTAACGTGCAGCGCTGTTTCAGTTCGTTCCGGTCTAAGTTTCCCCTGGCAGCAGCAGCAACTGCTTGCCCTTTGGTTTGCCTTGCAGGGTCTTACTCGATTTTATCCAAAATACTGTCGTCTTTTGGACGAGATTCTCTCGGCAGTGTTTGCGCAGACCAGGCGTTTAGCTCGGGAAGGAGCTGTGAGGTTATCTCCGCATCGGTATGCATTCCCGCCTCTATATTGCACAGACTTCTTTTCGTTTGCCCGGATCCGTCTCCTTTAGGAGGTCCCTCATACCCGGCTTTCTAGATTGGCCTAAGCCTGTGCAGCGGATCGCCAAAAACATCGTGGGACCCCGTCAGCCTCCCCCACCTTCTCCCCACGGTGGGAAATCTCTCTTCCCGTCTCTTTCCAACCTGACACCCTTCCCCATTCAAGCTGGCAAACAGTAACCGTGTGGGAACGTGCCTGTGCCCAGAGCCGGGTGCTTTGGACGGGGAGGGATCCTGGGTGCTCGGACAGCAGAGGTCGGTGACTGCCGGTAGCGCCTCTCCTTGTGGGGGGAGCCCACAGAGAAGGTGTCCCATCGGGATCAGGGGGCTGTTTTCCCTCCCTCCCTCCGCCCCTCACACAGGCACAGCCGCCCCGGTTCTGTGCTCCTGCGGCTGAGTTCTCATCTAGAAGAGCCCGTGGGGGTCCCCTCAGACACGCCCGGAGGAGCCCGCGTCGGAGCGGTGGCTCCCGCGCCCCTGCCCCCGGAGCTCGGACGAGAAGGTCGCTTTTCACCCTCCCCTCGCTCGGACGCAGGGCCCAGGCAGATGAGGGCACTGCCTGGGGTCACCATTTTCTTCTGAGCTTCTGCTGAGTGAGAGTTCTCTTCCAGTCTTCGACCGTGACGATAAAGTGGCCTCCTTCCCCGACCGGCCCAAGGTAGGGCACCCCCTTTTCCTACAGCACCTCTTCCTCGCCGGGAGCCGCGGTCTGGTTCTCCTGGGCGGAACAGACGTGCCGTCTCCGCCGCACTATCCGCGGCAGGGAGGGCCGGGTGTCTCACCCCTCTCGGCCAGGCCCTGCCTGCCCGCTCCCGGGCCCTCGGCCGCGGGTTTCCAGCCCTTCGGCCCGGCCGCTGGGCCGCTGGGCTCAGGGGCTNGAATTGCACTGAAATTAAAATAAAATAAAATAATATTTTATTTTAAAAATATTTTTAAAATAAAATATTATTTTATTTTATTTTAATTTCAGTGCAATTCATTGCATTTCATTTTCTAGGCATCCTGCAGAGCTGATACAGTAAGACTTGAATCACACAACAAATAATTTTGCACCATCTGAAAGTACTCATGTATTTGACCAATTAAAGGAGAAAGAAGACCAAATAACAAAATGAAAAGTTATGAATGTTGATATCTGATGGTTACAGTAATGAGAATAATGAAGCTTCTGTTTTGTGTTATTTTGGGGGTTTTTTTCTGAAGTACAACAAAGAGTTTTTAACTAAGTAAATCATTACGCATCATAAATAACCAGTATATTTTTTCTAATATGGTTAGATGTATGTATGCTGTTTCCAGAACTCCAGCTGGTAGGATGCCTACTATTCAGCATATTATTGACCAAGTGCGTTTTACTTTATGCAAGAATAAATGCATTTGATAATTATCATTTGATTCAAGAGCAGCCATGTAGGTATTTATTTCTGATATTTTTGTTTTGATATACTGAAACATAAATGTTCATGTTTCTGTTGTGTATTTCAATCAGTGTGTCTGTTCTTGTTCAATTACTTGATATATTTTTGAAAATCTTGCTTTGTTCATTATGTTTTAAAGGGTGTTTTGTTTTGAAGTAGCTACAGTACTGTGGCATGGAAGAAACAGTATCAGGAGAGATGGGAATATGATTATGCAGAGATAAACACAAGTACTTAGATGGCTCCCACTTTGTAGAATCTCACCCAAGTTCCAAAAATGGTGTTTCAGAATATATATGTATTTTTGCAGGAAGCAAAGAAAGCAAATTAAGGCAGTGGGTGCAGTTAATCTAAACAAACTGGTATAAGAAACAACGCTTGATAGGAGAAGCACCTATGCATGAATTCTAGAGTTATTTCTTTGTTAAAGTTGCCCCAGTAACTTATGGACCAAAATCTGCCTACCCTGTGCCAACAATTGCTGCTCAAATCAAAGGTATTTCCACCCTCCAAGAGTCTTGTTTCTCCAAAACCTGCAGTGAGTTATCTTTGAGAATATCTGCTTTACTGATAAAAACCAATATCTATGTATTGGACATTGAATAGATTCAGAGCTGATCAACTCTTCGTAATATTCATCTTAATATACAACTCCAGTTCTTTTGCAAACTGACTTTCCTATGCAGAAAGTAGACTTGGATTGATACCTTTAATTTTGAGCAATGGAGAGTGAAGGAATGCTACCTTTCTTTCAGTGCATATCAACATATTTTCAAATTGTTTGCTGTCTTCTACTTTACCTGCAAAAACTATTCATTTCACTGTCTCTGTCTCTACAGCAGTTCTGCAGAAAAGCATTGGGAGATACCAGTATCCATTCTAGATGGCTTCCTTGGCTGGCAGCTCTGAAGAATCAAATGTTCAAAATAAATGCTCATTTAAACTCCTCCCCAGAGAGCAGCTCCTCAGTGTTATCCAACTTGCCGTTCCTAGAGCATAAATTAATTCAAGCTGCATTCATTGCTCATTTTCTTGAGCTGTATTAACATGGACAGTGAGCAACTGTGGAGTGTGTGGCAGCATTTTTACAGATATACAGAAACACTGGCCATTTATTTCATTACAAGACATATCTAACCAGTGTATAGCAAAAATTATGCTTGCCCTGGAAAAGGATGGCCAGAGACCCTGACACAGTCTGTAGTTTTACACTGAAATGTGAGAATGTGAATATCAACTGGTAACATCCTAAAATCGTGAGATCCATAAAATAGTATAGTCAACCATTGGAAAATAGAGGAAGGTCTGGATTTAGTAAAATGTTAGGACTTCTTAGGGGAAGGAGCTGTTCAGTATTTTGAAGAGTGGTTCATCATTCCAGTAGCTGGTCTAAGCTTCTGCTGCTGCTTCAAGTTCTTCAAGGATGAATTTGAAAATTGCTGAGTAAAGAGACTGACATAATGAAGATTATTTAGATCACCACATGGCTTCCATAGCTGGATTCAGTTCTCTGTGCAGCTACAGGTGAGACAAGGTAAGAATCAGATTTAATCCATCCCTCCTCCATCCCTTTCTAGCCAACAAGGCAGCTGCCTAAGTATTTCTGCTGTGCGTGTAGTTTCAGGTTTTCTCCTTTTTATGCGCAAAGGCGGGATGATTGAGAGGGAATCTGAACTTTCCTTCAGTTCTCTTAAAGAGAAAACTACTCTCTTCCATCCAAACGACTTCATAGCTCATCAGTTGGCTTTGCCATTACCTGTTGAACAAACCATTTCCCCCTTTTTAGAATCTATGAATATTTGCTCCAAATCCATCCATTCCCAGAAATCCTTTAAATCTTTTCTAACATTATCCTTAGGGGTAGCTGGAACTTCAGCCTATGCAGACAACTCTCCCTGCCCTTTGAGGGGCATTTCTTTTCGTTGCTGTGATGTGAAGATTTTTCTTGTGATTAAGTGGGATGTCCAGCAAAGTGACTCTTCAGCTGTGAAACCTGAGATCTACAAACACATATAGATCTACACCTATGTATTCACTATCAAGCTGTTATCCTAAGAGAACAAAAGAGCTGGATTGGGATGGCCAACTGGAAACTTGCTGTATTAACTGAAAGACAACAGAGAGTAGAGATATTATATATCTTTGATATGATCAAATATAATCAAATTTTTAAACTGAAGCAAGCAAATGCCCCATCCCAGAAAAGGCTTTGTCAGGGGTTTAGCTGTAATTTCTCTGTTTATTGCTTACAGCCTTATTCAAAGCCAGGAATGTCTCTGACCTTGTGCTTATAAAAACAGCCACGTGTGATGGAATTCCAGAAGTAACTAATGTAATTTCTCTTGAGCTGTGTAATAAAATAGCATATACTTGGAAATATTACAGTCATGTCATACTAAAAATAAATCTGTGAATCCTTATCACTCAAAATGACCAACTGATTTTCTCAGTATATGGATCTTGCTATAAATGTGTTTTAAAATAAAAGAGCTTAATCTTGTTTATATCTATTTTGAATTATATGATATAATAATATATGACCTTATATGATCTTATATGATATATGATATGATATTAGGAAATACCAACGTTCTTAAATGGGGAGAGGAGAAAAAAAAGACAAAGCCCAAAATCCTAGGAGGAGGAAAAATGTTAACTATTTCTGCTGGCATGGCACTGGCAAATACAGATATCTTACAATCATAATGGAGATTAGTAGAGCTGGGTGTGCATATTTGTTATGGATCAAAGATAGGATATAGTGATTAGAAGAATGACAATGCTTTCAACACTCACAAAGGGATTGAATGTGTGATTTATAATACTAATTCCACAAAACCTTTCCATGACTGCTTACTGCACAAGGGATTCAATATAGATTGATCACTGGGGAAAAAAAAAAAGAAAAAAAAAAAAGTATTTCCTTCAGCTCAGCTGGATGCAACTAACAAAAAGTCTTTTCAGTATTGACACTGCCTGATTTAAGAGATAACCCCTCTGCTGTTTACTCTACTCTTCTGCTACAGATTACTGTCCCCACAGTGTAACTGTCAGAGAACTTCTTGTGCTACATTCCCAATGCCCATAATTCATAGTTCATCATTTTAGCTTATAATACATTTATTCTGCTTATTTATGGCCATTTTATATATATACCTGGCAGAACTGTTAAAGATGTTGATACCTTGGAAAAGCAAACAGTAGCCTGTACCCTGAGGATACAAACCTCTGATTTTCTATGTACTATCAGTCAGAAGCACAGATTCAGTTATGAATTTACCACTGTTCTACTACGGGATTTCAGACAGTCATTCAGTCTCTCTTTGTTGTGGCTTTTAAAATTGAATAATGTTACTTGGACATCATGGCAAAAATGTATTTGTAAATATGCTCTTATCCTTCCTAGAACTGTTGCATTGGGGAATAGATTTGAGCACATGTACTGCTGTTCTGAGGCAGACTAGATCAGTGCTTTGGCTGTAGCACAGCAGAAGGGAGAATGTAGCACCTCCCAGCAGGGCCAGGGGGCCTCTGGACTATGACACGTGCAAAGATTTTCACAGCCAGCTGGAAAAGAATACCAAGGTGAGGCTTAGCATTTAGCGTCTAACCAGGTGTGACTCACAGAGCTAGCAAAGTAGTTATGCTTTCCTTTTTCCTTTAAACAATAACCACTCATCTTTCCAAGGACTCTCTGTGGTATTTTCTTGAGAGCCCATAGCAGGCTTTAGGTATTCCATGTGCAGCATCCTGTCCTGATTTCTGGTTGCCTAGATGAAGGTGGCTGTTGGAAGCATGATTAAGTCCAGTTGCCTTCCAGTGTCTGTGGGGCACTATGTGCATCTCATTCCATCATGTGCTTGGATCATGGAAGCAATGTGTGCTGGGAGTGTGACTTCCTACATTACGGGGACTCAGACAATTTCAGAGATGTGCAATTGCATTTTTTAATTTCTCCAACCAACTGAACAATTTTTTAATGATTGCTTTTCTTCTTAAGAAGGGAAAAACCTTTCCTTATAACATTAGTAGACTAATAATGTAGATAACACAATTTATGTGACATTAGAAAGCTTAGTGATCTGGTGAGGTCTAATTATGGAAAAGAATAATGTGTACCCAGGGACTGAACTTGCAGAAGGTTTTCCAAATCTAGATCCATTTGCTAACTATAAAGATTAATCTACTGATTAAATTTTGGACTTTGCAATCTTCAGAGATAGGGCTTAACCTGTTTAACTAAATACTTAATGTTAACAAAAACCCCCACCCTCAGGCTTCAAGTATCACTGTGATCATTAAGGGATGGTAATAATAATACTTGGGGAAAGGGGGGAAAAACTTTCCCTGCTTTTCTGTGTACCACAGATGAGACTCTCTGCAGCTGTCATCTCTGGAGCTCAAGCTAAAGGATCTAGAAGATATATTGGCAATAATTTCTCCAGGAATGGCTGCTAAGCATCATGTGTGCATTAATAGGGGAAAAAATATAGCATTTGGGACTTAACTTGATGTCAGACCACCTTGGATGTTTACTTGCTTTGCTTACAAGACCTATTACAAGAGACTGTTAATACAGGAGATGTTTATGAACCAAGGCTTGAATCTTTCCACAAGCTAACTGCATTCCCCAGGAACCAGGCCCTGCTCTTCTGCAAGCAGAACTGACAGCCAACAGATACAGTAAGATAACACAGCATATTCATTTGCCATTTTATCACCACAATTAACCTAAAGAGGAAATTTGTGTCTAAGGCTTTTTTCCTTCCTCCTAAGACTATTTTTTTTAATGCAAATCCTTCTTGTCATTCAGCAGGTTCTTACTGGAACTTCCTGATGCAAATACCTCTTCACATGCAGGGCTTTTTCTTCTACATCCCACTGTGACTCCTGCAGAGAGGAACTGTTCTAGGTAAACGAAATCATTGAAGCTTTACTTACTGTTTAACTAGTTTGAAATGAATCTGTTCTCTAGGCTTACATCTGCATTAAACTGCTAATAGGATTCATCTTCAGTGTGGCAATCGAACACTTCATTCCTGTTCTGAACTACTTTAATGGCCTGGACTGCTAACAGGAATCCTTCAGCACAGAACAGCTATTTGATATTCTACCTACTGCTTCTCCAGCTGCTCTGGGATTCTTGCTAGAGAGAGAAAGAGAAGCAAATTAGGCACAAAATAGAGAGGCTTTCTAGGGCGTATTACAGGACTTTAATCAGTTATCTTACCATTGGAAGAGAAAACTTTCTATTAATTAGCATGTAGTGACTGCCTAGTGACTTTTTCATCTTCAACAGGTTTTCAGTTGCATTATCAAGCTGAAAGTTGGCTATCTAGCCTAGTATAAGTTGCATTCTTTGCAAGAAAGGCACTGGCTACCTCTTGAACTGCAGGAATACATTTAGGCAGGAGAAAAAACCTACAAAAATATAGCTGAAAGCTCCAAAGAAAGAAAATAATAGGAGACATTTGCCTGTTGGACCAGTGGAACTTTTCAATCAGTTTAATGCCATATTTGAATCCAATATGTGTCTGCAGTTAGTCCCTATAGTTCCTTGTTATCACATGGATGTTGGAGTTTCTGAAGTAGAAAAAGGAAAAAAAAAAATATTTATTTTTACTCACTCTAAGAGAACTGTTACAGTCCAGAGTACCATGGATATTCCAGCACTTTACATTCATATTATGCGCAGGAAACTACTTTTTCCCCCCTTACTGCTATAATCTCCTTTGCTTTGCTAGTGTCCTAGCCCATTAGACTTCTTGGGAACCTGGTTAATGTGACATGGTAGGTTTGTGCCATGGTTATGACTGTCTTGATACATTCAGTTTGACTTTCCACATTTTCATTATTTTGTAAGTATTTTAAGAATTATTTTTTTCCTGAAGGTTGATGATTTTCGGCATGTGTTATCTTCCCTGTATTTGTTGGACACTGAAACACTTTTCTTCTTTTTTTTTTTTTTTTTTTTTTTTTCCCTTTTTTTTTTTTTTTTTCCATGTAAAAAACAC
>VWYP01022883.1:0-17076 GCA_013400435.1 Pycnonotus jocosus | reverse complement strand
GCTAGGTTTTTGGTTTTTTTTTTTTTTTTTTTAATTTAAATTTCAGCAGAGATCATGATGGAAACTTATGTGACATTGAAATGCAAATATCATAGTCTTATACTTGGTTCACTTTATTGATACATTTGCAGGTAGACATATTACTTTAAAGCTTTTCTGTATTCTAGAATTTTGTTAGCTTATTGTCTCTGTGTAAAATTTTGATTAGCTTTCAGTTTCTCTGCTAAACATTAAATATCCGACTTTGTTCCTTTGTATTTTTTCGTGTATGTGCTGACATACACGAAACTTACAGAAACATACAGAAACACACAGAAACATACAGAAACATACAGAAACATACAGAAACATACAGAAACAGTGGTGTTTGTTTCAAAAATAAACTGACAACATATGGAACAATTTTAATTTTGAGTAAGACTTTTCACAAGGGAGTGACTCACTTAAGCATCTTCTACAGTTCTCAGTATCTTTTTAGTTTGTTATTTATGTTCTGGTTTATCAAATATAAGCTTCCACAATTTTTTCCTGAAGTGATTCCTTCTAAGAACTTAAATAGTGTAGAAGTTGTCAATAAATACAGACATTGTGCTCATTTATGTTCTGAGATAAATAAAGCTCATGAGTGGACAAAGGAGAGTGAAATTCTATAGTTTTATGATTCATTTAAGCAGATGTGACTGAAATCTAAATTAGAAAAGCATTTTTCCTGAAATAATTGTTTTCTATGGGTTTCTATAGATTGACAGCCTTCCCAGACTTGCAGAATTAATTACCATGGTGTAGCAGGAGTAGCTGGGCTCAAAAGTGGACCTATTTTCGTACTGAGATAGACTTTTCTTCAAAGCAAAGCACTTCAAATTTAATTTTTCCCACTGTGTTGTTCTGTTTCTGTCTTTCTGATGCTATGATTATACTTGTTTATTTTCTTGAACCAGATTTGTTTTGTTACATATATAAGCTTTTAGGTGGAGTTTCTATTGATGGCACTGCTAGTCTGTTTTAAAGATATTTGTTTCAAAGAACTCTGAAATCATTGAGGCTGGACTAGACCTCTGGAGGTGATCACAATATGGCAACAGCAGCACAAGGATATAGATTATGAGGCTCAGTTTTGTGAAACACATGCAGACACTTTGGCAGCAGTGATGACTTCAGTAGTCCCTTTTCCTCACTGTTTGCTTTTGCTCCTGGATTACAATGAGCTGTCCTGGACAAAATTTCTGTGTGGGGATACTCTACAAAGAGAATCAGAGATCTAGATTAATTTCTGTCTTTACAACACATTATTATTTTTTCAACATGTACCTTTTATTTAATTTATTTTGCAGTGTGAAAAAACAGTTTTTGGTGAAACTAAGCACGACTAATAAATAGTAATGAGCAGCTGTGGATGAAAACAGTAGGAATTCCTTACATATTCCTACTGGAGTTCCTTTATTTAGTAAATGCAACCTTGAAAAATCTTTCAAAAATATTATCCTTTAAACTATATGTATGTTTGAATTTACTTAAAAACACAACAAAAATTGCAGATGTTTTCATACTCTTCTAAGTTTATTAGTTCTCCATACTAATATTATTTTGATGCTAATTTGATTATTCACATTGTAATATTTTGAAATACACTAATCTTACACATTATTCAGAAAAAACAATTTAGGTAGAGCACAATGGAAATTTTGTTTAATGACACTTTTCTGTTTATTTCTTGTACTGAATGGCACTGTGGGCACTGGACAGCAGCTCTAAACCTCTGTATTTTAATTTATTTGCATTTTTCTGATGGTCAGAACTGTTTGTATGCCATTGCTCCTTGTACTACTCCAGAGTGGGTGTGAAAATATCCATGAAACCTAGCAGCTATGTTTATCTGCTGTTCGTGAACATTTTACCTCCATCCTTGGATGTGCTACATACAGAAAGAAAAGCAATATAAAAATTAAACCAGATGAAGTTCAGAAAGAGCTACAAGAAGAACACAATCTGCAACAGTCTTTGGCTCCTCGGGCTTCGAATGTCAAGTAAATTTTGAAACTTATTTAATAATTATTAAAAAATTACTGAAAATAAATGAAGTTATTGATGCATAGCAATATTGCCAAGTTTAGAGAAGAAAGAATGTCATCCTTCAAATTTGGATCTGAACACTTACAATTTCCAATCTAAATGATCAGATTTAGCTTGCATCTCTAGTTTAATTTTCTGTTTATCTCCTTGAAATAGCTGTGATATGGTTTTTAAAACCCGTAGGAGCCATCCAGTCCTGTTATATGCAGATGAAACTTCTCTTCACTGCAGCAGAAACTGAAGTTGCTTATGTGGGGGTTGCATTTGTCCATACAATTCCAAGAATAATCTAATCAAAATAATTAAAAACAAACAATGGAAAATACCACAAATTTAATATAAGCAATGCCAGCTGTAAGTCATCATCTTTAAATAGAGAAGATGTATTAAAAATTCATTAACTTGAATTTGTATTACAGTCAGTGCTTGTCTGAAATTCAGGAGATTTTACATGGAGAGCTGTAATTTAAGGACAACTGCTTATTACCTTGCTCTTGTCATAGGGTATATCTGTCCTTCTCTAGTAGGAGTGTGGATTACAAAAGCAGTACAGACTGTGTCCTAATTTAACTGATCCTGTCCATCCCATGCCAAGCCAGACTCTGCAGTTTTATGGTCCCCACTGCTAATAAGATCTTTACAGATAGCTTTGTTCAGATGTACCATAGGTTACTTCTTTGCTTCTCTGTAAGAAAAGAGGAAAAGAAAAATACCCTTTATTTATTAGATTTTGTTGTTCTTAAGGTCCTGAAAGGTCTATTGGATACAGAAGAGAGCCTTTTTATGGCAGGCCTTAAGTTTGTAAATGGATAATACTTTCAATTAAGTAGCTGAGAATAGTCATGGGAAAAGAATGCTTACGTTTATGAAACAGTCAAATTGGCATTTAAGTGACCCTTTGCATGCCATTGCTTATCTGCATTGCTTAAAGATCATTTGGTTAGCAAGATTATATATTAAAACAAATAGTGTCAACAGACAATGAGTGTTTTACCTTCAATAAATACTTACTGTCAGATTATCAATGGTGCAGAAACTGCACAATTTTCTAAAAAACCTGTATTTAGTGCATTAAGTGAAGGTAATGTAGGCCACACACATAGTATTGTTTTTTCATGTCCCCTTTTCCAAAGAATGATAAATAGTCTGTTTTAGGAGAGTGTGTGCTGTAAAAACATTCACCTTTACCTGCAGCATGCCCCAAATATTTCAGTTTACATTGATAAAGCATTCGTTTAGTTCATTCAATGAAACGATGACTTCTACACAAGACCAGCAACGGTAATGCAATTAAAATAGCATTCAAATTGGTTTTGGTTCTATTTATTTAAAGTAAATGATAAAGCTTAGAAAAAAAGTCCCTAGAAATTTTAAAATTATTTCGCAGGCCATTGTTTACAGAAATCATTCTAAACATTGTAAGTTCAAAGTTTGACGTATTTTTTTAAAATTTTAACTGTGTGGTAATTGCCTTGTAGGGAAAATGAACTGTATTAGAGCATCCTGAACTACTACAAATACTTATGAAGATTATACACTTGCTATTGAGTTAAAAAAGCAGTGGGAAATATTTCTTTCTAATTTTAAATTAATATGATCTTTATTAAAGCACTGATCTCTGATCTCACACACCAGAACAGTTGCTTATTTCTATTCGTGCAGCTGAACTGTTCAACTATTTAAAAAAAATTCCTTTGTATCATATTATGTTGCTTTAAGAATGTCTTAAATCCCAATCAATCTTATGTCTTATATGATTGACTTGATTTTCAAACTGGATATTTCATTTTTATGTTTAACTTTTATATTTTATTTCACAACCCTAATGCTATTTTTGCTGGACAAAAAAGCCATTGATTTCATTAGAGGCTTTGGATTGTAAAATCTGTGAAACTGTTGTGTTGAAGCATAAGGTAACTAGGCACTTTTCTATATATTAAAGTTCAATGACTTGAAAAAAATTATTTTGAGCAGTTTTAATTAAAATGAAGAGATTTATTGACAGTCTTTCCTGTGGGGTGGTCATGTGCCTATATATACCATGTCATAATTTTTTGATGGTAAGTCAAAGTTCTACTATATTACACTAATTTTCATGTAGTGTTTTTTCTTTATGTGTGTGACTTGTCTTGCTGTCTTTTTTTTTTAATGTAAGGAAATATAAAATATTTCTTATGACATGAATATGTGTTGCATGATAAATCAATCTTCTGTTTTTCTTGATTTTGTAATCGTTGCTGATTTCCTTCTTATAATATTTGTTTATAGCATAAGGCATAGGTCTTTAAACAAAAAATCAAGTTGTTGAAAATATCATTGTCTCAGGAGAATCATGGAAAAATAGTAAAACCTGAAAACCACTCAGTGTAATTTCAAAATGGAATTTCAACCTTTTTAATCTGGGACCTGCTCCTAAAATATGAAGGCACTTATGAACTGGAATAAAAGTATCATTTATTTCTGGAGCCATTTCTGATGGGGTTTTTTACACCTCAGCCATTTTTCATATACTGCTCTTCACATTGTAACTGTCTGCACATTAGACATTTATTAACTTTGTAGAGTCCGTACAGTAGCCAGAGACTGTTTTTAGAATTTGATCCATGGTCTGTGGAAGTCAATAAACTTTCATCACCTTTAGTACAACTTAGATTGAAGAGTTAAATGGTGAATTTTTCAGTTATTAACTTTTCAAAGATAGTCAAAGACCCCATATTTCCTCTAAAATCAACAGCTGAATTGAAAATCTAGGAAGAAGTCCAAGTGATAGCATATCTTTAAAATCATTCAAAATTTTAAGGGTATTTATGAGGTACTCTGTCCTGAGACACAATTTAAAGATTAATGTATATGTAATGTTTTCACATAACATTAATTCACATACCAAAATTAAGCTGTAAGTCTGTGTTACTTGGTTTAAATTTTCAGTGCAATAAAGGAAAGACCCTCTTAAGCTGAGACAGCAAAATTTTGACTACTGCACTTATTTTTTTGCTTTTGATTTATTACCAATTATTTAGCTTTTACCTGTTTTTCTTTTCTAAATAATATGATCTCTACTTCACATAGAAATTACCTGTCATTTTATACCAAGTTTTTATGTTTGCAGTTTATATACTATATGTCATGATGCAATATTTGATCAACTAATAAGAATCTAGAGAATAGATATTAAGATTCTTGATTTATTTATTTTCATTTTAAAGGTCAACATTATCCTAGAGGCATTCATCATCTATGTACTGCTTTTCTTACTTTCATATTGCCTCCTTATTTGCAACAGTTTTATCATGTTTTAGACAGAAGAGGTCATATACAGCATAGACATAGACAATAAGGAGGAAGAACCTTAATTGATGGAGCAAATTGAAAGAAAAAGGTGTGAATTTACTTATTTTCAGAGTTCCTATGATTTAGTTACTTTATTAATGTACAGGATTACATATTGAAAAATAACTTCCGTGGCGTTTCAGGATTTTGTCATTTTAAAGAAAAAGATTTGGAAAATTTCTCTTATTTGTTAGATGTGTTTTAAAATAAGTAGAAGGAGGGTACTAAAAGGCTTGTATCTTGCTTAGAATGTAAAAAGTACTGTTTGTTTTTAAAAATAAATTGTACTTCGTTGATGTATAAGTTATATGCCACAATTTAGGTTATTAATATATTCTACTGACATGAGAGGTCCCATTGAAATGAAAAGAAATACTAAACAAATATAGTAGCTTTCTGTGAATGTAAAATTCTGCAGTAGTAAAAGGTTTAAAGTACACATGCACCAGCCCTTTATCACAGACTGAGTCTTACCTCAGGCCTGACTCTACAAACACTTAGGAACAAGCATAACTTTATCTAATTGAGTGTAGTTCTGTTGAGCTCCCACATGCACAAAATGAAGCACATACGGAACTGGAACCTAGATATGCGTGTAGTTAAAAGTATTAATTGCCTATATAATAGGTAGTCATGTGATAACTGCAGAATGTTTAATGGAGGAGGAGCTGAAGTAGAACAAAATGCATCATAGTTAATTTTTCTAAGGCTGAGGTAGCATGTAAGAAGAGAAATTTGTTCTACAAAAAGTGATGAAACATAAATGGATTTTGGAATAACCTTACCCCGTTTTATCATGTCCTTATATATCAATTTTTATATTTGATTGTAGCGCATTCCTAAATGTTCGGCTTCAATTTTTTATGTGTTTTGCATTCAGTAATGTGCTTATGAATGAATATGAAGTATATTCTTTTTTTCATTTTTGTTACTTTTTTCCTTTTTTGTGTCATTTTTTGTTCCTACATCAATACCAAAAGATTCAGAATTGGAGCCTTAATACTCTCAAGTTTTTTTCTGATAGTTTTTGAGATTGGCAGTTTGCTACTTCTAGTTTCTGTTTATGACCAGCTCCAGAAATACCAAATTATTGCTTATAAAGTCTGTAGTGACTAAAGAATAGTAGAGTGGTAAATAAGGATAAGGTTTGGTCAGTTTTATAGGGTAATTTGTGTAGCTTGTTAACTTGGGTTCTCTTGAAAAACACACATTTTAGTGCAGCCAAATGCAAGGTCATAAGGACAAGAATAGGGAATTAGGGTCATACTTTGTAGGAGGGGAGATTGTATCCTGAAAAGCAGTAGTTCTGAAAGGAGCTTTACAGTCTTGAAAGATAAGCAATGTCTCCGAAATACTCTCTGAACTTTAAATAAAACATGTTTACCTTAAAATAAAGGAGGTGAGATATTACCAATAACATAAAAAATAAGTTTTGGGATTACAAACATTATACAGAGCTTTTCTGCTTCATATAAGTGCTCTAATAAGTGAGATGGTCATGTCCGCACTTGTTCTCTCTCTTGGCTGCATGACTTTTGCATTCTTTTCTGCTCAACAACACAACTTCCTTTACCCAGAATGGTCAAATAATCTAGTGGTGAGTTTTGAATCCTCAGATAAGCAGTGAATTCTTTTATCCTGGCTCTGTTTAAATAACATCATAAAGAAGTGGAAATCACATCTCTGCCCTTTTTCCTCTTGTAAAAGAAAGAAAAATCACTGTGCCCTTTCTTGAAAGAATGGATGCATCCATACTCAGAAGATGGCTCCATGTTCTGGAATTGAAATGGAAGGAAATATCTGTCTGCAGCTCCTGGAGGATCTAAGTTCTAGAGAGGAGCAGCAGATTTCCTGTTGTCTAAATTTGTGATTCTTCTTCCATAGGAATGTTTCCAGGAATCTTGTGCACTTAATGCACTTAACAGAGTGTTCAAATAGTGTTCTAGGGGAGCAAGCAGAAGCATCAGTTCTTCTGTGTGTTCTCTATTTCTTCACTACCAGTTCTGTGTTCACTACCAGTTCTGTGTTAAGACTTAAAAGAGCATTATGTAGGTTTTACACATGAGAGAGAGACAGAGTTGAGGTGAATATATTATCTGTATAGTACACTTCCTGATGCAACAGAATTTGCTAAACAAAAACGTAAGAGATCCATTAGCTGAGGCTTCAGTCTAGGCAAATTGAGAGTAGTTATAATATTTCAATGTATAGCAATGAAAGTAGCAGATCTGCAGTGATCCGTTATTTACAGCCTTCATATCGAGACTAGATTTCTTTCTGAGGTATAACCTGAGCTTCACCCAGCCACTTTTGAGTTTGGTGCATGAATACTGATGGAACTTTATTATCTGTATTATTTAGAAGGTCATGTTTGCTAATAATAGTGCTTCTCTCTGTTTTTAAAATAAGAATCCACAAATTCCTTTATGAAAGTTTTTAGTAATTGAATTCTTCTGATGTAGTCAAGATTATCCTAAGAGTTCAGGATGGCATTTTTTCAGGGTACGGGATTAGGCCTTGATGTTCCCTTTGGTTTTTGTGAGCTTCTGCTTTTGTCAGCAATTTGGGTAGCATATAAATATAATTCATGGCTTTTGTTAGAGTGTTTGCTTTTGATTCAGCAGCATTTTCTGTCTGTTGGACAGATACATTCAGAGAATATAAGGGCTCAATGAGAATAAGGACTCTGCTCAGTATTTTAAACAGAGGTCTCAGCATACCAGTAACCCAGTCACTAATTATTTTGCAGGATATGGTGGGAGAGGAATTAAGGTAATTCTTGCAAGAATAAATCAACATCTCTTGTGAGATTTTCTCAGGTGTGAGAGGCAGTATAAGGGTGGAAAAAAGGTGTTCAGAAAGGAATCCCCCAAACTTAGGAATTCACTGATGGAGTTAGAACTCACAAACATAGAAGTTATCATTTTAGTGTTCTAAAGATGATAAAAAAACAAATACAAAAAGGCTGTGAAGGTTTTGAAAGCAGAGGAGCATCTTTTCTTTGAATTTTTTTTCTTTCTGTTACTTCAAAGAATGGGATAACTGTCCAAGGAAACACTATGATCTTTGTGATAGGACTTTGAATGACTGTGAACATACCAAGGCGATGTTTGTCTAAGGTAAAGAAATTGATGCTGCAGCAAGCAGGATATGAAATTAGATACCAGACTATTAGCTTTGTGGAGAGATTAGAAGAAGAGTTTAATTTTAGAATGTTGTGAATGATACATGTGCTCTGAGTCTGTGCTAGGTCACGAAGGTTGAAAAGGCAAAGGCTCATTAGATTCTTGTTTGTCAGCCTTGCTGAGCTAAATGTGGCAGCTTCACACCCCTAAGAGAAAGATCGTCTGACATTTTTGCTGATGATCACACAGAGCAATGATTAATCCTACCATGATTGATTACCATGGAGAGGGAACCTGTACATGGTCTTAGACTAGACATTACTAGACATTGAATAGAAGAAGAGTGAAGGACTCCTTAAAATAAGCAGGAAGTTGAAGGAGTTAGATGGGAGTAGAACTAGAAGAGTAGAATCTATGGAAGGATGGGATTTGAAGCTGAGAGTGGTTTGATTTTTCAAGTAGTCAACAGGTTGAGGAAATGGAGGTGAGTTTAAAATTTATAAATGAGTAGAAATTCTGGGGAAGGAAGTTTTACTTTGAGAGCTACATTCTCCAGAGAGGAAGAGAACTAAAGTTTAAAAAGATGCCCATACTAGAATTTGCTGAATTCGTTTAATCCTTGAAATCCAGAGAACCAAACTCTTTGGAGCACTGCCATCTAGTGGCACCTGCTACAATCACCTGTTCTTTCACTCCCTGCTTGTTTTGTGACAGCCTTGAAGGTCAAAGGGATCACTTACCTGAAGCTAATTTAATTCCATTACAGCTGTTCGCATTTCATAACTGACCAATTCCCTGAAATCAGAAAATTTCACAAATGCAAATGATCTATGTGGGGTATGCATGGCTTCTGTGTAGAAGATAGTAAAACACAAATGGCAGCAACAGATCTATCCTTTTTCCCTAATTCTGAGCTCTTCTGTGAAAGAATCTTGTTTGACTGTAACAAAGTCCAAAGACACCTACAGTTGTAGGACTTTATGGTAAGTCAGATCAAGAAAGCAATAATTTTCTTGCTTGTAAAGCCCTTCCCTATGAAAAATATCCACAGGATTAAAAATACATATAATTTTTCTTTCATACCTGCAAAAAATCACCTTGAATAGCAGGATGTATCAATTCATCAAGACTTAAACTTCTAAGGTCAGCTAAAATTCTCTCCTGAAACTGACTGTGTTAAGTTTACTTCATCAGATAGCAAAGGTGCTTTGTTTTTGCACTCCTGTTTAATCTTGGCATGCTTGCATGCTCTGCAGTCATCAGTTATCTGAGAGTCAAAAAGCCATTTTTAGCCATGAAAACAAGTATTAAGCTAAATATATTTTAATAATGCTGTATATGGATTTTCAAACTTGTTTCTCACAGATATCCTACAAAAATTTTAATGGCATTTGTAGCTTCATGTTACGTTTGTTAGGATTCATTCATACACGAATGCCTGCATCTCCCTGAGACTTAAGATTTTACACTTTTTCCACTAGCAGATGGAAACAATATTAGAGCAGTAGTATTCTTACCTGGAATTTTTCCTCCAAGTTGCTTCCCTCTTCCAGAAATGAAAATCTAATAGTTTTTTTACATTAACTCCCATTTGATTATTTAGGACAAACTCCTTGAATTGAAAACTAAAAGAAGACCAGCTCTTGGATTGTTGCCTCAAAAATCACTTTTAACTACCAATTTATAAGGAATATTTTGATTGTTTTATACCCTTTTGTATCTTGTATAGCTTTACTTGACCTTCCTTTTCTGCAAACACGTGCCTTGAAGAGTCAGAACGACCTGTGGTGGGCTTAATCCCTTTCCTTCTCAGCCGGGCAGGGGAGAGAAAATACAAAGAAAGACTCATGGGTTGAGATAAAGACAGGAAGAGATTACTCCATTTACCATCATGGGCAACCCAGAGCTCAGATGGGGATATAGAAGATTAACTTATTACCAATCAGATCAGAATAGGAAAATAAATAAACCCAAATCTTAAGAACATTGTCTCCCCACCCCTCCCTCATTTTAGGTTTAATTTTACTCTGGAGTCATATATTTCTTCCACTCCAGTGACACAGAGGGATGTGTAGCATGGATTGAGGTAAGTTCATTCCATGTTGTCTTTGCTGCTCCCTCCTCAGCGGGAAGACTCCTCACACTCTTCCCCTGCTCTAGCATGGGGTCCCTCCCACGGGAGACAGTTTGCCATGAAGTTCTCCAAAGGGAGTCCATCCCACGCATGGGCTCCTCTCCATGGCACCACAGCTCCTGCCAGGAGCCAGGCACAGTGTGGGCTTTCCACAGGATCACAGCCTCCTTTGGGCCCACCCACCAATGTGTGGGGCTCCTGCTCCGGGGAGGTCACTGCTACTCTCTGATCCTCCATGGGTTGCAGGGGCCCATCTTGCCTTACCACGATCTCCACCACAGGCTGTAGGGAATCTCAGCTCCAGCACCTGGAGCACCTTCTCCCACTCCCTCTTCACTGACCTGAGTGCGTAAAGCAGCTGTTTTTGTGACACAGTCTCTCTCCTCCCTTCTCTGCCTTCAGCTGTTTCTGCTCCATCAATTTTTCCTCCATCTTCTTAAATATGCTGTCCCAGAAGCTATCCTACCATTGACGGGGTTGGCCTTGGCTGGTTGTGGGTCCGTCTCAGAGCAGGCTGGCAGTGGCTCTGCTGAGTGGGGAGAAATCTTCTGGCAGCTTCTCACAGAAGCTACAGTAGCTGCTCTGCTACCAAAACCTTGCCCCTAAAACCCAATAAAACATCAAATGTTTACAAAGATATAAAGAAAATATAAAGATATAAAGAAAATACAAGGAAGGCAAAATGCTTGTCAGAAGTTAGGATTTCAGTTCTTGTTTCTCTTTTCCTTAAGAAGTAGGTAAAAACTTCCATCTGAAGAAAGGAACCTTCCAGAAAGAGTTAACAAACTAGACCTGCATTTTTTTTTCTGTATAAGAACAAAAATTTATGGGTTAGTAGTACATTTTAAGAATTCCCTTTTAATGACCAAATGCACTTCAGAAGGCTTTTTTCTTTTTATTAAATCAAATGGCTGGTTCTCACTTATGTTGAGACACCCTCTCCCCTCTGCCACTTACTCAATATTCTGATCATTTAAATAGGTCTTTAAATGGAAATACATTGCAATTAGCAGAAATGAGAATATAAAAATTTTCTGAAATATGCTCTGACAGTGAAATTGCAACTAACAGAAGTACAACTCTTTAGTTCCGTGAATGCACGAAAAACTTCATTACTAATTTAGTGTTTCTAGAAAAACTGCCCCAAACCTGACTAACACCAGTAGATGTCAGTGTTGGCATATTCCAATGTGTTGAGAAAAGTCAAATGCTCCATTTAATATGCATTTTAATTTGCATACATGTACTGATAGCTGTATATTTGAAGCTGTTTTTTTCTTGTTCTGATAAATCATTGATGCTTTAGCTTTTACTAAATACTGCTTACTCTAAATCAAGGACCTTTCAGTTTGCCATGCTCTGTCAGAGTCTAATCAAAAATTTTTCAAAATTATTCAATGCTTCATTTTTTAAAAAAATCTTTTAATGATTAGTAACAAGTGTTTCCCCCTGTAAATTTCAGGCAGTGGACATGAAATCGCATTTTTATTTCTTTAACAAAGATGTTTTATGCATAGTATTAAAGTGCAAGTTATTGAACTGGAAATCGGAAATAGACTGAGAAGCAATACATTAGTTATCGCAAATAATACTTGCTTTATAATTAATAAAAATTAAATACCAGAGGATAACAGTTTTCTTTTGGTTTTTATTTCATCAGGCAATTCAGGGATGGGGGCACAAAGTACCATGGTGCACAATTCCATTCCAATGTTGACTATATTTCCATATAATACATGTATACTTCTAAACATTATACAGAGTCCTTCTGTCTTTTCTTCTGGTTTCTGAATACACCTCAATTAATTCTTTTGTGAATATCAACACCAGTGGCATATATTTTTTATTTTAAAATGTAACTTTCCTACAAAGACTAGGGTTGTTTAATTCAAATTTCTTGGGACAATTTTTAGGTAAGATTGATTTTAGCCCTTTAAGGGCTTCAAATAACTTTGAATTAATTTTTCAGATCCCTTTGTTTTGACATATATCCTGAGATATGCAGATCTTTTTTCCCATTAAATAATAATTTTTCTTTCAACAGCGTAGTCCCTGTGTCACTCTTTTTTTTTTTTCTCCCTTTACAACTTTATATAAAATAAAATCCAGTCCATTAAAACTAAGGGAGTGTGATATATAAATCTTATTTCAAATGAACATCTAAATAAATTAAGTTTCCTTTTTTTAACAGACAAGTTTGATTAAAAGATCAGTCTCGGCTCTGGAGATGAATACTTTCAAAGATGAAACTATGTTAAATATGTCAGCTAATTTCAAAATCAGCATGAAAAATTTGAAGGTTATGAAGAAATGGATAGCTGAGCCAGAGGCTGAGACAGAGATCAGGAAAAGCTCACCTACCATGCATCTACTGAATCAAGCATCTACTGTGGTCATCCTCAGACAACACAGGCAGATGTACCCATAGAGAAATCACCTATTGGGACTGGACAAGGGGATGGTGAGAATGACATTGTTCTTGTGAAATTACCTCAAAAGGCTGAGGTCAAATACACTGTTTTCCAAAGAAGAAAGAACACAAAGAAACAAAAGAGAAGAATAAGCCCATGAAAATTAGAAGCTGTGGTTAAGAAATTAAGTCAAGCCCCAAGGATTCTTAAAAGGTTTTTTTTTATTACTGTGTATTGGCTTTTTAAAAATTCTATTTTAATTTCTAGCTATATTACCTAATTTCTGATAATTTTATATTTTTAATATTAAAATTTCTCTGAAATTAAGCAATCAAAGTTTATTTCTTTAGAAATTTTATTTTTTTAATGCAGAGAAAAATACATTCTGCTCAGTTATCTTTAAGACATTTAGTATGTACTGCAATTTAAATGAAAATAGCATTGCTTCATGACATGATTCAAAAAGTTTTATCTAAGTATAAATGTATTGTTAAAATTGTCAAGCTTTTTTCCTCTGAAAGATGAGGGGGTGAAGTAATGCTCTTGCTAGTTTTTTGGCATTACTTAAATACTTACGGTTTAAGTGTGACCTCCAAAAAAATCCTCCAATTATATCTGGTTTTGTGTACACTTACACATGTATGTATTGTACTCACTCTGATGCTCAGGCTTGGTTCTTCAAGCCAGTTTTCCATTCAACTTCCCATTTTTTCTGCTTTTAGGCACCTTTCAGCAGATTTAGTCTTATGAAAATCAAAGATACTTAAATGGTAAGTATACTGCAATGGCGAGCTGTGGCTACAGACAGAGACCATTTTCCAAGGTCTTGTTTTAGACAGGAGTACTGTAAGTTCCTTGCTGTCTAAAGCTTTCCTATAAGCTTTGCTAAGCCAAGGGGATTTCATCTTTGTAATTTTTGCATGTCACTCCTTCCTGGCCTTCTGTATTTTCCATTTAATTTTCCTTTTTTCTTCCTAGTGAGATCTTTTTGCATAAAACATTATACACAGGAGGTATGTAGTGTTCTAAATATACATATGTGTAAAATATTTTCTCTCTATTCATAAAATATAAAATATTTTCTCTCTATTCTACTCTTCTGGTATGTCTTCTGTGTTAGAAGGGTTAGTATTTTTTGTGTCAAAGATTGTTTCTGTTAAAGACTTTTGTTTCTTTGACTTTGACGCCTTAAAACAGATATTGATATTCAATATATCTGAAGGTTCTCATGTTGGATTTTTTGCAGATAACCCTTTTGGAAATATCATTGTAAATTCAAGAGTTTTTTTCCACCTCTTGGTGGTGCTGTTTCTGTTTCTATTTTCATGGCCTCTTACTGACATTGGGATTTATCTTTGAGTCATTCATCTGTCTAGGATTTGTCATCATTTAGCCAAGTTGGTAATCGTCCACTCTGAAATACTGTCCTGTCTTAGGTTTAGCATTGTCTTTGTAAATCTAAGTTAAAACCTTTGGAGGAGACAAGCAGGCAACTGCAAGTAAGTGCTGAATGTTCGTGGGACGTGAATCATGAACCAAAAAATTCTGCTTACTTGCAGCTTCCGTATTGGTTTTGATAAATGGCTGAGAATTTAAAATATCATTATTAACAAGAAAACTATCAATAGATTTTTGAATGTTTGCTGACTGGCAGATTGCAGTTTGATATTGTTAATATGTCTTTAGTTAATTTTAATATATTTTTCATTATGTCCATGTCTCTAGGAAGGCTTCCTATTCACAATAAATTCAATACCAAGATGTTTTCAGCAATCCAATATTATCAGAGCCCCATCATCCCTTGTTTGTTAGTTTTTCAAAAGTTTGCAGAAGAGAGGGGATAGAATTCCAAAATAATCTTCTGCTTGCATGTGGATCAGCAGATTATGGAACTGTTGCCTTGGTGAAATTTTTCCTCCCACTGGGATGACTTCTGAGGAGAAGGATACTGAATTACTGAAAGGAACTGAGACCATGAACTTTCAAGAAGCAAATATAAAAGTAGAACTAGTTGATTCAGTGCAGCCTGTTTTTAAAAGTGCAATGGTTTGTACTGAAAATTTAGAAAAAATAAAAGAGAAGAGTGGCTAAGCTAACAGAAAAGGAAGTATACCCCTCAGCTTTTCACTACTGCAGGCATAGAGCAATTCAAAGAAAGTTAACCAAGTTAAGGACAGTTATGGATGGCTTGGCAGAGTTTTAATGCCGAGCTTTACTTCTGCTGAAGAGTATTTTTTTAAATTAAGTATCTGAGTTCTTCAACAAGTGAAGAACTAGAAGTAGGAGACCTGATAACAAGTGGAATGCTTCTACTTTTTACCTTTGAATGACATCATGATCCAAGTTTCTTTTTTTTTTTTTCATGATGCTCTTAATAAACTGTCTTTATTTACCCTGGTGGTGTCCAAGCACAATAATATTTCTCTAGAGACCCTTGCTCAGGATAAAACACTTCTAAATTGAGTTGGAGATAGGATAAACAGAGAGGACAGAAAGTTTTCAAAGTTTTGTTGCTGACAAAGCGGAAAAATGTATTTTCATTTTCTGCAAAAGCATAGCAAGCAAGTAAATTTAAAAGCTGTGTATTTCCTCTTTATAATTACACTAGTATTTCAGCTGCAATTTTTTACAATAACACTATTGTTTTTCTATATATGTTTATTTTTCCAACACTTTTAAATTTCCTTTCTAGTGCTACAAACCTGACATTGCCTCTGCCCAAACCCTGCACAACTAGGAATAAATAACCAAAACAGAATAAAAACATTGCTGAAAAAACAGAAATTAAAAGAATATTTTTAAAGTCTATAATTTTAATGTGGAAGCTGTAAACGCTTTCAAAGAAATTCTTTAAGCAATGGTTTAGTTGTCTTCATTTGTGAAACCTGGGTAGGGAAGTCTTGTGTTATACTTCCATATGGTATTTTCTTCAACATCTATATTACACACAGCAAGAGATAACCAGGTTGGGACCTCAAAGTTCTTTGCCCTGTAAATAATGCCATACAGTTAAGGGTTAAACAATATCTCAGCTCTTAAACCAGCATCTGGTGTTTGGAGGAGCAGTTCTCAGCAGATGCTTTGGAGTTAATGACCTTTGTTCCTAGAGTGCTTGGTAGTGCAAGATTGAACAGGATTTTTTATGCCAATATTGCTGGTTTGCACTTTTAGATATTGCAAATAGCACCTCTTATGCTAAAATGCAGCACTCAGTTCATTGGAACACTTGGAAATGTGCAGAGAAATGATACAGTGAAGCACAAAATGAGCTTGGCTTCATGTTTTGGTTTCTGGATTTCTTTCACCTAACAGTTTCAAGCCACAATCAATTCTAAGGAGCTTCACAGTGTATCTTGCAGTGAGATCCAGCCTTCAGCTTTTACTCTATTTTCCTGAGTATGTGTTCACCAAAATGTATATTGTCTTAGGGTGAAATGTTCACTCATGGCATCATTTCTGTTAAGGCTTTTCTTAGGGAAAAAAACTTCTATTTTTTATGAGACATAGTATCTATTTTATCCACCTCCAATATGCAATACTTACCTATTACCTTCCAGAATTCATAAATTATCTGACTGGAGAATTGACTACACTCAAAGAAACTCAGTTATCTTGTGTCTATTTCATTCACTCCAAACTTTAGAAACAGAATGTCAAGGTTCTGAAAGGCTAAAACTTCCACACCCTGGCAGAGTGGATCATTGATCAGTGAGCTAATATCAATTGTCAAAGTTACTTGCCATTGCTATTGCATATTTAAGTGAAAACACTATTGACTTTCCTCTTGAAGAGATATAAACAGAATTCCTATGCAATTTATGGATCCTAGAGATAGGTTATAGACCAAAATTTGAGAACTGCTGATGCAGCAAGACAGTCTCAGATTTGCACCTCTCTATGTTCATTTCCATAGGGCTGTCAAGTTTGTGTTATATGCATAATGAACATATGTGAAATATCAATATTTGCCAAGAAAATTTTGTTAAGGAATGTGAAGTACTTTCTA
>VWYP01022879.1:22048-44276 GCA_013400435.1 Pycnonotus jocosus | reverse complement strand
TTCTTTTTTTTTTTTTTTTTTTTCCTTAGCTACAAAAGAACCCTGCTCAGCCAAGCCAGCCTTTTCCCTCAACTGCTTGACTTCTGACATTTTGGAATTGCCTACTCCTATGTCCTTTGGAGATGGTGCACAAAATGACTGACACTGACTGATGCCAGAACCTTCAAAAGCGTTTTCCCAGGGAACTTTACTCACCAGTTCCCTGAGCAGCCGGAACTCTGCTTTCTTCATATTCAGGCTTGATGTTTTGCTGGCACTTTTCCTCCTATCAACAGAGATTTTAAATTCATTTGCTTCATAGTCACTCTGTTCAAGACAGCCAGGAATCACCTTTTCACTCATGAGACCCCCTCTGTTAACCAGCAACAATTCAAGGAGGTTATTTTCCCTTGTCAGCTCCCTCTATGAAGTTTTCATCCCAGTGTTTTAGGAATCTTCTGGACCTATTTGTGCCATCTGTGTGGTGTAACCAGTTAATATTCAGCGGGTTGAAGACGCCTGTAAGGACAAGGGTGGTTGATTTTGATGTGTCTCTTAGTTCTTTAACTCACTGACAGCATTGTCCTGGCTCAGTTATCTGTAGTATACTCCTGAGTACATAGGGCCCGGGTATATATAGGATTTGTGATTTCATGGAAGAACAAATCTTCAACCTAAGATTTAGGTTATTTATTTTTAACAGAGCATGTCTTTTGTTCTTATTATACATAAAACCTCAGATCTCAGAAAAAATTACAGAAACAATGCATGCCCATACATTCCACTATGAATATCAATAAGTTTTGCATTATTCTAGTTTATTCATCATTAAAACAGTATAACATTTATCAACTAATATATTTGGATTAGGGAAAAAAAAAAGTACAGAAACATTTATTCTATTTCATTCCAGGGTCAGATAAGAAAATAATATGGTTCTGTAGTTGCCTTCACACAAAGCTGCAATATTTACTTTTCTCAAACAAATAAATATTGTGTATAACATAATTACTGACTTGTATGTCAGCTACATGGCCTGAAGAGTCTGAGTATTAGCTGCAAGCAGCAAATATAAATGAAATTTCAAAAAGGAAAAAATTTCTTGGAAGTACAGATTGTTCTGTGCTTGTTCTGTTTGTTAGCTAGTCACACACATTGCTGAAATAGGAAATTCTGAGTTGTAGACCAAAGTCTTTGAAGAGTGCAGTGGCTTTTACCATGTTTTCTTTTCCATGGAAACTAGGGTAGGGTAGAAAAGATTGTCCTATGCCCAGATCTCATTCAATACAAAATCAAAGGTCAGTAAACCAAAGAGTGAAACAGCCAAGCATAAAAATGTCCTTCCAGTAAGCAGGTGGAGCTAAGCAGAGCAAAAGAAACTTGAAATTAAAGGAAGGAGAAAGAAACACAAAAAATAAATAGAAGTGATCTTTTAAATACATAATTAAATAAATAATAAAAGTATAAAAATAATTTGAAAGACAAAAACTCAGAAAAGCAGGTTACCATTTTTTGAACTCTCTGACATAACCTCCCTAAATTTTGCAAGTTTTCTAGGTATGCTTAGCTTTTCTCATTAATAGTGTACTTTGAACCTAGATATTGACTCAGTAGTGGTGTTTAATGACTTTAAAACCCCATACACAAAGTCCTGTCAGAGATCTTCCTGTTAGCAAGTTGTAAAGGCTGCCACTTTAATTGATTGAAAGTGCTGCTTGACACAGGTAGTACATCCTGCCTCAGAAATTCATTGTTGGCTGACTTCTCTCATGTTATATGTAAATTGTTTCAAAACATCAACAGAACCCATGAAAAATAGATTATAAACAATGGTGTCTGTATGAGGAAAGACATAAGAAAAAGCACTAAGTTATCTTTAATACTTCAATATAAGGTGTTCACCTCCCTATTATGGCTTTTCTTCCAGAGCTTCCTAGGAACAGCTGCAGCTTGAAGTGAAAGGGCACCACAGGTGGCCCTTCCTGCTGTGTCAGTCAGAGAAAGAGGTGACCAGAACTCCATTCCATCAACTGATGAGTAAAAATATGCAAGCAGAGCTCCCCACAAAATAGGTACATTCTTCCCTGCTGTTTTAAGGTTTTTAAAATGGGATTTGCTCTTAATATAGGTTTTGACATGTGACTTTTGGGAACCAGAGCTATGAAAGATAATGGGGAGTTAGGTGAAAGAGAGATAATCCTTCATTATTTCCTCCAGGAATAGCTACAGCTGGGTGTTTAGTCTGTTTGTATTAGTTGTAATTTATAATGTCATGTTATCTTTGAGCTCCAATAACTAACCTTTTATTTTAGGGGGGTTGTTCACTTGACTAAATACAGAATTATATTGCTATATTTTATCTCTTTGCAAATTAATTATATTTCTGATGATAAGGTGAAAACTTAAGCACTAGCATGAGCAGTAACACAAGAAATGTTTTTGCACAGATAGATTTTTTTCATGAAGAAAAGTCAGATAAGTATGGATAAGTACTTTGGTACACAAAATTCCCAAAGATATAAATCACAGAAAAAAGGAGGAATTAATTTGGCTAAATGTACACATTAAGACTGCACCTGAGCTAATCACTTCAAGCTCCCTAGAAGTCAAAGAAGAGAAACAGGCACTTCTAGGTCACCATTCTTCTTATCCTAAAATAGGCATCTGAAGTAGGTCAGATGAACTGCGCCCTGAGAGTGCCTATTATTCTCTACCAACTATAAAGAGAGCCCTGGTTTATTAATTCAGATTCAATGTGCATGCTTAAGGAAGATGAGATGAGTCCCATTCAGGGAACCCAGAATGACTATTCAGAGAGCAATAGCAAGAACTGAGAATTCTTGTTTTCCAGATCTATATAGGATCCAAGATAATAACATACATCTAAACACTGATTTTAGGTTCCTAGGTCATTTAGGTATTTCGGAATATTTGATCTTGTTTCATGCCTTATTTTCTTTTGGCTTACAGAAACTATTATCAACTTTTTATTACTGTATTTCAGTCTAATGAACCATGACTCATATTCTCTATCACTAAGAAAGATGAAAGCCTTCCTCAACCTCAGCAGACTTTCATGAACAAAAACTTAACAGAGCAAAGAAATTCACCTTTTTATCTATTAACAAAGTCCTGTGCTACCAATAGTTTGGGAAATATAACAATAAGGAGAGATCTGCTACTAGGCTCACTAGTATAGCTTGATTTCAGCAGGAGTGCTATGAACGTTTTATCAAATGAACATCCGAGTTTCAAATCTAGCCAAAACGCCTTGGATTTTCTGTTCCAAATTTATGTGGAGGAATAATGAAGAAATATATTTCTCCTCCATAACTGTGACTCTGTTTCAGCAGTGAAAATACTGCCTTGTTTAAGAAGTTTTTGGTTCAAATGAGAGAACAAAACAGTATGTAATACAAAAGGATTTTTAATGAAAAAATATTTTGGAGCTGATATACCAGTATCTTAACTACAGCACACCATTCAGACCCTTATCCACTTAAAGTATATATGGGTAGTTTATAATGCCTCTAATCAGTAAATAAGTAAATTTTACAGTCAGTGAAAAATTTCTGATCTAAAAGGTTATTTTTGAGTCTCTATTTATCATAACAAAGAAAGTATTCCATTACATTTTATCACTGTCAACGTGGGTATATTATGCTCATCTTAAAAAGAAAATCTAAATGAAAAAGAAACCCAACTCATAAATTTTATCATTTTTCATGTTATTTGTTGGAGAGGAACTCAAACAGTAGTTTTAGATAACAATTTTTTCCCAGTCTTTGGTATCCCAAATAAGAGAAAAAGCAATGAGGATGATAGAGGAAATATTAATAGGATTTTTAGCCCATTGAATTATCAGCATACCTTCAACTGTCTTTAGGCCTTTGATCAGATTCTAAAGTAAAGAAATACATTGAATTATTTCGAGTGCTTGGCTCTTGCTAACAAAAGGGGTTTGAAAAAAAGAAGGGATGATGTAGCTTTTGAGATTTCTTCTAGTTCTGTCATTCTACATAAGGACACTTGTAACAGACAAGATACATCTAAGCAGAAAGTAATAATGAGATTAATGTTACTTAGTGACTACCATCTTAAAAATTTTGCTACAATCTAAAAAATATGCATTTGAGTAGTTTATGAAGGCTTCTTCTACACAAAATAAGAACCTCTAAAAATTATTGCAAAATCTCGTGTTGGATTTCCAAGATTCAGGTGGTTAGAGTCCTTTTTGCCCTCCTGGAATCTTTGAGCCAGACACAAGAAAGAGACGGAGGCTTCAAGCTTCTGTTTTTCCAAGGTCTATCACTTTGTTTATTATTTCTTATCTCATAGTTCACTCTGTCTTCAGTGAGGTCTGTTCTGAACACCGGCCATCAGAGAACTCCCCCTCCCATGGGAGGTCGTCATCTTAAATACAGATTATTATGAACATATTGTTTACAATTTCCTACCAATATCCACTATTTACACTAAACAGGTCATCTCTACTTGACCCAATTTGTGGGAATCATCTTGTGCCATGTCACTGCAGAAGATAGAGGTGAAGAAGAAGAGCCTTAGGGACCACCCCAAAATCTCCATCTTTGCTTTCATCCACCCCCATTCCAAAAACCCAAAACTACATATTTCTCACCCTATGATAAGCTAAACTACTGTGTTTCACACTCTTGAGACTTGTAATTCATCTCTGCTTTGTGCCAGGGTCTGTGACCCCCATGGGCAGAACTGAAACTCCCCTGTTCCCCCCTCTGGACAGGTATCAAATTCCCTTGGCCAAAACTCAGATTTCCTTTGCTCGGTTCCCAGACTGCCCTGGCAGTGTCCCTGACACTCCGGGGCAGCCAAAGAGATGCCCTGGGTTCTGACAGCGAAATACAGAACTTCTACACTGATTTTAGGTTCATCTTGCTCTTGTTGGTGGCTCTGTTTACTGACCATACATGAAATTTAGAAATCTAATGAATAAAAATTGCTTACTTTCAAATAGCTAGAGTTTTGTTTCTATCTTACCCTCCCTGAAACCCTTGAAACATTGAACAAATATGACATTAACACCTGTGTGTATGTATTCAGGTGGGAGAGAACACCAGCGAGAAATAGTTTTATCAAGAGGAGATAAAAGATTATTTCCTTCCCTTCCTTTAGAGAATTCAGTAAGCATTTAAGTTATTTAAGCTGTTTAAAAATGCCTTTTTTTTGCAACATATTTATGGTATTTCATGCTTGAATCCTATGGAGTTTTGATGTTTGATTGGATTTTGGTGGTTTTTTGGGTTTTTGTTGTTGTTTTTTTTTTTAAAGATGTCCCTGCAGTAAGAGTATTCCTAATGTTTAACTTTCTTGTGTGGATTACTTTGGTCTTGAGTAGATTAAAGTTCAACTTTCAACCTTTGCCTCCATGGAGGCATAATGGAGATTTAACAGCTTTTGTTTCGTAACTGAGAGCTGATTTCTATGAAGAGCATATTAATCTCATACTTTAACCTTTCACCATTTATCTTGACGGAAATGATACAGGAGTATTGTGGTCATTAAGTGTTTCATTGGAAACAGACATACAATAGCAGGAATACGTGCATATGCATGGATGCATCCATGTTGCACCCACATGGAAGTTTTATCTCCATTCCAAGTGCTTGAAATGATGCAAGGATGTATTCTGTTCCAAGATGCTGGTGTTTTAATGAAGCTGGGGTATATAATTCACACCATGACATCTTTCCTGTTCATATTCTCTACTCAGTGCTGCTGAGACCACATATATATCCAGGTCTGAACTCCTTAGTCCAAGGAAGCATGGATATACTGGAGAAGGGAGAGCAAAGGGCCACATGAAGGGACTGGAGCACCTGATATATGAAGAAAGACAGAGAGGAGCTATGACTCTTTAACCTGAAGAAAAGAAGGCTCAGGGGTAATCTTATCAATGTATATAGGTGCTTGAAGGGATGGTGTGAAGAAGATAGAGCCAGGAACTCTTCAGTGATGCTCAGCGAGAGGACCAGAGGCAATGGACTCTCACTGAAATCACCTGAACATCAGGAAACACCTTTCACTGTGAAAAAATTAACTGAGGTCAGAGTGGTTTAGCATTGGCACAGATTGCCCCAGGAGGCTTTGGAGTCTCCTTCCTTGGATATGTTCCAGAGCCCACTGCACATTGCTCTGGGCAGCCCCTGGGTGGCCCTGCTTGGGCAGGGTGGCTGGGCCCAGCAACCTCAGCCATTCTGTGATACTGACATCACACCCAATATAGTGTAACAATGTGCTGAACCAATATAATGTGGCTCAAGCTTTGTTAGTAAAGCTAGCTTATTTGTACTGCTCTAATAATACAGCTCTGTGGTCTCTGATTCTGTAAATAGTATACTAGGATCTATCTGAGCATATCAGCACAGCAAAATGCCTATTTTTTTTTTTTTTTTAATCAAACACAGATCATCAGGACCACAGATTTATATCCAAGTATTTGAATACGATGCAACAAACCCATAGAGAAAATTACAGAATGAAATTGGATACTGTTAGCCAGACAGCAGATTGTTACTTTTAGGTGTTATTAAAAGAAGTGAGTAAGCAGTTGGCAGAGTTACCAGATCATCTGTCTGCATGTCTGTTTCTCCTTCTCTCCTTCTGTTAAACTAAAGTGTCTGTACAGTCTAGCATAGTAGTCACTGGAAATTGTGCCATTTGTCCAATAAAAATATTTTTACATTTTAATGAAAATTTTTATTCCCTATTTGATTTAGTCTCAAGTGTCCATCCTATTTTTATACCTGAAAAAAATAGATTGAAATATAATCTCAACAGTATGGTAAAGTTTGAAAAATTTCTGCTCTATAAGAAGAAGTAGACATCTGTAGGTTGCTGATATAATTTTTGAAGGTATATAACTGGAATTCCAAGGCTTCTTACAGTCTTTTGGAAAAGCCAGATCTAGGACATGCTTGTGGAATGCACACTTTCCATGATTTTACCTGTGCTCCAACAACATAAATTAGAAATGCTAAACTGTCAAGGACTCTTCCATCTAAGGAACTTCTGCAGATCAGTCTAAATCTATGTCCATGAGGAAGCACAGTGGATGGAAGACAAGGCTAGATTAGAAAACAGATTGAGATACAAATGTAATTAACATATCTCAGGCTTAAATTTTAGGGGGTTGACCTTATTCCTCCTAAAATATTCCCATTGATACAGTTTTAGTCTAAGAAATTTTACCTTCTAAATAATCAAGATCATGGTACTCTGTCTTTAATATTTCAGTCTTTTGGATTTAGTACTGGCCTTCATTTGGAAGCAGATTACAGTTTCAGAAATCTGAGGTACCAGTTGCGATATCCTTAATTTGTAAGATGAATTTGTATTACTAGCAGGAACTTAGGGAGAAAAATCGAAACCATTAACTGATCAGTAATTTTAAAATATAGAATAATTTTTTTTCTAATTAATTTCAAGAATAATTCCATAAGTTTTAAAAGACAAGAGGTTATTTTTATTTTGCTTTCCTTTATTCTTTAGTCTTCTACTACTTCCCCATTATATATATTAAAAAAATGTAATCTATTTGAAGGGTAGCAAGTATTTCTAGCACTCTTAAGCAAACTGCTTGGGGGAGAAGTACCAAGGTTACCCAATAATTTGAATGAGGATAGGAAATATGAAAATTCTTCAAAGGAAGCAGAGAATTAATCTCCATATTTTGAGCAAGATAAATATATTCACATCTTCAGAGTATCCTGTTCAAAACCTATTGGAAATTTCTCTTTCTTTTAAACTTGTCCAACTCATCTCCACAGGATATAATTTAATCCTAGTATATACGTATGTTTTGTGCATTCCCATCTGTGTGGGCTGGAATATCGCACTATGCATTCTGAAACAGAAATGTGCTTTCTTTTTTTGGGACAATCACATCACTTATGTTACTGACAGTGCAAAGAGCGTACCTCAGTTGTTGAATACCTAAGTTCTTCAAAATCTATGGAATAATGAAGACAGTCTGTCCATCCAAGTGAACAATTGCTTCATGAGGAGCCTGTGCATCTCAAATTAGTTAATCCCTGGACTTTAAATTGGCCCTGTTCCTGTTGTTTAAAGCCAGAAAAGAGTAGCACTGGCAGGAAAGCTGTCTGCCAGAAAAGGGCATTTTCAAAGTCACACAGCATGAACATCTTCTTGTCAAGACCCATTACAAGAAAGAAGTAAGTGGCATTTCAATGGAATTGTAAGGGAGGGGTGTGGGGGTGAAGTTGGTGTTTGGAGGGGTTTTTTGTTTGTTTTTGTTTTTGTTTTTGTTTTTCTTCAATATTATTTGTAACCATCTGGATATGAAGTACCTGCTACCTGATCTGAGAATACGGGAGCATCTGTCTGTGACAAGAAAGCAGAGATGTGTTTAGAATAAGGAAATCTAAGGGTTATATTTCTTACTTTCTTTCACTTCTTTTAAATTTTGTTTTAAATTACTCCTTTAAATTTACATGCAGACATTTCACTTGTATTGTATTACATTACTATTACATATTCTGTGATGTGACATAATTTGATGTGACTTGACAAAAACCAAATGAAAATGTCTTGTTGTAATCTCTTATTTAAAGAGAAAAAAATATCTTTATTTTAATTTGCCTTTAAAGCTATTCAAAAATATTTATAAAAAGTTAAATAGGTCCTCTTACATGTCAATTTCTTATAGATCTGTGACAGATAAAGTAGCAAGTCTACTCTAAGGTTCAGATCTAGACATTTAAAACAATCAAAACCACACACATTATTTATAAACATTGAATTTCCAGTTAGTTCATAGGCTATAGGATATTGCATTATTTCCAGTTGTTCAACTAATTTTTAAGTTAATAAGTGCCTATTTTGAGAAGGCTTATTAACTGACAAAAAATTTTGCAAATTCCCAGCTGGAGTTCTTATGGCAATATTAACTCCTATATAAAGATCTTTTTTCCCATCTTTTTCTACCCATATTATATAAATACAGAGTTAGGATTGAAATCTTTCTTCCAGCTCCGGGAAACTCTGTTATGAGTCTGCTGTTAGAGTTTTTTCTTATAGATGTCCTTAACAAGTAGGAAGGTATTTTACAAATTCCCACAAGCCATGTACTTTTCTGTCTAATATTTTAAGTCATCTATTAGTACTATTTGAGAAGAAAAATGCTGAAAAAATGAGGAAAGGAATCAGTAGATGGGATCTTACTGGCAATTAGCAGTATTGTTTCCTGGTCTTTCAATATGTAGGTCATTGAATATAAAAAAAAAAAAATAAATTGTAGTTTCAATCCCAGTGGCTGCAAAGCGACCAGGACCACAGTTGCTAGTATGTCTTCAGGCAGCCTGATGAAAACACAGGGTTTTTACAAGACATGCTGGCAATAAACAGTGATTAATAAATGCCCAGTTATTCCATCTACTGCCCAGATATGGATATGGTCCTTCGGCAGCTCATTTTGAAAAGTAACTTGGAAGAAAGACACATTCTAGTGCTGTGTATCCATAGACACACATCTGTCTACATAGATAGGCAAAAGCAGATGACTCTCTGATAAAGACATGTCATGCAGCTCTAGTAGGGGAGATTTACACCTTTTTAGTGAAATTCTTTGTATTTCCTTGGTATCCATATATTCTGAATTTGCTGCCATTAACTACAGTGCTGCACTGATGAAGACACAAATTTCGAATCAACAGGCACTGATCCACATTCTTCAGGTTATGTGCAAGTAGAGGGATTCATGTTTGTCTTCACCCATCCATGCAGATCTGTTTTCCAAAGGCCATAGTGCAGCAAGGAATGTGGCCTTTACAGTGCATGGAGAAGTTTACAAAGCATGAGGGTATAGGGGGGAAAGTCAACATCCAGGGGATGTCAGAAATTCTTTGTATATCACAAAACAGTGCTCTGGGAGTCCCTAGGTTGGAGTGTCATGAATGGTTGATTACCCAGTGAGAAATTTTTCCAAAGTGCATATACAAAGGGCTGTTACTGAGTGGTGTGGGCTGAAAGATGTGGTTGGATGACTGGACCCCTTGTTCCTGATTGCCTTACTGTGATGAGGTGCAACCATGTAGTGTCATAATACAATATTGCCAGTGTTAGTAACAGGCCATAAACTTTGTCTTGAGTTTGCCCAGGCTCAGGAAAAAGGCTTCTCAAATCTGTTCTGAGTGTGCTTCTCTTGACCTTTCTCCAGGTCTTATTTGACCAAAGTCAGTGCATTTGCTTGAATTTTGGAGAATATGAGTGGTTTTTAAAAAAAATGATCAGTTAAAGTGTTTCTGGTTGAAGAAAGCTTTTGAACATATTCGAGGAGGGAGACTCCACAGCCTCCATGTACAGTCTACTTCAATGCTCAGTCAACCTGACCTAAGTTACTTTTTTCCACAGTAATTTTTCCTGATGTTCAGATGGAACTTCCTATATTACAGTGAGAGTCCATTGTCTCTGATCCTCTCAGTGGGCATCACTGAAAGCTGTGCTGCCCTACTACCTAGTAGTAGACTACCTGTCTTGAAGGGTAATCATAAAGGGCCACCTCTCCCGCCCACACCTCAAATACCTTGCCACCTAAAGGTAGTACAAGTATTTGTGTGACTGAGGATTTGGGAGTTTTGTTGATGCCAACAGATGTTGCTTTATTAGTTAAAGCAGTAATTTACAAACCCTGAAAGAGAAGAAACTAAAGGCACACACATCCAAAAAATAATCTCTTGAGTAGAGAGAAAATGATATTTTCTTATTCCATTGTGTTGAATTATCACAAGAATGGTATGATTACAAGTGGGCACCAACTTACACTCCTTTTGTGTAGGAGGAGTTGTGATTCCATCAGGCTTCATGTAGACACAGGACTATTGGCTTTGGACTTACATGATATAAACATGGGTTTCAATCTGAAAATATTTCTGACCTAGAAAAATATGCTTCAACTCTTAACAGCTCATATGTGGAATGTAGTGGCATAGCAAGCCTTCTGATACCACTGGATACAATAATTTGATCTTTAGAAATTGGATGTTAACTGTCCAAGAGATCTTTCCATGAAAAAAAAAAAAAATCTAGTTATACCAAAGACATCAAAAAATCACCCATGTTAACTGCATGTAGAAGTAAGGGAAATAGTAATTTGAATGAATTTGTCTGAAATACTTTAATAAGGCTTTTTTTCTGATAATAGAAACTCAGATGTGTTAAATACATCTCGAGAAATAGGTGTGCAAAGTGTCTTTATTCATCCTAATGGTGGGAAAATCTGGTAGCTACTGACCTGTGCAGAGAATAAGTATTATTTTACTGTAGGCTGCAGGTAGCTGCTTCTGAAATACAGCATTTCTTTAAGGTGAATCTGACAGAATTTGACATGCATAAAAAATGAGTAAACAGTAAGTATGTAGCATGCATCACTGTGACATTCACACAGTCTGGGTTTGGCAACAGTTTGGTTTTGTAGGCTACTTTTGACATTTAAACAGAAGCAAAGAATCTTTCTGGAAGAAGCTAGGTTTGCTTGCCAGGTATGAAGATAGATATATATATATATGTCTCGTTGCAAAGGCCATCCTCAGGCAAAAAATTCTGTAGAATTGTTGGAGGTGACATGTTTCAGTTCAGGTATTTTGAAGAGAAATAGCTTGAATTCCACCTAAGAAAAATATACTTTGGTCTAATGGTGAATGCTTCAATTATATGAACAAGACCTTCACCTGTTATAAATGATCTGAAGCTCCCTTGACTCTGTTTTATCAATTTCATTTCACTTTTTTTTGTGATGTTTGTTTATCAGGATATTACACCTTCTGCTTTGTATTGAGGGCTCTGGTGAATTTTTGTTACTCTGGGAATTTTCTGCTTTTGGAAATGGTGTTCAAATTTAAATTCATAATGCCTACTACTGAGAGATAAGCACTCACACACACAAAAAAGCTGTTTAACCACTTTTTTTCCCCTTGAGATGATGTATGGATTATGTGTTTCATATTTCTTTATTGTTTTTTTCTAGTAATATAGTACTGTGTGTAACCTCTTGGAAATGGACTTTGAGGAGCTAAAGCTTTTTACAACTGTGTAACAGATATAAAGATCAGACTCTCAAGGATCTAAATCACTCATCATTCAATAAAGCAGCTCTGCATGAATGTTTCTGCATTCATACACAATGCCTTCACATGTGCAATGAAAACTAACATACATATCGCATTTAGGTAGCAAGATTTTTGTGGCATGGGCTCAGGGGTGCCACTTCGTGATTGTCTAAGATAGATAAAGTCCATCTTTGCTTGGAGGGTCAACACAGCTTCTAGTACCCAGGGAATTTCAGGTCTTGCTCATTAAGGCATTCACTCTACATGCTGGTTGAGCATGTGTAGTCTTCTTGATGAAAGAAGATTAGGAGGACTGTTTTACAGCCTTGAAGGTAGAATAAATTGTCCTTTTTGTGTGTGTATGTGCATGGATGGATGGATGGATGGATGTTCTTTGGGGTTTTGTTCAAAATATTTTATTTTGTTTACTTTTGCCTATAATGATTAGTGGGTTTAGATACTCTATGTATCCTTTTCCTCATTCTATGACTCTCAAAACAATTAAGATTTTCTTTTTTCTTCTTCCTAAAGGTAAGAAAACCCTTCCCAGAGGTGTAAAGCCTAAGTCTGTTGGGTACTTCTAGTCCTTTTCTGTAGTGTGTTGAGAGATTTGTTTCCTCTGGAGATATCATCACATGCTTCCTCAAGTCCTCTGCTGCTCTAATGGGTAACACACCATCCTAGAAGACCAAAATTTTGGAAGAATTTTGACTCCACAATGGATTTTTTTTTCCCTCTTGCTCTTTTCAGATGCAATGTATCTGGTTCTTCTAGGGATACAGCTTAATATATTGAATTATATTAATTCATCTGAATTCTTCTTCACTTTTTTGTCAACGTGCTCACTAATAGCATCCTTTCTTGTTTACCAGGAGCCAACTTGATATTAACCAGAGCAGCCACTTCCAGGGAAATCAGCTGTCATTTGGGGATTTCTGCGGTGACCACAGTGAATGTTCACAGGGTAATGGTAGTTCAGGGAAGTGTCAGACCTAACACTTATGCCCAGAGCAAGTTGTGCATCTTTCAAAAAGCATCAGTTCACTAGCATTTGTGCTATATATCTGTAGATCATGAGTGAAACTCTGCTTTCAGCTTACTTCTGTATTGTCTTGAAAAGAGACACATGATTTACGGGTTTCATTTTTCCCTGTAAGAGCATACTTATGAATTTTCTGCAGAATAGTTAGCAGATTCAGTAGTCTGAGTAAACAATCTGAGTTAAAGAAAAACTGCATAGAACTCGAGCATTGTAAATAGGTTAATTCAAGCAAGAAAGTTTTCTGAGACAGCTTTATTATGGGGTGTGAATTTTAAATTCAGAGTGAAAGTGTAGCTAAATCTTTGTTTTTTCCTCCACATTTTTTACTTGAGTTCTAAATAACCAGCTTCCTATTCAGATGCATGAGTCGCTTTCCTGCATTCTGGTCATCAGTGAGAGCTGAGAAGAGTGAGAGAGGTTTTCTGTGCTCAGTGGCTGGAGTCAATCAGCACTGTATAATTGCTGGTGCCGCATTGGGCAGCAACAACAAAAACAAACCGGTTTAGCTGTTACAGCTTCATTCTTTGTCAGCTCATCTACAGGAATATATAACCCTGCAATTGACTGGGCTTATTCATTAGCTCCAAGCCAGAATTCATACTGAAGGATCCTTCATGTGGAACAGACATATGTGTAATCAGGTATATGCTTTTCTCTTCAGCTTTTCGTATGCAATTGTGTGTGTAAATACAATCTTTTTATCAGTGCTTTACTCCTGATTCAGGTAGTCTCTGCCCAGTGGCCTCTGTGTGGGAACATGGTTGCACCAATTCGAGTGATGACTTCTTCAAGAGTTGGCTAGAGTTTTTTGGGATGATGTGACTATACAAAATCCGTGCCACTCTACAGATTCAGACCAGAGGTTTTGCTGATGTCCTGTGATATCATGTCGTACTGGTGAGTCAGACAACAACATATTTGAGAAATTATTGGAAAAATCTTATAGTGGCATCTACATGTGTTCAGGAGTTTGTACCCATTGAGTTTGCAAATGTTTATAGCAACTAGATGAGTAAAACCAAAGATTTTTTAAAATAAACATATCCTAACATACATGCACGAGTATTTCTTATCTGTCCATTAATAAGTACATGTTTTAGTTGGCAATCTGAAAACATACATATGATGAGCAATGCTGTTTATGTCTCACACATTATTTCAATCAGAATATCTATCTCAATGCTAGAAAGTGTTGTAGTACTAAAAAAAGGTTGTTTGAAAGAGAGATATAATTTGAGTTCTGTATTTTCAGGCTGCCTCTTTCTCTGCAGGTTATCTGATCTCATAGGGGAGCTAGAGTTCTTGCTGGAGGGCTCCATCCTGTGTTGGAGGCTGCCTCACACATCGCCAGTGTTGGTGCTGAAATTCCCTTTCCATTTCCTGTCAGCATTTGGGATATAAAAGGAGATACTCCCAGCATAGACATCATTACCACTTAAGCTCAAAAATTATCCTCTGGTCTGCTGCTTTGAAAGCGAAAAAAAAAAAAAAAAACAAAAAAACCTAACCCCAAGAAACCAGCTTTAGGGACAGAAGGGGAAGGTTTGCCCAGTTTACTCTTTTAACATCACTAGAGTAAAAAGAAACACAGCTCTGCCAAATGGGTTTAGAAAGCCAGAGGCTATACAGAGCATAGCAGGTGATGGCAAAATCCAGAATCAATCATTTTTTGTATTTCATTTAGTATTGAATGTCATAGATTTATAATCATCATTTCTCCAGTACCAGCATCTTGCCCAGTATTGATATCTGGGAAGGTATTATAAATTAATCATGAAAATCCCACTATTTAATGTCTACAGAAAATATAAAATTGTTAAAAATGGACATATAATTTATGTGATTTTTTTTTGTTATTGAGTTCATGGGGTTCATTTTTTTCTTATTTTCATTGTCACTTTATATGTTCAATAATTTTGCGTTACAGAACCTGGGCTTTTATTTATTTCTAGGAAATTGCATTAAAGATTTTGCCCAGTGTAAGCTAGTGCAAATAATGGAGAACAGAAAAAAGTATTGTTGTGTACTATTTGTTCATTTCAGATAAAGTAGCATTTAATATGTGCTGGTGTTTACATAATAAATTCTTCTATCTCAAATGTTTAACTTGCTCTTAAAAAAAAGTTACTTCAAATTTTAAAACTGTTGCTACACAGGACAAACAGATCCAATTCAAGCCTTTTCCATTTTTTTTTTTTTTCCATCAGATCAAATTGCTAGATAAACTGCATAAATAAAAAAGACTTCATTGAGAAAATTTTCAGAATATGTACTTAGTGATACCCCCATTTTTAATGGTTTAACACCAAGAAAAAAATATTATTTTATTTATAATTTACATTTACGTGCTTATTTGGCTTTATTTTACTGTGAGACATCTAATGGTATACATTTATTATATACTTGCATGTTGCTTCTGGTAAAAGGATTATATAAAACATGTATGTGTGTGGACCTACTGCCCCCACCAGACTCTTATATGTTGAAACAAGATGGAACACCTTTGGTATAGTATTGGTGAGGGAGGAAATGTTAATTCCAAGACATATGTTTATAGAATATTTACTAGAGATGTCTTTCAAAAGATGAATAATTTGACACTGTTAACTTGTGCTCTTTCTAAACTGATGTTTACATTTCTGTACTGGAGTGTACTGTAGAATTGCATTCCCTGGTACTCAGAGATGCCAGCAAAAGTCATGAAAGGTAAATGTCTGTAAATTACTTTCAGAGTCATGTCTTGCATATGTTTTGTCTCTCCTTCAGCTGATTTTTTTTTTTTTTTAATTTTGTTTTCTTTCTCAGTTAAGTATAAGTAGCTACTCTTGGGAATATTTCAGTCAAAGGCATAACCTTTACTCTTGTCTGTTTTTTCCTCTTTTTTCAGACAGGCAACTGCAAGGCATAATTGTTAGAGAAGCAGAAATTTCAAATCCTCACATGGTTCATTAAATAGCTAACATTCTGTTCTTATGTATGAAGAACAATGTTTAAAAAATAATTTAATTGTCTAAGCCAGATAAAATTTATTCAGCATAACAACTGTATCATACAATTTTACAGAAATGGCAAGACATAACAATACTATTGAAAGTAAATGAAATCCTGTGTTATAGATATATATTTAAAACAAAACAAAACAAACCAAAACAGGAATGTAAGGGTTCCCATTAAATTCTGCTTATCTTGAAATGCAGAAGCTTAGCATAAGGACTAAGACACAGATAACTAGGCATGCTACAATTTCAATTTTCACTCCATTCAGTGGATATTGCCATACATTTTTGAATTTTTATGTCTGACCCGAGATATACATTTGATGTTGAATGCTGCCCTTTATTGTCAAGAGCTGCTAAAAAGGTAAAAAAAAAATAGTATTAAGCCTGCTTTGGAAAAAACCACAAAATTGAATATTAAACAGAATTCTGTGATAATATTATGTCTATCCTGTGCAACACAAGTTTAAAGCAAACATGGATTCCAATGTGCTATGTACTTGACAATAGCCTCTTAAATTTTAATGTATATTTTTTTGTGCCAAACTATCTGATAGGTAAAAATCGTACTATCTGTGTTTCCCCACCTAACCCATACTTCTCAGCACTCTGGAGCTCTTCATGCACATCAGCAGTGACAAGAGTTATTGACTGAATATTCATGGGATTCCTTTCATTCTAATACACTTTCTCATTCTGTGTCATTGTAATCCTTTCCCTTTCATAAGACTTTTTACAGTGCAGAATCCCTCGACATATGTTATTCCTTCTTGATTTTCAAACATATGTTGGGCATCATAAAAAAAATAGTTCCTCCTGTCCTGAACAATTGCCAGATTGCAGATTTCCAATGAATAAAATATTACATTTTTAAGTACTGAAAATAATAAAACCAACCTCACCATTGAAGAATCCCACAACAGACAGATAGCAAGCGTATAGCTCATCCAGATGTGATTATTACAGAACAGTAACCTAAAATAGCCATGCTTCTAGTGCTGCTTTCTGATTTAATCCCATTGCTACTCCAGAACAAGTGGAAACACTAGAACACTGTGCACCTAAGAGGGGCTGCCAATAACTTTAAATAGTAATAACAAAAGCTGAAACACTGACCTCTATATTCCTAGGGGCTTCAGAGTGAAATTAGGGGTGAAATCTTGCAAACAGGATCCAGTTGTAAAACCATCGCTAACTTCATGGATGCTGCATTTGGCCCAAGGCTAAAATTTGTGCCTTCTCTTCTATATATATGTCCTATAGTAGAATCTGAATATGTACAGTTTCCTTTTAATTTCCTTAATAATTATCATAAACTCTACCATCCTTATCCTGCCTTCAGATGTCTTCCCTCAGACACTCCACACTCCTGATCATTGGAACACTGAGATGGGTGCTGCGGATCCCTGTCCATGCCATGAGACACCACAGACAGCACAGTTGACATTGGCACACTCTTTTAAACCAGTTTCCTCTTTATAAATCACGCATCAGTGGCTACTAAGCTCACTCAAAACCCCTGTGAACTCCAGGCAGAGACCTTTCTTTTTTATAAACAGCACTGTGTTCTGCTCTGAAAACTGATGGTGTCAAAAACAAATGCAGAAATTATACTGCATCTTCCACCTGACATCAGTATTCCTCATAATTCAATTCAGTTTTAATTCCAAAGGATTACATTTTGCTATTGTCTCTCTTTGTTAGGTACAAGCACACAGCAATTATCTGGCTTCCTATTTCTGTCCGTTTTACTGAAAGACACAAGGATTTCTTTTTTTTACCACTAGAATGAAAGTATAAATATTATTATTGAAAGCAACATATGAAAACTTTGAGAATGAAAAATGAGTTTTATCTACTAACATTTCAGTGATACCAAATATAGGATTATGACCTTTTCAAATTACAGATTTTACACTATAATACCAGACTTTTTCAGAAAGAAAATAATTTCAATTCTATTAATCTAAAATAAATGTGTACCTTCATATAATCAAAGGTAAAAGTGTGTGTATTTTGCCCCTACTGTATAAATAAAAAAAAAGTGTGGGTATAGACATCAAAACTGGGGACATGCTTAAGCTTCACCTGTGCATCTGTAGTGTTTACACATATTCCTGTACTGTCTTGCAACAGGCCTGTTTTTGTACTGTTGCAATAACTGGATTTAGAGGGGCTTATTTTTATTCATAGCTAGATATATATATATATAGATATAGATATAGATATAGATATAGATGATATAGATATATACACACACAGTTCCTGAATCAAAGTGAATTAAAAGGAAATGACATGCAAGGGGAGAAGGTGGCTCAGATTTCTCATCAGCAGTCTAATCATCACAGGCAACTCCAAAGCTGCCCAAACAATTACTCATGGAGTCTGCTTAGAAAAAGGCACCCCGCCAGGAAAATCTTTGCTACCTTGAATCTAAGTTTAGCGATGGTCACCTATAATAGGACTTGGAGGGAGGAATGCAAAGTGCAGAGCACTGCATTAAGCTGACACTATATATCACTGTTGGGCAGGCTGTACATTTTTATGTGATGCATTTTACAGACACAGATAAATATATGCAACTAAGGTAAGTATGTGCAATGGGGTAATTCCTGGTTTCTCTTTTCAGTTGTGCCAGTCTCACTGAAGTTAATAGAGCTGCCTCAGTATGAGAGACCAAACTTTTGAATGCGCTGGAAGAGAGAGTGGTACTTTCTCTCTCATACCATGCTACAGGCACACTAAACACTGTGAACTTCCAAGTAATGAAAATCTGTGAGATCAAAGCACAACTGCTTCTGTAGCCACCACGGCTAAAACCTGATCATGGTTTAAGTGACTTCAAAAGCATTAGGTGCAGGATGACTTCAGCATTCGAACTTAACCCGTAGTGATACTTCATCAACATATAACAGAGGTTTTCCTGCTGGCTGTCATTCTGCTAGGGACAGATGTAATTCGTGTTCAACCACTAGAATGGAAGTATTCATTAGTATTTTTTCACAAAATCAGTTTTTCACTGGAATAAATCCATGTTGGGGTGCATGGAATGCAGGATTCAAGTAATTTCCAAAATCTTACAAAGTTCTTCTAACAATTTTAACAAAAAAGTTTGCATGTGAAGAAAATGTGAATGTTTTGACTAAACTGTCAACTGTTAACTGTCAACTAAACTAGTTTTTGGTTTTTAATTTTGATTTAAAAAAATAACAACATGAACAGTATAAAAATATTTTAAAATAATACAAAATAAATAAAATCTTTTCAGCCTAACAAAATATATGTCTGTATATGAAATAAACTTTTACTTCTAGTTATCTCCCTGAAAAAAATGCCACATTAACTAACTCTGCCAGCACTGTTTTATGATGAAATGAAATTATTCTTTCCACTTCTTTGACAGCTGATCTGAAATAATTGATTCAGTTATTCATTTCCACAGACACAAAATGATGCTTTTGAATAGACTATCTTAATATATGTTAATAGTACATTGTTATGTATCCACACGTGATGTTTTAAAGTTTCCATATTCAGTGTGAACACTGACGGATGTTACTGTACAATATATTACATATTAAAACCACAATATTTTAGCTTGGCAGGAAAATCCAGAATAAAAAAAACTAGGCTTATTGAATGATTGAACTGGAAGGTAGCCTCTTCTCATCACATAATTTTTTCCAGCTTTTTGCTATCTTGTTATTTCCTTCAAGTGACAGGCAGACATTTTTCCATTATTTATTCCACTGCCAAAAAACTTTTAAAAAACAGCTGTTTATGTATGGCAAATAAGTGCCAATAGAACCTTTTCTTAATTAATCTGAAAAAATGTGGAATGTTTATGTATTACTGTTTATTATACTAATTGAGTTTCATTAAATATTAAGAGTTTTTTTACTAATTAGTTCAATTATTACTGAACATACTCAAGGTTATCTCTCTAGACAATCTGTGAAGTCACCTTTTTTACTATTCTGCCATAGTACTGGAAGATGTTACTTTTAGAGTTATACACTTGAAGAAGGTAATTTCAACATCAGTATTTTTTAATAATTAAGGATTTTGTGAAAGCAACTACTAAGGGATACTAAGCAACTTCTCAGATAATACAAAACTGGGAAGAGCTGCAGGCTCCCTTGAGGACAGGGAGGCCCTGCAGGGAGACCCAGAAAAATCAGAGGTCTGGGCAATCACCACCCATATGAAGTTCAACAAGGGCAAGTGCCAGATTCTGCATCTGGGGTGGGGCAACCCTGGATGTACAGACAGACTGAGGATTGAGAGGCTGGGAGCAGTGCCATGGAAAGGGACCTGGGGGTCCTGGTTGATGGCAACTTGAACAGGATCCAGCAGTGCCTTGGCAGCCAGGAGAGCCAACCCCGTCCTGGGGTGCATCAGGCACACATCACCAGCCGGGCAAGGGAGGGAATTCTCCCGCTCCACTCCGAGCTGGGGTAGTCTCAGCTTGAACACAACTTCTTTGTGAGGCAAAAAGTAGGGAAAAGTCTTTATCCTCTTCTCTGTGGTGCCCAGTGACAGGACCTGAGGGAATGATCTGAAGTCATGCAAGGGGAGGTTTAGGTTGAATATTAGAAAAAGGTTCTTCAGCCAGAGGGTGGCTGGGCACTGGAAAAGGCTTCCTAGGGAAGTGATCACAGCATCAGCCTGGCAGAGTTCAAGAAGCATTTGGACAATGCTCTCAGGCACATGGTGTGACTCTTAGGGATGATGCTGTGCAGGGTCAGGAGTTGGAACGGATGATCGTGGAGGCTGCCTTCCAATCCTTCTGTGATTTTTTGATCCCCAAATGTGTTCAGAATCAAATTGGCTAATAATAATAAACTTTCTTAAGGGACATACTTCTACAAAGACAAATATATGAGGCCCTGTATGTTAGAGTATTATATGTGGAAGAAAGAGAAGGGATTGTTATATGGACACTCTCTGTTCAAGGGAAAGCATTGGTTGGCCTTAGATGGTAAAGTTATCCCAATCAAGTGAGACAAAACAAAGTTTCCATTCAAACTAATAGCAAAATCCTATAGACTCAGACTGACTGTTATGTTTAAGAGAGGGAACTCAAGAAACTCACAATATTGTCTGAGAAAAATGTGTAGGCTTGGGCAATTTCTTTGAGAACTGTAGGTAATGATATGAGAGCTACTGTAATAAGTGAAATGAAAAGGAGACATAAAAATGAGGATGTACTGTCTAATTTAGATGTATGGAGACTTTGTAGCTTATTTTTCAAGACTGACTCATTTACCTATTCTGAACACATAGAAGAGGTTTCAATAAAAAGTAAATGTAGCTATTTCATTTTGAACTCTGCTCTCCTTTGCCCTTCATTGCAAAAAGCTTCTCTTCCAGCTTTCTTAAGCAAATTACTGCTAAATCCAAGTTTTTCAGTAGTATTGAAAGAGGGGTGGGTATTTTTCAAGCCCAAGTTTGTCATTATTGTTTCCTGTGTGAAATTTTGTAGAATCTTACACACAGCATGCATTATAATGTTGGAAAATGAAAAAAAGAAATTCCTCAGTGTTACCGAAAAAGCCTCTGGGATCTCAGATGTCAGTTTGAGGAGAGAGATTGTTCTACCTATAAATTCATCCCTCCCAGAACTGACATCCAAGGTCCCAGAGCCTTTTCCATATTGCTAACCACTTTTTTTCATGCAATTCCAGCAACGCAGTGCATTCCATTCTTCACAAGAGATGTTCAGCTATTAATATTGCAGAGAGCCAGACATCTTGCTGACTGTCTAAGAATATTAGAGCTATTGGGAACAGAGGTACCAAAATACCACATTGTACTAACTTTTCAATAAGATTTCGTAAATTAAAATCCACTACATATTTCAAAAGAAAAACGTCATCTGGGAAAAGAAAACAAAATAATCCTGAGAATAACAACAAAAGTGAATGAAGTATAATCTGTTAAAAATGCTGGATACTAACATTTTAATTTGTGTGTGTGTGTTTTTCATGAGCATAAGCTAGGAGAAGTACAAACATATCTATCCTGGGATGTTGGTCTCATTTTAGTGTCACATCAACTTCCTCTGTGTAACTAAAATATTCTATCATTTCAGGAGAGGGGAGGGGAGG
>VWYP01022879.1:0-21984 GCA_013400435.1 Pycnonotus jocosus | reverse complement strand
AAGGGAAGGGAAGGGAAGGTTCTTTATTTCCTTTATTTTCAGATGCTTCTCTGAAAACCTGTACAAATGGCCCTAAGGAAACAAATCTGTTCAGCATAGCAAGTTCCAGCTGAGGTCAGGGAACTTCATGGAGACTAAAACATCTGTTGTTGTGTAGTCAAGTGGGTAACTAGGATTTCAGCTGAGAGGAATTCTAAAGGCAGTTGAGGTTTTGATAACTATCATTTTTATACATTTCTGAAGCTGAAGTTTTGGAAGTTTAAGTGATCCAAATTATCATTATCTATATATTCTACGATCAGAATTTTTGAGGATAAGCTTGCCTGACTAAGGTATTTTTTGTTCTGATATTAGGCCTTTTGGGGAAATTTTTCTCTTTTGCCTGCCTTTCACAATCACATGGCCTTATTTCAGTCATTGTCATGACTGCAGCACAATAGCTGCATCAGCCATCACTTTTGAAAAGATGCATGCTTTCTGGCTGAACTGCAAAAATACTTGCTATTGTTGACAATCACTTAACATCCAGAACAAATAGCTTTTCATGCTGAAAACAAAAATATTAATTGATTTTAGATACAGTTATATTTTTTGAACAGCAGATTGGACAGCTCTGCAATCTGGGAAGCAGCTACATTTTCTTTTGTTTTGTTTTGACCAGACATGCATAAAAACTTGGGAAATGTATTTTATCTGTTACTTCTGCTAGAAGCAGACTAAATTTACCTATATCTGGCTTCATGTCCTACGAACTAAGTTTCTCTCCCTTTAAGCTCTGTCTTGTTTGGATTGTACTTACACAAAGGATAAAAGGGTAAGGAGTCTGAGTTATTATTTAGGCATCAGTTGGATGCATTCCCCCCTTAACCCCTCTAAAATCCCAGAAAGAAAGAAGAGGAAGTACATTGCACCAGCACAGTGACAGGATTTCCCTGAATACCACTGGGCTCCCATCACTGGGTAAGTGGCAATCTGAGCTCAGCAAAAATGGGACACAGAACCATAGAATTTTTTGGGTTGGAAGGGACCTTGAAGATCATCCAGTTCCAACCTTCAGCAGAGATGCCACCCACTAAATCAGGTTGCTCAAGGCCCCATCCAACCTAGCCTTGAACATTTCCAAGTTTGGAACATCCTCAATTTCTCCAGTGCCTCAATGCCTTCACAATAAATAATCTTTCTTTTAATTTAAAACTGTTCCTGCTTTTCCTATCACTATCTGTTGTGTAAAAAGTTACTCTCCCTCCTTTTTATCAGCCCCTTTAAGTACTGAAAGGTTGCAATGAGATCCCTCTAGTTTTCTCTCCTCCATGCTGAGCCATCCCCTAATGTCTCAGCTTGTCTTTGTAGGAATTCCCTCTGGTCAACTTCCACCCCTCTGACCAACTTGGTGGCCCTCAAGAAGTAGCAGATCCTCATATTTATTTTGTTAAGGACCCCAGAGCTGGACATTTACTGCCTGGTGGAATCTCATCAGAGCAGAGGGACAGAATCACCTCTCTTAACCTGCTGGTCATCCCTCTTCTGAATGCAACCCAGCACACACTTTGCCTTCTGGGCTGCACACGCTGCTGGCCCACATCCAGCTTTTCATTCACCAGAAGCCAAGAGTCCTTCTTCGCAGGCATTTTCAATGAGTTAATCTCCCAGTCTGTACTCATATCTGGATGTTTTGTGACCCAGGTGTAGCACCGTGCACTTTGACTTGTTGAACTTCATAGGGTTCCTGTGAGCCCAGTTCTCAAAATAGTCCAGTTCTCCCTGAATGACATCACAACCTGTTTTTACAACAGCACTGCTCTCTGTTTTGTGACACCAGCAAACTTACAGAGGGTTCACTTGATCCCACTGTCCATGTCATTGATGAAGATACTGAAGAACACTAGTCCTAGGATTGAGTCCTGGTAGACTCAGCCCCTGATGGGGGACACAACTCATCATCAGCCTCCATACGGACAGAGCTGTTGACCAAAACTCTTTTGCTCTATCCATCCATGCATCCATCCATCCATCCCCTTATCCACAGAACAGTCCACCTTTCAAACCCGTATCTCTCCAATTTAGAGATAAGGATGTTGTGTGGGACTATCAAAGTCCTTACAGAAATCCATGTAGCTGACATCACTCTGTCTTCCCTCATAAACCATTGCAGTCACTCTCTCACAGAAGGACACCAGACTGGTCAAGCATGATTTGCCCTTACTCAAGCCATGCTGGCTGTCTCAGATCACCTTCTCATCTTGCATATGCCTCTGCATTGCTTCCACGAGGATCCTCTCCTAATAGGAAAGAATTCTAAAAGTGTTTTACAAAGATGACCATTTCTTTACACATAAGATTTAAATGCTCTCATCTAGCTAATATCTCCTTGCTGATGATTACCCTGTTCTTTCTCATATGATATTGTACTTTCAGACTTTAGTGTCTTACATGTGCTCATGCCCACACAGATAAAGAAGCACAGGATGTCATAAAGGATGTCACTGATAGGGACTCATCAGAGGTTTCTAACTTAGAGAATAGTCGATTCCTCCTATACTAAATGTAAAGAAAAAGACATCATAAGAGAGCAGTTCTTTGGTGGGACAGCTCTAAAATAATCATTGCCACTCAAACTTCAATGTCCCACTGTTCAAAGATGTTGCTGTAGTCCTGTAGGCAGAATAGAATTACTTTTTTGCGTGATCCAAGATCTTACCCTAACCACAGCCTCATACATCTGCTGCATCTGGTTCTGGGCTCTTTGTAGTATCTGCAAGCTGTACATAGGCATCCCTTGAAACTTTTCACATGATGGTGAAGTAGTGTGGATACAAATAAAATGCTTTATTTGGGACGCCATATGGTGGAAAGGATGGCTGTAAAACAGCTACATGACACGAGAAATTCATCCATTTGATAGAGACCTACTCACAGCCTAAAAATATCTTAGGTAAGACATATAGCCTCTGTTCTGCCACTCTTCTGTTCTGCCACCCTTCTGCCCAGAAATGTAAAAAACCCCAAAGAGTGATGAAGTTGGTTAAAAAAGAAGTAATTAATGTTTTATAAGAGTAACACCATTGGCTTTAACTGCTCCTTTTCCTCATCTGTAGGGTATTGCTTGTTTTGTTTTTTCTCAAAATTCTCTAAAACTTTTTTGAAATTTCTTCAGACAGAGATCAACTCTTCTGTATCAGTTTCCCCTAAGCAGAAGTCTCAGAGTCTGAATGCAACTGTGTAGATGCCCATTAAAGAATAAAGCAGAAAATTCAAGGGAAAAATCCCAACAAAACAAAGCCAATCTAGATCTAATTTATATCACCTTCATTGTTCACAGAAATATAAGAGGAAAATCATTATCTTTTTCTTTTTGTTTCTTCAGTCATGAATGTAGCCGTGTAGAATATCATGCCAAGGTTTTGTTTTCCAACTTAAAGGTGTACAAAAGGTTAACAAGCAAAGAGAACAAGAAAAGCAAACAAAAAAAAAACCACAAAAACCCCTCAAAAATAAAACAAACAACAACAACAAAACCAGAGAAGCACAGACAGGGGGAAAAAAGATTTTAGATAAGGAGAAAATGAAAAGTTACAAGTCAGCTGCTTTCAAGCACGTAAAGGAAGAGCAGCAGAGGTACAACTGAGAGAAGTAGAATCCAAAGGCCCATGAAGACAAAGGAAATAACAATGTCCATGGCTTCAGGCTCATCCCTTTTCTACAGTTTTAATAATCTAACATCTCTGGAGTATATACCCATCATCTTTCAGTACCTCCAAGACAGTCCACCAGTGAACATTGAGGGAACAAGTGTTTTACTGAGGAAATAAAAGCAGTATATAAAAATTTAAACCTACGTTTTGCTATTTAGCATATACAGTAAATGATTAGAATTTATTAATTAATCTGGGCTTTCATAAACCACCAATGTATTTGAGCAGATTTTTTCACTCTTTTTAGAAGAATAAGTAGCATGCAGACATTTTAATAACCTCATGTCTCAAGTGTATATATTTCTTGTACCTGCAAGAGGCATGATTCATCTGTCGACCACTTAATTTCCTAATTTGAAGGATAGTAAGCTATTCAAACAGAAGGGGAGAAATGTATGATGAGAAATAAAGAGGTCATTCTATTTTTGTGAATTTAGCTTGCATCTCCTGGTTTCACTTGTTAACTTGAGAACTTGATGTTCTCATCCTTGATAAAATTATAGGCTACGTGCTGTCAAGAAGAAATGAAGATCATATGAATAAGTATAACCAGGTAAAATGTAACCAGGCAGCTGATCTGCTTCTTGCATCTTCATAGCTTATAGGATTAAAGCATGACAAGCAGAAAAGCACAGGGATCACAGTTACACAGATCAATCTTCACTTAGGATTGTTACTTTGATGTGATCCAAGTAAATACCTTTTAAGATGTAAGGATGTGGTTGCCACTTATAGTGATTAAGTGTAATCTGGTTGGATTCAATATATTACAATATAACTTCCTTTCCAGGTTCTTTTTAAAAGATTCAGGAAATTTTACACTTACATATTTCTGCTCACTGGGAGCCTATTTCTACAAACTTATTAAAGCAGCAAATTGAGTAGGGGAGAAAGGTTACCAGTTTTCCTTCTTCAGAAGTATCAGACAAATGCTATTATAAATAAATTTAAATATTCTGCATCTCTTACATCTGACCTACCAAGAAGGTTAATAAAGTCTTGCACCTAGTTTGTCTTTCTGAAGGCTTGACAACATCTCTTGAGTAGGCTCTCAGATGCATGGCTCACAGGTCAATGTAAAATAGACCCAAACCCATACAGCATCAAAGCAGATCTGTTCAAGATTTTTTCTCTGAGGTCAGAACATTAAAATGACTTACAGATTTTAGAATTAAAAACTTAGTTTAAAAATGAAATTAACTAATACTATAATTTTTTGAAATAGAGAAACCCCAGGATGATATATGATATAAATAGAAATAATTTGTTAAGAAATCTTTCTCAGAGAAACTTTTAATCAAAGCTGGCTACCTGGAACTATTGAAGCTTATATAAATATACAAATTTCTCAGCATGGGATAAATTAAAATATAAAGATTAGACAATCTGTTAAGAAGTAGGCTGTTATATCATCACTTTTCACTTTTTCCAGTAGAAAAAGTAGCATGCTCTTTTCTCTAAGCCTCTGATGGCCACAGTGGTCAGTTTGCACTGACGAACACTGTCTAAAAAGAAGAAAAAAATTAGAGATGCCATATTATTGCAGTTAGCATGACTAATCAAATAAGATACATTAATTTACCCTTTGCAAATTGCACTGCACACATAAATTCGATTGATGACTGTGGTGAACAGTTTGTGAATTATATCATGATTAATGGAAACTGGGAGATTTCAATCCAAGCTCTTGCCAGAGATATGAAATAGTGTGTGCAGTTGTATATGACTGCCTGGCTGAAGGCTTGACACTCAGGCAAATAAATGAGTCTGGCAAGCATCTGGCCACTGCCTTTGCAAAGGAGTCTGCACATGTCTTTGCAAGTTAAATTACCTGCAAGAAAAGCACGTAAAATCTGTTGATTAGCTCATAAATTTCTGCTCTCCCTTTATCCCCCCACATTAGCCAGGGAGATACACAGATAGATTTGAACTGGGGAGGCTTACATCCTTGTCTTTAAGTTGAGTTTTCTAAGTCTGTCTAGTTGGAAGTACTCTCCAGGTTGCTATTTCAGTCTGCTACCTAATCATATTACTTTGTTGAGAAAATGATAATACTTAGTGCATCTTCTTGCACTGAAAACCTCCACTCTAATGTCTGAGTGTTTTCCAAATAATATCAGCAATGTAAGCTCACACACCCCATGAAACCTCTCATTTCAGGACTAAATTCTGCTTGGGGTAAGTGAGAAGAGAGCATAAAAGACAGAGCAAGAAAAAGAAAAAGGAGTATTGTCAATGCTTTTTCTCAATTATAATCAAAGTCCAGCTTTATCTCACCTCCCCTATTGTTAATCTTTGGTCAGTCTCTGAGTCCTTTCTCCCCCTGCAGACTTATTCTTTCTTAACTCTCACATCTTTGCCTCCCTTAAGTCTTAACACTTTGTAGCTAGAAGCTTTTTCTTCGTGGCCTCTCCCCATGATACCACTCCATTACCTGAGTCTCACACTGGCTTCTGACTTCCTTCCACAATCACTCTCAAAATCCTTTTTCTTTTCTTCAAGGTCCTATTCCTGCCTGTTTCTCTCTCATCTCTCTCTTATTTTGATGCCTGTGTGTATCTTACTTTCAACCCAGAAGCATGACTTTCTCTAGTTCAGCTGTGAAATCTGTGCTGAAATATCACACACACATCCCCCATATTTCAGCTCCTGGGATTCGGTAGAGAAAATAAGAAAAAAAAAAANTGAGAAACGGAAAAAAAAAAAAAAAAAAAAAAAAAAAAAAAAAAAAAAAAAGGGAAAAAACATGCAATCCTCAACACTGCTGTAATCAAACTTCAGATAAACACATATAGTAATTGTCTTTATCACAACAAAATTGAATAGAGCTCCTGGCAGTATTTTTACTTCAACATAACAAACCACATAAAAGTAGTGATAGCAAAGACTAGGAGACTGAAACCTACTACTGTTTTTCAGCATATAGCCCTCCCTCTCAAACAAGCTTAATGATGTATCACAACTCCCACATCAGTTGTTTTCTAAAGTTGTTTCCTAAAATTAATGAAAATGCCATGCTCATCATTCCCACTGGATCTTTAAAGAAACAAAGGCTTCCCCTATCTTCTGGATCTATTGAGGTGGCCTCTGCCCTGGATTTGATATTTATTGTCCTGCCAGACCAGACAAAACCCAAAAAACCACTCAGTGAAGCTTCAGAAAAATCACACATCTTTACAGAAATTAATAGGGCATTAAAGCAATGTGTGAAAAAGATCAAGCAGAAAATATGGGGGTTTTAAAACATATTTGAAGAAGATACATTACTAAAAGTAGTTTCTCTAAAAAGAATAAATAATTTTAATTTCCTGTTCAAGATCTGAGAGAAGAAGGTGGAGCTAATTAAACTTCAGTTTTTGAAATTCCAGCCTGTAAAAAACGTAATCTGAAATTCAAGCGCCCCATATAAACCTTCCCAAAATCTCCATGGGCATCAGGACAGTGAGGATGTAATATCAACCAGTGATGGACATCCCACTGAAAACAAGTATTTTGTCCAAGACATTGAAGATACAAACCTTGACTTTGTTGAAGTCAGCAACAAAGTAACCATTAATTTCTCAGGGGCCACAATATCAAACTGATTTTTTTTTTTTTTACAAAATGTGAACCTGAAGAAAAGCAAATTGTCAGAATTTTGCACTGAACACACACTATATATTTCATATATATAGAAATATACATATATTCTCAGGTAGGTGCATACACGTATTTCTTTCAGCATTTGAACAGCTAAAAAATATACAGGGGAAGTAGAAAAGTGATACATGAAGAACAATTTAAAAGTCTCATATCTCTATGTTTGTTCTACTATATTCTTTCAAACCTTAATAATAAATTGTGGAAAATAATCCTGACATTTAAAATACATATTTTCCATTTATTCTATTTCTTTTGTTGTTTAGCCCCCTGAATCTCCCTTCCTTTGTAAAGGACATTGAGGCCTTGCTGAAGAGCACCGTGTTCTATTTTGTTTCAGCAAAAACTTGAAAAAACACATACAGATATATCTTAAAAGCCTTCCTCAGAGAAAGATTGACCCTGAAGACAAAGGCCATTTTAAATGGAATAAAAAGGTTTTAAACAAGCCCATGAATATTAATCAACTCTCCTTATAAACCCCTTGTAGTAAAGAAGGGCCAATGTGCTGCCTTGTCTGGTGCTAATATAGCTCTGTCCAAAATGCAGGAGTAACACAGGAAGGTGATAAGGGGTTGCACAGTCTAAAAGACAGAGTGATGAATTTCTCTTTTTTACATTTTCATGGTTTCATCTCTATCCAAGCAATGAATGGCCAAACGAGAGCCTTCAGCATGCTGCTCTCCTGGCCAGGGCAATGTTCTTCCCTGGGCAGTAGGAAGGCACGCCTCACTCTGACAATCTGACTTTGAGGGAGTACTGCTCAGACCTTTCTGCAGCTGTGCACGGTGTGTCTGCTGCTGTGTGCATCCTCAGGCACCTGGAGAAGGAAGAAGGCTGATCCCTTCATAAACGTTGCTGTCCTCTGCCCAACCCACGGAGCAGAAAGCAACACCCACAAGGCAGCCTGGTCCCAAGCTGTCCCTGGAATGTTCAGTTGTCATACAGCTGGTACAGGCAGCTGAACCTGGGAGCTGGGACAGCTCTGTGGTCCCACACTGTGTACACGGGTCCACACCATGCCCTCTATGAACACCACCCTTAAAAATGGGAAATATTTATATGTGATAAAGCCATTTATCTTCAAGCTTCAGAGAACTGCTTTCTTGAAATTAAAGTACCTACAGTCATTAACAACTTTTGCTGCTGCTGAACTCTAGTGGGATGGAATTGTGAGACTGAGAAGATTTTAGACGTCATTACCAATCCCTTGTGTTGTCATTCTTTCAGTCATTCATTGACACAGTCTTTCAAGAAAACGCACTTGCAGGAATAATTGGACTGTGCCTTACACTCAAATTCCAACTTTTCCTTCAGTTGCTTTTTGAGATTCATGATGAGGAAAGATTGAAAAAAGTTAAGAATACAGAAAATTTCTTTTTGTTTCAGAATTGAAGAGACTAATACCTCAAAATGATCTGCTGCAGTACTTTATGAAAAACAGATTTCAGTTGTCCTTGAGAGGAAGACAGAATCGGAAATGTTCAGAGTAGCAATTTATAATAAACTGCTTTGGAAACAAATGTGACAGTAACAATTTTAATAAAAAGGAGTAAGGCTAGAAAGCTCAGGTTATGTTTCCAAAGTCTCTGAAGTCTCCGAATGAGATATTTGCTGCCTCAATAACAAATGCAAGACCTGCACTTTGCAAAGAAAATACAACAAGTAAAAAATTATGATTGACCTGACAAAAATCAGTAGGCAAAATCATGAACTGCTTATGCAGAGAACTTATCCCACTGTCCAATTCAAGGGGTTTTTTGCCATCACATATTTCTTTTTCTAATTTTATTTTTGTATATTTTTTGTTGTTTTATTTTTCTTATTTCCCCCTCAAACTTTAGTTCCTATGGACAGAACTTTCATCTCCATTCCTGTATAATCAGTGTCTTGCTCATTAGGGACATGGTATAGCATTGCAGATTTTAAATGCTCCCGACAGAACAAAAGAGAACATATGTAAATTACGCAGCCTGGAAGTCATTGTGTTGATGTTTCATGAAATAAAGAGACTCTATGCTGATTTAGTTATTCCTGTTGCAAACCTTTCAACCTGTATGAGATATGTGTTCATTTTGTATTATTGCTACTATTGCTAATATTCTTGTTTTACTCATTTGCAGCCATTATTATTGTTACTGTTGCTACTAGTGTCATTTTTATTCATGTATTTAATATTATTAATATTATTTGTCCCAAATCAGTGACCAAAATAGTGAGCTAATAATTGCTTTAGATACTGCTTGAAAAAAGTAGTAGAAAATGTTTCAAAAAGTAACTTAGAAAAATCCAAACAAACCATAGAAAGATCAAAAATTCAGTTAATGCCTCAGTCCTATGAATGTCTTTATTTATATAAATTGTGATTCTCCAGACAAAAGATATGGTACTATATTTGGGTCTTATTGGCCTGGAAAAGAGAACAGAAAAGAAAATGAGGGAAAAGATGAAATATGAGCTAGAAAGCAAAATATGAAGTAATAAAAAGCCAAACAAATATTACATAGCTATGGCTGACCTTGTTTTACCTCTGATATTCCCTTGAAACTAATGAAAACAAATCCACTTCCATGAGATACGGTTTCATAATTTGCAGAGGCCACAACCCTCTACTAAGAATAGACACTGCTAAGGACCTTCTCAAAACACATCTCAGGTTTTGTCCAGTTGAACATTTAATTGTACATAAACAGTAAGTAAAATGCCTCCTATTCTGACCTGATATTGTTAGCATTTTCATTTCACAGCATTAGGAAACACAAATTCAAAACATTAAGGAAGTTAAGAGAAAGAAAAACAACAGTAACCACAAATGTTTTTAAGAAAGTAAATATTTATCTCAGAGAGTGATTCCTATTTTGATGATCTCTGTAATGACACAGCTATTGCTAAAAAAAGCAGTAACTGTCTTTAAAAAATTTAAATTGACAATGCATAAATACATAAATAACCACTTCTACATTACCAAACTGAGTAAAATCAGAGCACATATGAAAAATCAAAGTACAATATGAAAAGCGCTGCACAGGAGGACTCATCAAGATATCTATAGTGGGTGTATTTTGACTGGATAACAGGTCCCCACTAAAGCCATCCTATCAGTCCCCTCCTCAGCTGGACAGGAGGGAGAAATTACAATGAAAGGCACTCATGGATGGAGTTAAGGACAGGGAGAGATCACTCACCAATTATCATCACAGGTAAAATGGACCTAACGTAATGAAATTTGTTTCATTTATTAGCAATCAGTTCAGAAAAACAAAAACTATATCTTAAAACATCTTCCCCCCATCATTCCCTTCTTCCTGGGTTTCCTTCAACTTCACTCTCAATTTGTCTACCTTGTCTGCCCCAGTGGTGCAGGGGGATGGAAAAGGGGATTGCAGTCATTTCATCACACATTGTCTTTGCTTCTCCTTCTTCCTCAGGGGAGGACTCCTCACCCTCTTCCCCTGCTCCAGTGTGGGGTCTCTCCCATGGAAGACAGTCCTCCATGAATTTCCCCAGTGTGAGTCCTTCCCACTGGCTGCAGTTTTTTACTCCATCATGGATCTCTTCCACAGGGTCAGTAGTCCTTCCAGCAAAGCTGCTCCAGAGTGAGCTCTTCTTTACATGGATCCACAGGTCCCGCCAGGAGCCTGCTCAAGCACAATCTTCCATGAGGTCACAACCTCCTTTGGGTATCTACCTGCTGTAGTGGGATGGGTTCTCCACAGGCTGCAGGTGGATCCCTGCTCTCTGTGGACTTCCATGGGCTGCAGGGCAACAGCCAAACTCACCATGGTCTGCTCCAAGGCCTGCAGGGAAATCTCAGCTCCAGAACCTGGAACACCTCCTCCCTCTCTTTCCTCACTGACCCTGAAGTGTGTAAAGCTATTTCTCTCACATGTTCTCACTCCTCTCTTATGGCAGCTCCATTTTGTCACAAGACTTTTCCCTCCTTTCTTATCTTTCCTCCCTCTTTGTTATTCCAGGATTGTTACCAATGTTACTTGGCCTCGGCCAGCAGTGAGTTTCTCTTGGAGCCCAATGGCTTTGACTCTGTTGGACACGGGGAAAGCTTCTGACAGCTCCTCACAGAAACCATATCTTAACCGCCCTGCTACCAAAACCTTGTCATGAAAACCCAGTGCAATATCTCTGAGATGAATGCATGAAAACAGCACTGATAGTTCTTGCTTGAAAAATAATAAGTTATTTTCCAAGAAGAAAAAGAAAAGCTAAAAATTTCTTTTCAAGTGCTTGATTATATAGAGCTGGCACAGATGGTACAGAGTCAAAATTAATGTCTTTTTTGAAGAGCTAAAATTAATCACATGTTTATTCCGTATAACTTTGCCTGATTGTATGTGCATGACCAAACTCACCTGCATTACCTAACAAATTTCCCACAATCAGTCCTCATTCCTTTTAGCTTTGTGGAAATTTTTGGCATTAAATCATATAAATAATGAATGAAGAAATCATTGAAGCAAGTAAGAGTGGATGGCAAGGAAGCAAAAAAAGAAATCCCACTCTATTTTATTAGCAAAACAAAAATCAGAGAAGTTATTGAAAAAGAAAAACATTCCATTTAGCACTTGATATCAGAGAATTGTGGCCTTTGAGCTTAAACTTTAATGTTTAACTCATTTGAATTATATTTATTAAATAGTTTTCTTAAGGCACAGGGATCCTGAAAGGCATGTTTAAGCCAAAAAGCTCTGCATTGGCCTGGGTCTTGCTCGAGTAATTCATTGCCTACCCACTGATAGATCTTCTTTCTCCAGGCTTTGTCTGAACACTGCCCTTCTGCCTTCCTGTCCTATCAACACACATCTTTTGTCTCATCACTGGTGTCCATTCTGTCGAGTGCCTCTCACCAAACTCCAGACCTTTGCCAGCATGATGTCATGATACTTGCTACACTCCCTCACAGGTTGTTCCTCTGACACTTTTGAAGCACACTGCCAACAACACAGCATGAGTAATAAAGACCAGAGTACACTCTTGCAGGTCTCAGTTACCACCTCTTTGTTCATTTCACTATCACCTTACAAAACCAATAAATTAAAACTAACAAAACCAAAACAAATTCCTAAAATCTAGAACTAGACATAATCTTTTTTTAAAAATTTTTCTTCTGAGTCTTCTGAAACAGAAAAATAATTTAGTAACCCTTGAAGTAATTCTTATGGGTTAAAACAACATCAGTGAAAACTGTGTCCATCAGAGGAAGACATATGTGTCATACATATATTCCTATGAACCATCATTTCTGCAGAAATTAAAGATAAATGAAGAGTGAGTAATCCGATAATTTTTTTTTCACTGAGTTACCGTAATTCATGTTAATATTTAATGATCGTTTCCCTCATGTCTGGTAAGCAAAGAAAACCATCTTGGGCTGCCCACAATTTGCCTGTACTTCTAGAGTACAGTGACAAAGATAATGCAGTGATACTGAATTCCTGTATAAGTGGCTGATTTAACCAAAAGGATTAACACAATATCAAAAGTTCTGAAGAAGGCAGATACTATGGGAACTTAACCTTTCCACTTAGAAATACAGAGGTGAGGGAAAAACATCTTTTGTTCTAGGGAACACAGAAACAGTAAAAAAAAACCACTATATATTCCCAAGCTCCACTTGACTTCCATTAGAAAAACTGAAAGCTAAGAAACATATATCATCTATCAATCTCTCCAAAAAGATATTGCATCTGCCTACCTAAGGCATCTGCAGGCTAAGTTATCTGCACAGGAATAACTCAGGTTAGAGATAATAGCTTTGAGAATTTCCAGTAAAGGAAATTTTATTAAACATCTTTTAATCAAGATGTTTAATAAGTTAGAGAAGGTTGGTTTGGATTTTTTTTAAATGAAGATAACTTTCATTTTCTAGCGAAACAAAACAAAGCAAAAAAAAAAGGAATATAGTAAAAAAAATTGCAAAACTACTCTAAATTTATAACTATAACTGTATATTTATGGCTAGAACCAAAGAATTTTTTTAAAAAATTAGTTGTCCTTTTGTCCCTGCAAAGTATGGAAAGTAAGAAAATATGAAGCAATTTTAACCACCCTGTGTACTCCATATTTCTGAGACTGTCAGTCTTCATGAGGAGCATCTTTTCCAAATGATAAACAAATTGTTTGTGCTCAATATTTGCAATGCACTATAGCCTTGCACACCAAATTTACTTGCATATTCACCACTAATATCACCCACAGAGCTGAATAATTGACCAATCAATGAAGGACTTTATGTTCTATAGTCCTTAATTTGGTAATAATGAATATCTGTGGCAAACTCTGAAAACTAAACTCACTGTTAGTGAATAACTGAGAGCCTCTACTTCAATAGATGGTTAAAGAGGCATTCACAGCAGTCAGCGTGTGAAGCTCAAAGCCACCAAATGTGGCAGAGAAACCTACCAGGCTTCATCAAGGTTTTCAGAGAGGTGAACTTTTTGTTCAATGGAGATTGAATAAGCCAAGATCTCACATCTTCCAGTTTATTCTGTGATACAGCTAAATTTTAAATCTCGTACGAGGAAAATCTTTCTTGCCTTTTTCTTGCACCCTAATTCTTGACAATTTTTGGACTTAAAATTCTTATCAAATACAAACAATCATTTGGAGTGCATCAAAATGCTCAGCAGTGGATGCTGACATTATCCCTTGAATTTTGTGCTGCAGAAGTGCATCTCATCAAAAAAGATATTTCTATTATTTAGATGAAGTTTGTATACTGAGTCCAGCTGGGAAAGCCTGCCAGTTAAGGTGGAGAAATATAAAAGAGCACTAACATATATCATGTTTCATGGTGAGATGAAATGCAACTTTGGAAACAGATTTGACATTTGAGATTTCCCTGTGTTGGAAAGGCAGGATTTGTTGCAGACATGAAAATGCTCAGTGTGTGCATCTGGAGGAAGCTGTGCACAGCTCTCCGCAGCACCCCTGGCAGCTGATAATGGAGAGCTGTTGGCAGTGTTTAGAGAGGCAGATGCTTACCTGTGCTCCTACAGTGTGCAGTCTTGGCTGGATGACAAGGTGAGAAGAAGGACAAGCCATCACAGAGTGGGGGCAATTGGCAGCTGGTACCCTGCTGGGGAAGGGTAAACGGGTCACCTAGGGCTTCTTACTCATCTGTAGCACAGCCATCAATCTGTGCCAGAAATATGTGCTTTTCAGAAGACAAAGCAATTCCTTATACAGGAGAATGGACTGAAATTAAAAAGTTGATAATTTAATGAATTTTAAAAATTTGTTTGCAGCTTGGTATGTGATATATTGCAAAATGAAAAATATAATTTCTATTATAAAATTGCATCCAGGCTTATCTGTGTACTAAACAAATGCAGGACTTGTTGAGAGAAGTTGCAGGTGTCACACTGGCAATATTCACTGTCAACTGGATGCTACTGAAACTCTGTTGAGGGCACTCCCCTAAAAAGTGCTTCTTCATACTTTTCTCTTGTTCAAGCTGCAGGGCAGGTTGTCTTATTTCCTTATCTTATGAAAACAGATTATAGTTCATGAGTCGTTCATCATGACTCACTGATACTGTGGAAGGTCAAAACCAGGAATGTGTACAGTAAGCCAGAAAACAAATTATCTATTTACACACAAAAACCCCCAAGCAAGCAACAAGGAAAAAACAAACAAACAACAAAAAAAACCCCAACAAAAAACAAATAGACCACCTGAACCCTTTCCTTTTAGCAGTCTTATTTCATATTTTCTTGCTGTGATTGGATATATTCCCATCAAAAGTACCACAGCAGATCATGGTATTCTGAAGTTGAAAGATCAGTGGGAAAGAACATACATGACATACAAGCATATTTAGTTCACGTTTAGTCAACTAATTTTTTCAGGAGTTCATTGTCAATTTTAATAGTGGTAAAAAGTTTTTTTAAAAAACATTTGTAAAAATTCAGAGTATTAAATACTGAAGTATTTTATTATTTAAATTTATTTAAAACTGAATCATAATGAAAACTAACGGCAAGAAGGACACATGAGGTATCACTTTTCTTTGTCCTTGGCTGAAGATGAAACCACTTCAGGCACCAGTATTCAATTGTGTTCAAAATTGAGAATGGCCAATCATGGGTAGTGAGACAGAAGTCACTTGAATAAATGAACAAAGAGCCAGTGATGCATGTGCGACATAACATGTGATAGCACAAAGACCATTCATTTGTCATGTCCATAAGATTGTTTCTTACACTCCTCACTGGAAAAAGGGTTCCAAGTGTTTTGATCAAAAGACTAGAGTCTTTAGGGACATCATAAACATTTGTGAAGTCAAAAAATTTGATTCATCTGTTAAGTTTTGCTGAAAATAATTTTCATCAAAAGATGCTTGCTAATTTGCTCTCGGTAGGTAAACCTTCACTGAAAATCAGTGTACTTTCCAGGCTAAACAGTGTTTTCAATCATATTCATTGATAATTATGTTTTTTGGTACCTTAAAACATTCTGACAGCATTGATAGTGGTCAATGACATATCTTATTACAAAGGTTTTTCTCCTAGAAAATTAAAACATGGCATCTGACAAAGCATACAGTAAACTGGTGTGTATTTTGTGTCATCATCTGAATAAAGCATCTAAAAATAGGTGAAATTTACCCCCTGCTGAGATGAAGCACCTTGCCATTGATGACAAGAAGAGCAAAACTTCTAGATATAAAATCCACTGATTCCTCTCTGTGTAATGGCTGTGGACACCGTGAAGCAGCACTACAGCTATTATAATCATTCACATAAAACTTATGATTGGACTGGTGTGGGCAGCATTTACTCCTATCAGTTAACATATAAAAGCTTGTTCAGACTTACAGTCAGAATAACCCAGATCTGTGTGACTTTACAAAAGCATTTGCAAAGAAGAACACAGTCCATTACAGGAAATGTTAATGATAATCAGCAGGTCTTGATAAACTACAGGTCCAGTAGTTTATTGGACATCTACTCTAGATTTCCCAAGTGATCATCAGAGGCTTTATTTCCATTTATCCAATGTCTTTCTGTATCCATTATTTTTGTTTTTTACCTTTCCATGGTAATAACTCACTGACTGAGTCAAAGGTAGCTTTGATCAAAATGATGAGGTATTCATCACTCATGAAAATTGCTTAACCTCATGATAATACCTAACACAAAATCAAAAAAACACTAAATCTGAGAAAGTTTTTCTACAGACTTCTGCCTCATTTTCCCTTAATCGGTTTTGATCAGCTTCTTCCTCTTACACTACTTTGAAATACAAGTTAGACTGCAATGTTGCAAAGGCTGCATCTAGAAATGTACTGTCTAATGGGATTGCAACAAACAGACAAACATGTGGAGGGGTGTCTTTCTTGTTTATGCTCCAGAAGAGCTCATACTATTATGGGAAAAGGCTTAGGAGAGGAACATATATTTTTTTACTTTGAATAAATGCACATATGTTTTGGAAGATCAACCTAGACATTCATACCAAAGAAGAAATAAAAAAAAAATCCAATGCAAAATATGTTTAAAGTATTCCTAAGAGGAAGATATTTGCACTCTATCAAGTATCTATATATTATTTTTTATTTGCATTGCTGTTCTTGTATAATCATTTTCTCCACCTCTCAGTGCTCAGCCCACATACATGTAAGTGGTTTTGGGAGAGCTCTGGAATTTTAAAGTGGGCACATTGATGTCAATCATCTCTTCTACAAATGCAGTCTTTTTAGTAACTTCAACATTTACCATTTCTTCATTAAACATATTCCTTGTAATGACCAATACTTCTCTAAACTGAATTCTCCTATTATAAGTTTTTGAGAAAAAAAAAAAAGAAAAAAGGAAAATAAACACACAATTTGTAACAATCATGGAAAAGAGCATCAATTTTCACTGAAGTATTGTTCCTCTTCATAGTAACAGTAATATCTCAGCAAGCTAAATCTTATCAAAGCCCCTGTTAATGCTTTTTCAGATACTTTTTACTGATCTATAATGTTTCATATTATGTCTTTCAAGAGAAGTCTCCTTTTATAGAGAGTAGGTAGCTTCCACAGTATAAGTATATGTCATAGTCATCTCAGATTCCTGATACCCTTAAACCTCTTGTTTAGATTCAGCACAAGTCAGGGTGAAAGACAACCATGATTCTTAAAACAAGATAGNCAGCGCAGGAAATCTATTCTTTCCCGAGAACCGGGCTCAGGAAGGACGATTTACCCTTTTCAGGACACTATTCACAATGCGGAAAGCTCATCAGCATCCACATTAGACTTTGGACTTGGCCCTCAGGGCACAAAAACGGCTTAAAAACCCCGGGTTTTCGAGGCTTGGGTGTGGAGGTTTGGTTGGCAGACGGACTCTCTGTCGCTCGCCACTCCACCCATAGCTAGCTGTGCTGACCCCCTTTTTCCGTGGCTTTTCCAAAATTGTGTTTTTTTAATAAATTGTCTTTTTATATTAATCTGATTCATATTCATTCATAACACTATTCAATATCTTTAGTCTTTTACACAAATTTCACATTCTGTTTCAATTTACCTTCTAATATGTGAAGTGAAGAGTGACAGTATTTTTGAGGGTCTTCCATATATCCAAAACATAAGAGTAGAAATGTATGCAGTGCCTTCACACAAATTGGCCTTTCTTGGTAATTACTGCACTATGTTTGATCTCAATATCATACACCTCTTGTCTTACGCCACTGGTTATGACATGAAACAGGACTACTGTGGCTTGGCTTTTCACTGCCACACATGAAATCCCACTATAATTAATTAGTGTTGTTATAGCAACACCTTTTATGACATTGCTTGACACTCAGGGGAGGGAGTGACACAGGAGTGAACTGTATGAGAAATCATGTTGCAAATTTCACTCTTGAACTCCCTGACCACATTTTTTTTCCTTTTTTTTTTTTCTCCTAGAATTGATTTTCTTCTTCATTTTTTTCCCTGCTGTATTGAAGCCATTGAGAAGTCAAATCTCAGCATTAATCTTATAATGGTCTTGCTCACGTGAATCCTGGGGGGAACATGCTGTCAAAAAGTACAAATGCAGGATGTCTTTTATTTCAAAGTAGGATTTTGGTTTTCGGTTTTGTTGTTTGTTTTTTGGTTTTTTGTTGTTTTGTTTTGTTTTGTTTTTTTTACAGTGATTATACTCAAGTTAGAAAGTTCTTGCTGTATTTCACTGTCAGTAATGGATATCACTCACTTAAATAGACAGTATTAAAGAGGCTTTCTTTGAAAATAGAGCTCCTGTACTAGAAAAAGTTCTCCACTATGTGTCACTTGCTGCTATGGAAAACTTTTAAACTCATTCTTTATTAGGAAATAACTAAAACTTTGATTTTTTTTTTAAGAGAAAAATGGTAAAGGCAGGCTTTTGATAAAGGAGGTCCCATCCCTTTATTCAGGAATGATACAGTCCACTGAGCTACTGCATTTAGCTGTCAAACAGAGCTTCGTGTGAGAGAACATTCTCCAACTACCATGACTCTGCATGTTTATTACTGGGGTGAAAGAACCCCATATATGTGTGAATGACCACTTCAGTGTTGTAAAAGCCTCAGCAATGACTCAGCTGTAGGAGCAGATCTGTTGGGACACAACAGGCTCCTGTCACCACCACTCACATTAGTTGTCCACATATTTACTGCTAGCCCAGCAGTTTATACAGTGCTAGAACAGTCAGTTCCCATACTGTCCCCTTCCCAGTTCTCTTCCCCACATCCCAGCACAAACACGCAGTTTATCAGCTTGTTCTTTATTCCCTCCTGGAGCCAACACATTCAGGCAGCAGACATTGCCAGTTGTTTGATCAAGACGAGTAATTTGGCTGTTGCTCATCTTCTCTGAAAAGGAATGGTTAGGACCTCCTGCTGCTGCATTTGCAGCATGGAGCCCTCTGGGCTTCATTCTGTGATGCTCTTGTGCCATTAGCAAGACAATACAGTAAAATGAGAGAGGAAAGAGATCCTAAAACAAATGGTCATTAAGAGTCAAAAAGAGATCCAATATTTTGCTATACATTAGTTACACATATTATAAATAATAAGCACTGTTGCTATGTTTATTATTATAATTATTATTTATTATTACTATTATTATTAAATATTATATTTAATACAAAAGTATCTTATTTTATAAGGAATAAAGTAAAAGAAGCGTATATCCCATAGTTTACAGTGTAGAAGCAAACACACATATGTTCTCATGTGATTTTTGAGACTAATTCCCCATGTCATTAAAATCTGAATAAAAAAGAAGATGCTACTTCAATGCTTAAGAGAGAGGAAAAATAAGCTTGTTTCTTCAGAGAAATCAACTGTGAGGCAAGGAAAGTCTAATCCAAACTGCTAAACAAGTCCTTGAAAACAAGGATTCACATTCACAGTAACTGTTAGTCTGTGGATTCTTTTATTCCTTCTTTCTGGCCAAATGAATCAAAGTCTGAATTTTGGCATGGCTTCTACAAAGAAAAGGATAAGGTGATCTTCCCACCTGCTGTGTTATCTAGTGGTGTAGGTTTGCTTCACTAAGCTGAGAAATGGAAATACAAAGTCTGTCAGGGACAATGGGGAACGAAGCAGCCTGTTGCAATTTCTGATCTGTATATAGAAACTAAGAGTTTCTTTCTCTTCCACTAGTGCTTCAAAAGAAACTGTTAAATAACAAGACAGTTTGAAAGATGTCAGTTCTGTGTCTTCTGTATTATGCATATTCTGAGGTTGTCTCCAAAAGACAGCTCCAGAGGGATCCAGGCAGAGGAATAATTTCTGCTTCCCAAGAAAACTCTAATGCCGAACTCAAATGTGTGAGGATTTAGAAACCTATGGGTATGTATTTCTAGTGTCCAGAAAACTTTGCATTTGAATAACAACATGCCTACAGAGATTGCTCAGGGCTTTTCTGTGCCACACTCCTCCTTACAGGTATCAACAGAGTAAGTCCCACTTCAGATTACTCAGTCCTTTTCTTAATATGGCCCTTAGGCACTTAAGAAAACTTCATGTTATATGTCAAAAGCTGACAAGAAAAGAAAAGCGGAAAAAAAAAAGATTGGAAGTGGAAAGGCAAACTAACAAAATTGTTTGGCAAAAATGTCTCATTGCTCTTTCGTTCTACCTTCCACAGTTTTGCTGGAAATGGAATTACTATAAGCAGGGCTGAGATCCTGATTACATTTGGTATGCAAATGGACATCAGACAGTTATTTTTCTGTACCACCATTGCATTCACCAGTGTGTTGTCACCATAAGTGCTGAAAAAGATGTGTGCTGGAAGCCTCAATTAACAAACTACAGATCTATTACAATAATACCATAAAAAATACATTCTTGATCTGGTCTGAACTTCATTTTTTCCAGTGGAAAAATAAATATACAGTGATACAAGCAGTCGTTTTTTGGCTATGCAGATCATAAATGGAACTAGATTCACTATTTCTTCCTTATGTTATGTTAAAATGACTCAATCAAAATTAACCTCATTTAATATTTTGTTCATACTACATAACATAGGATGTGTCAATAGCAAGTATTGTTTTGAATGCCAATAAAAACTAAAGTGGAGAGTAACTGCCATGTCTGTGATACCTTGAAATGGAAGAATAAATACATAGGAGAGAACCACAGAAATGGCAAACATGATGATAGATGTTGTTGCTCAGCAGGACAATTTTCTTAGTTCTCCAACAATTGATATAAATGATTATGTATTTAAGAAAAATTATAAGCTTGGCAAATCACTACAACACAGAAATGTGTGTATCAATGTTTTAAGTTAAAAGAAAAACTCACAAACAAGCAAACCAAACCAAAGCCAACAACAACAAGAACAACAAAATTCAAACAAAACAAAAATGAAAACAAAAGTACTTCTGAGCTTGAAACCTGTCAATAAACAGGAGATAGCACACACTGATTCTGGACAGTAGAGGTAGGGTTTTCCCTGAGAGGAAAAAACTGTATTTTCCTCTAAAGTGCATTTTAAGCTATCTTTTAACTCTTAATTTTAATTTTTTTCTTCAAAAGAATCTTCATCTATACATTAGTAAAAAAACCCCAAACTAGCAGGATATTTTATACAGTTTGTTCCTTGAGCTTATCGACTTCAACAAAACAAATAAAGCACCAAGAGTTAAAGACTTCTGTGTAATGATGAGTTTGTCTATTCCTTAACTCAAATGTACATTAGGCCCTGTAGCTCTTTCTGCAAGCACAATGTTCCTCTTTCCAAGACCCAATTGTGTGATGTTGGCTTTTATAATATGTGACAAATAATATTAATAATGCATTACAAGAAGCAGTACAGAAACAAGACTTTACGTGACACAGGCATTTCAAGTTTGCAAATGAGTTATATTGCTTTTAATGAGATAAAGAAAGATCACAGAATCACAAAATCCCAAGGTTGGAAGAGACCTTCAAGATCATCGAGTCCAACCCATGCTCTAACACCTCAACTAGATCATGGCACATCCGAGTGCCACATCCAGTCTTTTTTTAAACACATCCAGGGATGGTGACTCCATCACCTCCCTGGGCAGGCCATTCCAGTACTTTATCACTCTTTCTGTGAAAAACTTTTTCCTAATATCCAACCTATATTTCCCTTGATGCAGCTGGAAGGTGTGTCCTGTTCTGTCGGTTGTTGCCTGGA
>VWYP01022878.1:154100-257949 GCA_013400435.1 Pycnonotus jocosus | reverse complement strand
TGCCGCCTGCCGCGGGGCCCCGGTGCCCCGGCACCCTGCCCGGCTGTCCCGCGGGCGATTCCTGTCCGCTGGCAGCTCGGCCGGGCAGGGAGCGCTCGCCGCTCCCTTCGGGAACGTTCCCAGGCTCTGCCCCGGGCCAGGGGAGCCGCCGGGCCGGGGCCGGGCCGCTCCTCGGCTCTCGGCGCTCCTGTCCGTGCGNNCGTCCTGCAGACTCATGCGATGAGATGGCAGGAGGCAGCCTTCCCCAAGTTTTTCCGGGTGTTTGGTGAAAAAGACGCGTTATGGTGCTCGGACGACGCTCTCAGGCACACGGTGGGATTCTTGGGGTGTTCTGCGCAGGGCCAGGAGTTGCACTCGGTGATGCTGATGGGTCCATTCCCCCTGAGCACAGTCTGTGATTCTGCTGTCTTGGGTTGTCGGGGCTGCTTCTCGTCTCCTGGAGCTTTGATACGCCAGGACAAAGCCGGCGAGCTCCAGACCGACGCTCCCTCTGATGAGCTGTGCAGGTGCTGTGCCCCACCTGAGGCCTCTTCCTGGGCAGGACTCAGCGCAGGCTGTTTCCTAGTTGGTGTTACTGTAACAAACAAGTAGAGAGAGTGGCATAAATGGTTGGATTAGATAAAATGCCTGGTTTTAGAAAACGTCTAGAAAATGAGGGTTACCTGTTGTGTTTCCTAGTGTACTATGAATTGCTTGCATTGCAAAAGAGTTTTTCGTTTGCCTTTCCCCAGAATTTAGCAGCTGCTTCCTTCCTAATGTCCTCACTAGAAGGATTCCAATGTATCTTTTTCAAACTTAAGAGGGGAAAATGCTTCTTGTTAAAGCTCAAGTACTAATCAAAGAGGACATGTTATCCTGTGAACCTTTTTGAAAAAGCAGAAGTGCCTGCAGATTTCTCAAAACCCCTGAAATTGTAATTGAGTCTGACCTGGAATTAATTTTTGTTTTGTTCTCATCATTGTGATATGACTATTACTACCCTTAGATTGAGAGAGAGAAAGAAAATAAGCCTACTTGCTTATTTTCAGTTGTAGGTGGACTTTTCATAGCTGATTTTACTTTTTACCTTATATATGATTAGAAACATGCATTTTCATTACCTGGTTCAAGCTTTCAGAAGCTAATTTTGGCGTTAATTTGTGCTTCCTGCCTGAGTGGGGGATGCTGGTATTTAGACTGAAGAGGAAGGAAAATATTTGGATAAGCAGCTGGAAGTCTTGGCTGTATTTTTGCTGGGCAATGTGTGGACAGTTGTGGTGGTTTCCTTGCTACGAGTTGCTTTTCCCAAGTGCTAACAAGTCGTGGTTAAGTAGACAAACAAGTTTCATTGCCCTTCTGCAGGGAAAAAGAAACTGATATGCCAGCCCTATCCTATTGCTCAGGAGAGCTTGGATTAGACCCAGAAATTGTTACCAAAAGCCTAAAAGCAGCTGGAGAGCAAACTTTGCTGTGTACAGCCAGGCAGCTTTATCTTCCTGGTCAAGAAGGAGGTGTGGGTGAGCAGAGGATTCTGTGAGCACAAGAGCAGCAGCTCCTGTCAGAGCAGACAGTGCTCGCCTCCTGGGGCAGGTGTGTGGTGGAACTGGAGGGGTTTTGTTCTTTGGTTTGTTTGAGGTGAGTTGGTTCATCTTGGTTTGCACCGGTGGCTTCTGAACTTTTGATAGGCTCAGGCTGCTCTCAGTTCTCAGCACTTCTTGTCAACCACTGTGGTATTTTGCATGTCTCAGCTTTAAATTGAAGACACTGTAAAAATGAGACCAGTTCTGCAAGCCATGCTCAGTAGCTTGAGCACCACACTTTAGGAGCTGCTAATTTAGGTAATTGCCACACTCAGGAGGGACATTTTCAAAAACTTTAGAGGTTCAACCTCTTTTATATTCAGGTCACTTGACAGGATCCAAATTATGCCTGCACTGAGCAGGTGTTGGTGGCTTAGTCTTTCACAGAACAAACCTTGAGTTCTGTTTGAGGTGTCCACAGCTCAGTTGCTGTAATTGCATCTCCAGCTTGAAGAGAGTAATGCTGGGCTGAAGAGCAGCAGTGGCATTTGTCCCTGCTAGAATTAGAAGTAGTCCCATGAGACATTTAGCTCTGGCTCCTTGAGCAGCTTAGCTGGCAGCAGTCAGCAGTGCTGCCCTGCATTGCCTTCTCTCTCTGCTACCATAAGTGTGACCCAGACAGGGAATTGGTCTCAGGAATCAAACCAAGTTCAAGGTAACTTGGAAGAAAAAAAAAAAAAAAAGTGGTGGGGAAAGCAACTTTAATCCAGTTTAATTTCCAGGTAATAATTATAGGAATGCTCCTGCTGGCATGTGAAAAAGGCTAGGTGGTCTGAGATGAAGTGGTTTGTGTGTTTTGACCTATGGGCCCTGAAAAGTGATTAATGAATCTGTTTCAAAACCAAAGGAAGGAGTCATTCTGCCAGAGAAATTTATTGCTTTGTTTGCCTAGTCACGGGGCTTGGATATGCAGCTGAGAGTTTAGACGGTGAGCAACTGGCCCGGGGTATTGTCAGTTGTGTGATACTCAGTGTCTTTGTCTTGTGTTTTTAAAGATTTCTGCTTGGTTTTGTGGATGAGACACAGGTCCTTAGTACCTCTGTAAAATTTCAGGCTTTGAAACAGGAAAGAGGAAATAAAGCTCTTAAAAATGAATGAATTCCTGGTGCCCACAGGTGGAAGGTGAATGGATGAGCAAGAAGTAAGTTTCTGGTATTAAAAATGAGCAGGTGAAATTTGCTCTCTCCTATTATATGAACAATTTCTCCATTTTTAAGCTGGAGTTTATTTTGTAAGAGATGCAACTCTTCCTTATATTTTTGCTTTAATGATTGTCACTGGGTTTGTTGAGGTTTGCCTCCGAAGGTTTTAATTTTTTCTTAAGTAATCGATGCCATAACTAAATATGGGAAATAACAGAATTAATTTCTGTTTCTACTTTGGATGTTTGTAAATTGAATGAGGCAAGCTACTCTCAGATCTGCCTGTTTTTACTTCTCTGTTTATTTTACAGGAGCACACACTGATGTTGAAATGTCAGTTTAAGCTTAGGTTTTTTCCTTGTGTGCAACTGCTTGTCCATCTGATGATTTCTAATTAATGTGCAATATCTTATCCTCCTAATAAAACATCCTCTGAGAGCCATAATGAGCACGGGGAATTTTTGTGTGTGTGGTCGAAGTGGTGAAGTACCAGCTGTGCCCTGCTAAGCTTTGGCAATGCCTGTGGCTTTGTAATACTGTATTTTTTAAAATTAATAGATAATGGTTCAGTATTTGTTTGTTTTTATATTTAGTAATTTATTGCTAAATATTGTTAAAGCTTGAATAGATGGCCAGCTGGACTTTTCTATCATACTCAGTGCATATGGCACACTTCAAAGAAATAATGAGTTATTCTGAACTAAGACAATCTAAAGTGTTTGTTTTAAAATGGAGTGACAGCTGTATCATGTGACATCATAGCTTTGCTTCGGAGCCAAGCCTGTGTGGAGGAAGCTTTTGTTTCTGCTAGTGCTTCCAGTATATTTAGATACCACCTTATCAAAGATCATTACTGCTTTGCTGCTTGTTCAAACAGTTCCTTTGTGAGGTACCCAGTTCTGGTGTGAAGCCAAGTTTTGGCTTCTGAGCTGTTGAAAGAAAGATCCTGTGTCTCCTCCCTTTCCTCTGCAACAACCAAAAGCACAGGCACCCTCCACCTTACGCAGACCAAGTTTTCAGAAGGAAGGGACAGTGGTAAGAGACCCTTTGTTTTACAGTTCTGGTATCCCGAATCCCTTTTCTCTGCTTGTTATTCTTATATTGGTTTTTCAGACATCATTGTGAAGTCAAGGTTTTGAACTTTACTGCTAATAATAAGTTGTGAACAGGTTATTGGGCACTCTTAGCTAATTTCAGAAAAGTAATGACAAGCAAAGCAGTAGGTGGCATTAAATCTACAGTACTGAGAAAACACACACTTCTGTTGGTTTAGTAGATTTTCGTGTGCCTCTTTCAGGCTCCATCAAGTTGTGTCTGAGTATTTTTTTATTTCCTCTCACTTCCCCCACTGAGGTTGGCACTTCTGTTTTGTGTCTTTTGGTGCTGATGATGAGCCATGAGTAAAGGCACTGTGCTTAGAGGGAAAACTCTTTTATTGAAAAGGTTTCTTCCTGAAATCTCTAGTTTGTTGAAAATCCTTTACCAATCTTAAATTTACAGCTTTGGGCTGGTTTTGTGGTGACTTCTCTTCCTCAGGCTTTAAAGTGATTCAGCTGGTTGGGGACAGGGACTGGGCAATGTGGAGGAGCCCTGTGGTGCCTGGAGCTGGGGTTTGACAGCTCCCAGAGTGGGGTGGGCAGTGGAATTGCTGCTCTTGCTCTTTTCCGGACTGCCAGGTCAGGAGTCTTTAGGGAGTCGGGTTCTTTGAAAGAAGGACAGGCATTGCTTCCCCTAAAAAAACTTGTAGTAACAGCATAGTGGATGAATGTCTGAGGGGGGGAAATTATGTTCAAGGTATGTGGAGCCAAGCTCAGCCAGGGATTTATTTGGCCTTGGTGTGGTTTGTTTGGGTTTCCTTTTTTTTTTTGAATAGTTGCACAGAACAAGTTCCCTTTTAGACTTAAAAGCTATCTTTGAAAGAAGCTGTTTGAAAGCTGAGATTGAACTTGATGCTGTTGTGTTGCTCTGATGTGGTCTGACTCCAGTATGGGAGCTCACTGTGATTTTGTGTCCTTCAGGGTTTTGCTGGTTTTGTGTGCAATTGGTTTGTAGTCACTCTTTATTTTGATCTTTCGTCACCCTTTTGAACCCAGTGCTCCCTAGACTTTGTGGAATTTATATATCCCAAGTTGTCACTGTGCTTTCTCTAGTGCTGCAAATTCTGGCCTGTTGTACCTGAAGATGACGTTTTGTTTGCAGCTCAGTTCTGTTTCTCTGACTGTCTCACACAGGAGAGACAGTTCCTTTGATAATCAGAATAAATCAATGTGAATGAGGGGGAATGTGTACTTACGATTTCCCAAGTCTTGCTTGTTTATTTTACAACTCATCCAGCTCTTATTTTGGATTATTTTGGGAAGGATTTTTTAATAATTCATTCAGTAAAGAGGCTGCAAGAACTCATCTCCCTCACCTGTATTTTTTAGCACAATTGAGAGCTCGCTGATTTGGCAATAGCCTGATAATAATATTAACTGCTTGCTTTTTAAACTGTCATCTGGAAAGAAAAGAGACCTTTTCTAAAAGAGGGTGTGCTTGAGACAGAGATGGAGAAGTCACATGTTTCAATCTTTTCCTGTGTTACAGGACAGGGAAGGAGGGCCAGCCCAGAGAATACTACACTTTGGATTCTATCTTGTTCCTGCTCAATAATGTGCACCTTTCCCATCCTGTGTATGTCCGTCGTGCTGCAGTAAGTAAACCACACAAAATGTGATGATGAACGTGTGTGTAACAATCTTCAGGGAATGATAATAGCACTTGTGTGTGTGTATTGGGCTGGGGAAAGCGAGAATGATATGCAGCAAAGTGTGTGTGTGTTTAAAAACAATCACCTCTGCAGAAGGATCACAGACAGGTCCTCTAAGGGTGGGGTAGTTTTCTTGACAATTCACTTCCTAACAGATTATCCCTTCAAACCACCGAATTATGTTTACAGCAAGAGTTTGTCAGCCAATTACTAACAGTAATGGCAGCATTTACCTTAATATTCTATGGACATAGTTGTTTCCAGCACTAAACTATTTCAGGAGTGCTTTTGTCCATCTGTTGTGTGGAGTGATCCCAATCTAGATGATCCTTTAGTGCCTCAGATGGCAGGGATCTACAGAATGAAGAAAAGCAGGACCGCTTTGGAGTGGACTTGGAAGGAAGCATCCAATTAAAAAAATTACTGGTTGAACCCTGCAAATAAAGATACAGAAATTTTGACAAGTCCTTTCGATTTCCATTTGACTGCTTTCTACCAGGCCACCCTTCATCTTTCTTGTGTTTCACTGTTACCTGAGACAGCGGTGCTGTGTCGGAACAACACAACTGAGATACTTGATTGCTATGTATCAACACAGACTCCTGGCAGAGAAGCGCGTGTGTGTGTGTGTGTGTGTGTGTGTGTGAGATAAAAGCTAGTTCTGAATCTTACTTGCAAGTTTCAAGGGAAGGAGGAAAAAGACTGCCCTGTCTTTCAGTTTCATAGCAGGCTCTATGTTTAATTTTGTGTAGCTGAACATCCTCTAGGAGGTGGTTGCACTTCAACCTTGATGGTTCAACTTCCTTGGGTGGCAGGACATGTGGTCGTGTCTTTGTATGAATGAGTAGTTTTCAGTAAAAGTGAAAAATCTTCAGCAAGAGTCTCTGTGAGGGAGGAACAGTTTCATGTCACATCTGCTGTCTTTTCAGACTGAAAACATTCCTGTCGTAAGAAGACCTGATAGGAAAGACTTGCTTGCATACCTAAATGGGGAAACATGTGAGTGATGTCTTCTTTTGACTTGCACACACAGTGCTGTTTACTGCTTCATATTCGTGGCATAAGTGAGGGGTAGGAGGGGAAGGTTGGGTAACAATAGGCAGTTTGCATCTTAACAGCATGTGCTGAAACTTCTCAAACAAAGTTGTTACTTCTTATGTTTTTAATTGTGTTCTTAAATTAACTGTTTTGCTTAGATAGGAGCTGCATTCCTACACATATGTTTAGAGGTGAACATTATTATTACTGTTAGCCTATTTTGTGTTAACCATGTGTTAGAATGCTTAGCATCTATGTTTTTTCCTTCTCTAGACTGTGGGAAACTTTCAGTAGTACATTGATCTTAAATGCAAGAAATGTGTGGGATGAAATCTTCAGTTTAATAAAGTATATTAAATCACTGCTTTGTCAGTCTGGCAGATTTGCCTAGCATTTCATCATCTTAAATTTTTTGTTAACAATAGTCAGAGAAAAGAGGTTTCTCTGAGAAAACCAGAAATAATCACCTTTGCAAGATGCTCTGTTTTGTAGGTGGTCTTCAAATTTTAAATATCCTGGAGTACAAGATTATATCTGTAATATGATGAGTAAAATCACTTTATATGTATTTTTAAAGTGATCAGCAGGTTGTCATTAAAAAAAAAAACAAACAACACCTATACAAAGCAGTAGATCTTGATTTTAGGTTTTAATTGTCCTTGTGACTCTGTTTTCTTTTATGAGTGGTATATAGAGATCATAGAATCATTGATTAATTTATGTTGTAATGGACCAGAAGAGGTCACCTGGTTCAATCCCCTTTTCAAAGAAGGGCTGAATGACCCTGAGCAACATGATTTAACTTCACATTCAATCAGGTTCTGAATATCTCCACTCCACTAGTCCCAGTATTTGACCACCTTTGCTACCTGATATGTAGAGTGTCCATTGTTGCAGTTCATCTGTTGTCCTTCTTTTGTTTACACCCAAATATTATTGCAAATATTTTGTATTTAAACTGAATGTTCTGTTTGAGTGCAGCAACCTCATCAAGCATAGACAGAAGTGCTCCACTTGAAATTGGTCTTCAACGATCCACTCAAGGTACAATTTAACTAAAAAATAACTTTGAGGTTTATTTTATAAAAATCTACTGCAGTCTTGCATTTTTAATGTCCTCTTTTTCTTGTAGTTAAAAGAGCAGCAGATGAAATATTAGCAGAAGCAAAGAAACCAAGAATAGAGGTAATGACAGTGACTGTCATCAATACAAATTGGGGGTGGAGGTAAATGATGGTGTTTATCTGTTTTTGTAGGAATTCCATTGGGTTACCTGTCCTTTCGTGTACAGAGTGTTTCTGTTCCTGTGAATGGGAACTGGAAGGGGTTAGAAGTTAGACTTGAAGAATTGTGGTCCTTGAGAGGAAACTTCCAATAGCTCTGTGCTTAATGCCAGTGCTCAGATCAAAAATCATTGGAAATAAAGGTTGTCCTTGCAAATGTGAAGAAAATACTTCTGAATAGCTTTAATCCTAGCTGTATTTATATTTGAAAAGATGATGCACAAGAACTTAAGCCTGACTGTTCCTTCCAGGATGAAGAGTGTGTGCGCCTCGACAAGGAGCGCTTGGCAGCTCGGCTGGAAGGACACAAAGAGGGCATCGTGCAAACGGAGCAGATCAGGTGGGATTCCTTTCCTTCTGCCTTAATACTTGATCACAGGATGGAGAAAAACTCTTGTGCTGTTCAGAGCAGCCAGTTTTACTTCTGTCCAGCAGCTCTCAGTGGAAATTTTCCTATCTGAGGTAATTTTTCTCTCCTCTGTTTGAGGAGTCACACCTTGAAACACTTATGACAGCGCAGATTTGAGGCATTTATGAAGTCCATAATTATACCTAACCACATAAAAATATGTATTTTGAATGACTTCTTCCTCTTATATAGGTGTACTTAAAAGGAAACTGTAGGGAAAAAATCTGATTGTGGCAGGATTAGAAAGCATAAGAATAAAAAAATCAAAAAGTACATGTGATTTTGTATAAACTAATAATTTGGCTGCTACCTTGAGGGTATCACCACTTTGCAATGCTTCAGTAAGGATTGATCTTAAATGCAAGTGTTACTTGAATTACTTTGTATTCTCTAGTTACCAATTCTTTTAATGCTGAATGTAAAAGCCTCTGCCCCTTTAACAAAAGTACAAATATTTACAGGTGATGAGTTTCAACTCCATACTTGACCCTACTGTGGACCACATAGTAACACAAAGAAGTTCCCTTTCCAATAACATATTTATAAAGGAGAATGCTTTGCAACCAGTATTTGCATTCATATTTTCATGTATTCTCAAAGCAAAAACAACCCCATGTAATAGTGAATTTGGTATGGACAGTTACCATTGTGCAATTCAGTCTTTCTCTTTTTTTCTTCAGCTCACCTGCAAAGCAGTAGGGCTCACTGACATTCTGATTCTGTGTTTACAATTAAAAGCAAACACACATAGGTATTGCACTCTTGGACTCGAGAGAGCTCTCTCAAACTCAGATTAATGTGCACAAGGTTACCACCATCTGTTGTTTTATGGCCTGCATGGTCTGAGAAGGTACCACATCTTCCAGGGGACCAAGTCCACATAACTGCACCTCAGCCAAGATTTAGAGTAATGCTTTGAAAGCCTCACAGAAGCCAGGGGTTGGTAGACTGGACACAAAATTTTAATCCACTAAAAATGAAAGGGAACTGAAATTTGGATGTTGTTATAAATGATAGTGTTGGTCTTGATGCTTTACATTTGGATTCTTTATTTTTGTTTGGTATAGTTGGGATTTTTGGATGGTGTGTTAGTAGTGTGAGTCTTTTGTCACAGATTGGAACATCAATGCCAAGCTCATATATTATTTCAGTGTGTATATAAGGTGACTGTTTTGTGATTTATAGCATAGCCTTAAACTTTGGCAGGATGAAGTTACTCATTCACAAATTCTTTCAGAAGAATTGTTTGTGCAATTATTCAGTCTCTACTGTTACTTTTGCTCATTTAGGTCCTTGTCTGAAGCTATGTCAGTGGAAAAAATTGCTGCTATCAAAGCCAAAATTATGGCAAAGAAAAGATCCACTATCAAAACTGATCTGGATGATGACATAACTGCTCTTAAACAGAGAAGCTTTGTTGATGCTGAAGTGGATGTAACTAGAGATATTGTCAGCAGGGAGAGAGTATGGAGGACAAGAACTACAATCTTACAAAGCACAGGCAAGGTAATGCTCTGGATATGAAGCTGGGTTTTGTAATCCCTATGACAAACTGCGTTTTTATTTTCTGTATCTAATTTGTTCATCAGAGACGACAGGGGGATTGTGTTCAGCATTCCATGTAAAGGTGGGCTTGCAGTCACAGAAGAGTTTGTCCTTAGCAGGTTACAGTAAATCTAAATTGTATCTCCATCTACTTGTTTCAGCCATTTAAAGGATACTAAGTAATCACTTAATTCCTCTTAACCAAAGCTGGCTTGAGCCTTGCAGTAGGGAGGGCTCCATGAAAATACTTGTGGGTTGGAAACAGACCAAAGTGGGAAGTAATTGATAGAGCAGTGCATGCACAAAGTCCAAAGGCCTCTACGTTGTGGAGAACAAAGAAGTGAGGAGGAAAAATACTGGAATGAACAAAAGCAGAAAGTGTTACCCTTAAGAGGTTTTTGTCCCTTTATGCTACTGTTGGTTGCACTTGGTTACGTGCAATTGGGAGCATGGTTGCAGCTGACAGCCTGCTCTCTTTGAACAGTAAGACTTTCCTTGTTGCAGAGCTACTTGGCACTAAATTGCTCAAGGAAGCAGTGAGTCAATTTCGAAGAGATTTCAAGAGTCTGTTTTCCTGAGGTTATTGTCAAATTGCATCCTTTGCCTTCACTACTTTTTTTAAATGTTGTCACAGGAGAATAAATGTTTAGAAGTAAATGAGCTCTCAGTCTTCATTTCTTATTTTTAACAGTATTTTACATAGCTCTCAACTTCCCAGTATTGTCTCAGGGCATTAGTGGTAGAATAATTTAATTCATAAATTATGGGGTAATTACTGGGTATGTGGCACATCCCTGTGTGCCATCTACAGAATGAGTGTTGCTTCTTTGACACTGGGAGCTCTGACACAGGGAGAAAGACAAGAAACATGAGGTGAAATTTGTTCTTGGACTCTCACATGCAGTTACAGTGAGCAGTCTGATGAGTGTATGGGCATAACAGCAAATGTTCCCTTTCAGTTTGTGCGGGGCTGCAGGAACATTCTTGATAGCTTGGACAGAAATCACCAAGTGTTAATGTTTATATTTTCCAAGTAGCAGTGAGAGTGAATAGATGAGGAAATATCACATGTTACTGAGCGCTGTGATTTATCCCACAACAGCTCAGGTTTTTCATTTTTACATTGGTTGGGAGGGTCTTTTGGGGTGTGTTTGTTTGTTTGTTTGTTTTCTTGAACCTTTGTGACAGACATTGAAAGTTATGAAGAAACTAAGATTGTCTCAGGCAAATAATTTCTTCCCTTCTCTCCCTTCCTTTCAAGAATTTTGATCAGGGAAGCATGATATGGCTCTGCAAATGCTGTTTTGACTCTTCTGTATGATACTTGAATTGCTGATGTACCTGATAATTCTTTTTATTGTAAATTCTCACTATCTGCTTGGTAAGGGTTTATCTGTAGTTTCTTGAATCCTTTTAGAGTATTTAAAACCAAAATTGACTTCAGCAGTGCATACCTTTTTAATATCTGAATTCCTTTGCAACTCCTGGGTGAATGGTAATAGAGAGCACTCCTAAATGTAAATTTTGTCATTTCTGTGCAAAAATTGCTTCAGTCCAAGGCTGTTTCTCAAGCTCTTTTCCACAGAGAAACACTCCTGTGTGTGTAAGTTTTCCCAGTGTTCTCTGTATTAAACTAAGGTGCAGAAAAAGCATAAGATGCAAAAAGGAAACACTAGGAAGATCAGGCCACAGTACAAAAAAAAAAATAAAAAATCTTGTGACCTTTTCAGCTTACTGACAGGTTTCCTCTGGTTTTGATATGTTTGAAGAAAGTATTGATTCCTCCAGCAATATGCTCCTCCAAATTCTTCATAGATGCCAATAATATTAACTGTAATTCTGAAGCATTTACTGTTTCTCCTTTTGGACACACTTCCAAATCTGAAGTTTGCTTTATGGAACTGTTCCAGGATTTTTTTAAAGTCTCCAGTGATGTAGTGTTCTTTTTTAACACTTTAAAAAGTTCTTATGTGTTCTGTCCTTTTACCTGCTGCTTTTATTGCCAGCATCTTCACTGTCACAAATCTTCTGTTGCTGAAATTACAGTGATAGATTTTTTTTCCCTGGTTGTGGGGGGTTTTTTTGGTTTATGAGAATGTGTAATTTGAGTGCATTGATACTGCTGTTGTAGAAGGTGCTTCAGCAGTTGAGTCATTCCCAGTTTGTTTGACTCTTAAGATTTCTGTAATGCATCACACAGGTCTCTTGTCTGTATGAGCTCTCTGTTATCCTCTTTTGATTGGATGTTCCTTTGATCCCTGGATGTCTTTTCATTGATTTCTGTGAGGTTCCTATTGTTTATAAAATCAGACATTTCAGTTCACCTGTCCTCTTTTGGTTTTAAGATTTCTACATTTGTATTTGTCTGCTTGCTTATTGTTATGTTTGGCTTAAAACTTTTTTGTTATTTTTCCGTGGTTTTCTGTATGATTATTATGCAGTTCTGTCTTTCTTGGAAAGTCAGTGTTTGATTTAATTCCTAGTAGATGAGTCATCCTGCTCTGTTTAAAATATTTGCTGGCTTTCCCCAAGTCTGTAGTGTAGTCTTCTAGATTTTTATGAATAATGTGGCATTTTTATGTGATCACTTTTCAGAGCCAAATTGCATTTGTTTAGTATAAGGATTTTTTTTTTCTTTCTCATAGTAACTTAATTTTAGAACTCTTTGACAGTATATATTGTTTAAAGGAATTTCATTTCAGGAAGAGTTTTGAATCCATACATAGACTATATTTACTATCATAAGTGTTCAAGATGTTAGGTTTTGCATCAGTGCTCCGCACAAGTTTCAGTTGTGTGCATGTTTTTAGATAAATGGGAGGCTGCTTTGTAAAACAAACCATTGAACACCTAGAAAAAAACCCTGTGTTTATACTGAAATTGATACTTTCCTTTCATGCCATTCCTCCAGCTCTCTTTCCTAAAAATCCTTTTGTTTTTATGATCTTCTGTAGCAGGTAACAGCAGTCTTTCCTGAAGGAAAAACCTCCTCATTTCATCTCTACTGTAAATGTATTTGGCACTTGAATTTTTCCTGTGGGAACAAATTAAAGTAGACTAAGCAGGAGTTTCAGCATTCACAGGTGTATTTGGAGAGTGTGGTTTTGTCTGTGACTGCTGGGTTATATGTCACAATTTATTTTCAATCTCCCAGACTGCTCAGAACTATTTCTTAGATAAGCATTAAGGTAACTGGGTGGGCTGTGTTGAACATGCTCTACTTGTGTGTAGAGAAATCTTAAAGCTGGAATCTTGGAAATGCACTAATACTGGCCTTATGAATTTGTAACTTTTTGAAATGATATGAGCATCTCTGAGCATTTCAGGTGTTCCTAAAAAACCCAAACCTCTCATCCCTTTCTTTGAAGAGTGTGGTGGGTTGACCTTGGTTGGATGGATGACAGGTGCCCACCAAGCTGCTTCCCTCCTCAGCAGGATGACTGGGAGAAAATAAGATGTGAAAAAAATGTGTGGGTCAAGATCAAGGCAGTTTAATAAAAACAAAGGATGTGTGGGGAAGCAAAGGAGGACAAAAGATCCACTTCCCATCAGCAGGAAATCTCTGGTCACTTCCTGGGGAGCAGGGCTTGGGTACATTTAGCTGTTGCTCCAGAAGACAAATATTGTAACAAGAAATGCTCCTCCTCCTTCTTTCTGTTAGCTTCTACTGTTGAGCAGATGTGGTGTGATTGGGAATATCCCTGCAGTCAGCTGTCCTGGCTGTCTGTCCTCTCAAGATTCTGCCCAGCCCCAGCTGAGTGGTGGGGAGAGGGTTCTGCAGACAGCCTTGGTGCTGGGCCAGCACTGCTCAGCAGCAGCCAAAACACCTTTCTGGCTTCCAGGGCACAGGGCAGCACTACCAGGGCAGCAAGGACAGAATTAACTCCACCTCAGCCAGACCCAGTTCATGGGAAAATGCCACAGATTATTGCTAAAACTTTAAATTTTGACCAGCACTCTTCAGTTATCTTTTCTCACAGTTGCAAGTATATTAGAATTATATTTTCTCGAGTGAACTCTAACCCTATGTACAGCTTGTCAAACATATGGGAAGTCTTAAAGATTATAGCACATAACCTTTCTAAATCTCTTCAGCTGAGAAGCTGAACAGCAGCTACACGCTCCTGATGTAGGTGCATTGTCCAGGCAGACACATTTACACATCTGTGAGCAGCTGGCCCAGCTGCTGCTTTGGTGCATTTCTCAGCTTTTAGCATATATGTAAATATTTTCTCCTCCCTGAGCCTTGTGTAAATCTTTTGAAGCCATTGCCAGGCACTGGGAGTCTGGAGTGACCTAGGTGGCATCTTAGCATTACTGCCTGGAGACTGTGCAGGGAAAAGCACTGAAGCAGAATCATGTAAGTTAGACAGGAGAAACTGGCATTTGAGGTATACATATTTCTGATGGAGTTAGGTGTTTATAAAATCTAAGAATGCTGGGATGTTGGCTCTTTCTGCAGGTAACTGTTTATAAAGGAAAACTATTAAAACTTGGCATGGGATCAGAGCAGGTGGAGTTGAGTGTCTGTAGTTTCATAACCTTTACATCATGAAATTGTATCTTTTTGTAAGTGTAACCTTGTTCCTGTAACTGTGTATTACTCACAAGGTCAAGGTTGAGATGTTGAAGCAATGGTCTGGTTTTTTCCTTGCTGTTGCTTCACTGCTGCAGACTGGTGAATTTGATTCTCTTGCAGTCTGGGTAGTCATGCTTTCTCTGCTTAATATATAAAAAAATTTAAGAAAATATTCTAAATTATAGCTTTTTAAATATGAAATAGTTCTTTTTTTTTCCTTTCTAATAAGGTAGGAATTAAGCCTGAATCAAGTAAAATATTTTCCCACCTCAATCCTCATATTTATATATCCTCTATTTGTATGTGAAAGACTTAGACTGGGCCAGCCAGCACATTTTTTTAAGATTTGTTTGGAAAGCATGGAAATCTTATACTGCATAACAAGTAATTTGATTAAATAAACAACTTTGTTTTTTAAGCCTTTGTAGTTTTTCAGCTTTTACTGTTGTAATGTTATCTATACTTTTCTTTGGGAAAGTTACCTGCTGTCCAGTGTATTGTTATCCATGACACAAGATGTTAATACAGAAGGAAATAGACTTCAAGTTCCAATTTAATTTCATAGCTCTTGACTGTGAGTTTTGTGTATTAAATTTCATCATCTTGATTTTTATTTCCCCACCATGCCACCCCAGCTTCTGGGTATTTCTGTGTGCATGCTGAGAGAAGACCAGACCTGAGTAGGATGATTGGAATTTATAGCTGACGTAGGTAGAGGGATTAGCATTTTCCTGCTATGTGGCATTTACCTTGAATGTAACCCACAATTGCAAATTTATCTAATACAGCATCTGAACTACTCCAGCACGTTGTTATTTTGTGGTCTTCTGTAATCTTGTACACAAATATTAGAAAGCAGAACTGGTTTTTTTCTGCATACGGAGCTGATCTTTGTGGTGGCCATGATTTTGAGTTTTGTGGTACTACCTGTAAAATATTACTACTGCAGTTAGTACTTGAATATTTTATTTTTAAAATTAATGTATTTTCTTTATAGGTTTGATCCTTTTCACAGTAACTACTGTATTTGAAGTAAATGTTGTGAGAAATCAGTTCTCATTTTTGTTCTGATGACTCTTCACTATTCTTAGTAGGGAAGTCACCTGTGAGGAGGTTAATGCTACAGTTATAATTTCAGTTACAGTTTCAGTAATTTAATTTAGCTGGAAAAACAATTTTGAAGTGAGACTAATAGTATTTTAATCACTTTAGACAACTAAGATCTGGGAGTAAAATTTTGGATATTTTAGGGGAAATTGTAAAAGCATCCTATGTGTGGGCTCTAGGTGGCAGAATTGTCTCATGTTCATGAAATTCACAGCAGTGGGACTTGAATAGCAAATTGAAAAAGGAAAGGTGTGCCAGGTAACTGGTGTCCTTATTAGTCCTTCGGGTGGGCTTGGAATGTCTGTGCACAAATGAAATGAGACAGTTTGAGTGCCCAGACTCCGGTTTACAAAGAACTGGCTTCCTTAGTAAAACCAGATTCTTTAATTGCTGCCAGGCACTACTGCAAACATATGAATGTAACATTTAAAGGAAAGATGGGCCAGATTAAAAAAAAAATATTTATACTGAGCAATAAAAAAAACTTGTTTTGTCTATACATGCCTTGAATTTGACGAAAAAGTCTGTAGAATAAAGCATTGTTTCCTGGAAAAATATTTAGATCAGTTATAAAGTAATTCTTTAAACACTACTCTAATATAACTATTAAAAAACTATGTATTTCCATATGATGCATTCATAGGAGAAATAAATTAGGATTATGCATCAAGGGGATTGGGATTTTTGAGATTTTATGCTACACTGTATCTTCAGGCTGTTACAGTGTTGCTGCTTTTTCACACTTCTTAATTAACATTTCAAATTAACTGTTTCAGTTATCTTTCATATAATATTCTTGCTATAAAAATTTAGTGACGATAACATAGAACAAGCTGAAAATTGCACCTTTTTTTACTGAAAACATAGTCCACGAATGTCCAGGGAGCGGTCCAGGGAGCAGAGTCCACAGCTATACAGGGAGCAAATATAGCTATGTTTTCAGTTCAGCTTTAGTAATACACAGTTAACTTTTTGAGTGGAACACAAAGAAATGCCCAGATTAACTTTTTTGTGAAAGGAGTGTCTGATTTTTATTTTTTTGACCCCCAACAATTAGTTGAGACAACTTAAACAAATTCAATTTTATGGACTTTTTTAATAGGCTTCCTAATCTGAGGCTTGACAAAGTCATCATGTGCTTTGCTTTCAGTTGTTTAGCAATGCAAATTCCAGTCGTGTAAAGTGAATTTCTTAAACTACCTTTGTCCTGAAAGCAGGATCACAAACACCTGTTTATTCAGGTGGTTGATGTCCAATCTCCTGTGTGGCAGTGTCCTTGTTGTGTACCCCAGCATGGCTTGTCTGGCTCAGAAGTGTGCAGAGAACAGTTTGAGGGGTACTGTGAGTCCCTGCAGCTGTGAATTACAAGAGCAGGGAGGAGAGAAAATCAACTTCAAACTTAGTGAAAAGTTGGCAAATTGAAGATACATGTTCTGAGGCATAGGAGAGTGGTGCCTTAAACAATTTTTTACTTTTTGATTCTAATTTCAGATTTAAATATGTGCTTTAATTTTAGATATGCAAAATATTTTCTTTCAAACATGCAGTTTATCACTTCATGTTCCTTATGAGCGGTGTTTTAATTTCTGCTGTACTTTTATGAGGCCATCTCAATGCTGTTTTCATTTTGCTTGTCATGCCATATATAGGAATTACTGAAAATGTGTGATAGGAATGTTGCCTTCTTGGCACAGCATCATGCCTTGCAGTCTGCCAATGGCTGTACAGGATTTAGCAGTATGTCTCAGCATATCAAGCAGATGTATAAAGAAATGTAATTGGGGCTCAGTTCCTCCTTCTCCAGCCCTAGTCTAAGTCTGGACAATGTTTACAACATTCTGCAGCTCTTGATTTCCTGGGATGCATGTCCAAGAAATCCTTACTGTCAGTTCAAATAAGAAGTTTTTGGAGTTTGTATGGTTTTTCTTAGGCTCCTCTTTCTCTACAGTGAAACACCAGAGTGTAAATTTGATGAAAATTTGGCTACAATTTAGCTATAGGAAAGTTTTGAAGCACTATTAGCCATATTGTGTAACAGAGTATATACTTCTAGTTTTACATGTTAAGATTTAAGATTTTATTTTTGTCAGATGATTGAGATGAAATATACTTCAAATTTTTTTCATCTAGAATTGTTTTCAATGAAGCTGAAACCAATGTTTATTCTTGATGATCACTATTAGAAAAAATATTTATTTTTGCTAGCATGATAAAGCCGCTGTAGTGACTAGAAGTCTTTGTTAGTGAGAATTAGGGTTATGGTGAGCTACAGAAATTTAAGACTGTGATTTTTTAGAATAAACTGTGATATATTGCAATGGAAGTATTTTTATGACAAAAGAAATTTAGTTAGTGAAGTGGCCTCATTAAGCCTTCCTCATCAGAGCAATCTGATCTGACTGGCCCTGGGATTTCCCCACAAACATCCCGGCATTCAATTACCACCAGTGACAGTAACTTGATTTGGTGTGTGTTAGTCACTGTGTTGGCAAGGGATAGAGCATCTGTGCAGAGAAACAAATATTTTGATGTTTGGGTTTTTTCCCCCCTCTTCTTTTTTGCTCTGTTCCACAGATCAGAAGTTTTTGGTTCTAAAAATGTTGCACTTGATTAAGTTTAACTAAATCTAGGACAGAAGCTAATGGGTATTCATATTCTGCTCTCTGAAGGGATGAACAATGAGAACTTTGCAGTCTTCAACTCTTCAGGGCTTTACAAATCAGCAGGTATATGTAGTGGACTTCCTGCTCAATCATTTTTCTGTCACAGCAGTAGAATCCCATATCCCTGATCATGACAGTGACCAGCAAGATGCTGATGTTAGTTTGAGTGCTTGTTAAAACACTGCTGGCTTTCTCCCCTTCCCAGCAGCCATTAGTTCTGGCCCTGAGGGTCTTGAGTTTTTAAGTAGTGGAAAAAACACATAAGCAAGAACACTTGTAATTCCATGCTTATTAGTGGCTTGTTTTCAGCAGATGGGAGAAAGAATCTTCTGGGTTTTTTGTACCTGAGTTTGGTCCAGGATGTGCAATTTAAGGTTATTAAAATCCCGTATGTTTAAAGGCCTTTGAAAAATTCATCATTTGGAGTCCAAACTCTCTTTAAGACTATGTTAACTGTAGGGTTTATGAGTAAAATACAGATGTGAATGTTGGTTGTAACTTCCTTGTGAGTGGAAGATTTGGCTTCTGCATGGAAAATCACTCTTACAACATTGCTCCTGTTGTTAATTAGTTCCTCCTTGGGAGTTTCAGAAGATGGAGTAGCCTTGTTTGCTAGAGACAGTGTGTGATAAAGCTCAGCAATGGCAAGAATTGCGATTGATATGATGCCCAGGCCACAGTTTGGGAGAAATCTGAATTTGCAGTAAAAAGCCTGTAGTTTAGACTTTGAGTATCCTCATATAGTTGATATGTGCATGGCTTACAGCTCTTGAAAGGTTTTTTCCCCGAGATTTTTCTGATTGAAAAGCACTTTAAATTTAAAACTTTAAAACACAGTTTTGTGTGAGTTCTTTCAGACTTTGTCAGAAGAACTGGGTTTGCTCACGGGATGGCTTTGCCTTTATAAGTGGTCTTCCAATTCCTGCCCTTGGTGGCTTGCAGTGGATTGACAAGATGTTCACTGAGGTCAAGTGAGCAAGCTTAGGGAAGCTTTGCAGTACAGCTCTCTAAGTGACTTCTACAAAATTCACCCCAGAAGTCTTTGTTTTGTAATTCACGTGTTTGTTTCGTGATGCTAGTGGTGTTAACACCACTTCGGTGTTAATATACAATACTCTGGAACAGCATAAGCATTTTGTGAATACTTTTATATTATTCTGAACCAGTTAAAAAAAAAATAAAAAGCTGTTTTCCCTAATAGATAAAAGGTTTCTTTTACTGATGAATCATTACTGAAAATTGACGTTAGTAAGAGACATTGTGTACACTTAACTCTGTGGCTTGTAGGTTACAAGTGCTTTGAGAGGAGTTTGGTTTACCTGGTAAATTGGTATAATGAAGCCAGTTAGATTTAGCAGGTGTGGGCCTTAAAGAATAGGGGGTAGCAATGATGCCTTAAAACCCTGTTAATGTTTGGGTCCTGTCACAGAAAAGGGGTCAGAAATCAGCTGTTCAGAAAATTGGTGCACCAGGTTTGGGTTTCGGTGAAACGTAAATTAACCAGGTGGTGTCTTCTACTTGGATAGTTGTTATTTATGTGAAATGCAAATGGTCAGTAAGGTTCACAGGTACCTGATATCTTTTTCAGAACTTTGCCAAGAATATTTTTGCAATTCTTCAATCAGTTAAAGCCAGAGAAGAAGGCCGAGCACCTGAGCAAAGACCTGCACCAAACACAGCACCAACGGTAAGAGCGGTGTTTGGCTGAGCACAAGGGCTGGGACACCAAAAGTGAGAGTGCAGTGTCTTCTCAGTATTACAAACACAATTTGTTTCGGTTTACTTCCAAAAAATGCATATTTTTCAAGCATAACTTCACAGCTATTCTTTGGCTTAAGTTGCATTTATTGGTATTTAAAGAGTTGAATATATTAATTTAATTAGTTCAATATGCTCTTGTTACTGAGAGATTAATCTGCTAGTGCCAGCTTCTGCATCTATCAAGCATTAGCCACATGCTGCATCTATTTGCAAAAAAATGTATTTGATGAGAGTGCTGCCATTTCAAATGAAGTGTTTTGCTGTTTTTCTGACAGGGTAGCAAATGTTTAAGAATCTGGAACATGACTCATGAGTGGGAACAGCTTGAACCAGCTTTCTTTTGCCTGTAATAAAGCAGGACAGACTTAGAGCTGTATTGTTTACTTCTATCTAGGTATTAGACAGGATTTGTTTAGAATTGTGGTGTTTACTATTGTGTTCTATTAAACCTAATTGATCTTCGAACATGGTGGTAGTCTGCTCTAAGAGCTGTTTAATCGTGCTGTGCTTCGTTTTTGCTGCTACTACATTTAACAAAGAACTAAATTTAAATAGCAAGATGAATTCCAGCATGTAAATATTTGATTTGTGTTGAATTTCTTACATTGTGCATGGCATTATTCAAATGTTCCACACAGAATATGTGTGAGTACATAACTAAGCTATCCACATAAAGTATTGAATTGGTATTGAGTGTGCCTCTAGATTGGTGCTTTTTAAAAACTTCTTTCCCAGAATGCCTTTTTTCCTCAAAATCTGTTTTTATTTACTTTATTTAACAAAATTTTATCTTAATCAGGCTACAAAGGAATTTTTGTGTGGCTGAAGTCTTAATCATGAATTGTCAGTTGATTTTTTTTCCTTGCTAATTCTTTAAGTATGACAAAAACTCAGTAGAGATTTCAGTAATTTAGTTTGTTGCTGTTTGTTATTTTAGTTTTGCCTCAGGTTGTTCTCTTTGCATTCAGTACTAAACTCTGTTTCTGTAAGACTGTAAGTGGATATTGAATGGAAACATCAGAAGTTTTCAAATGCATTGAAACTCCTATGAAAATGAACTGGTTTTATACTCTTGAGTAGTTCTAAGTAACTCTTCATGAAATTCAAAAACCATCAAATACCTTTTAGTATGTTTTACAAATGTTTTTCAACCTGTTTTAGGATCCCACTTTACGAAATAAGCAACCTATTCCAGCTGCCTACAACAGATATGATCAGGAAAGATTTAAAGGCAAAGAGGGTAAGTTGATCACCATGCTTTTTTTCAAAAGAAAAAAAAATTGAGAACCAAAACTGACAAGTCTTAAAGTTCATATTAGGGGATTTTCTCTGCTATTATTGCACAGACCTATGAAAAGACAAAAAAAGAGCTGTAACTATGCCTAAAGATAGTTTTCCAAGTAATAAAATCCAAAAGTATTATTTTGTGGAAATATTTCTACCTCTTGGGAAGCAAACTGAAAGCTTAAAACCAGAACTTCTTGGGGGAGAAAAATTGTTTGGGGAGGGTCCTATGCAACTAATAAAAAAACACAGGTGCAAGGATAAATGTCAGGTGCATAACATGCAATAGATTCCCTATCCTCAAACAATCACAGTTACTGTAAAAGTTGCCTCCAGTAATTCCAAGTAAATATTATCTAGTTGTGTCTATTTAAATTAAAAAACAAACTGGGAACAGCAGTGCAAAACACAAGCACCCTTCTGGAGAGGAGATGGAAACAATCTACAGTATTGAAGAATTCTCACCAGTTTTAAAACATGGTGAACATTGAACCTGAGTGATGATTTGTCTTTCTAATGCAATTTTTCTCCTGTCCCCATTGCTTTTTCTATCTTGTTTTTAGCACAAGTTCAGTTACTTCCCTTTCATGTCTTGCTGAGTTTTTATTTTGCAATCTTGTGTTTGTTGTGCTTGGATGGTTTTGTGCTTCTTGCAGAAGGTCATGCAAACTTTGTTACACTTCTGAATTGTCTCTTCCTCCTAGTTCTCAAACAAAATAATTTTTCTCTTTTGTGGAACTTCCCATGTTTTTAAGGGAATAACATTTTTAACAGTTTCTGTATGACTGAAAGGACTTACATGCTGCTAAATGCCATTTTAAACTGTAAGTGAACAATTCAACTTGCATTTTTTAGAATATTTGGCTTTGTCCAAATATTGCCATTTTTTGTTGAGGGAAACTGTAGCCAGCTCATCTCTGAAATGATTTAAATTAACAAAAAGAGCTTTGTAAGGATGCATTTATATGTGAATACATCCTTTATGTTTATGGGGGTGTTTGTGTATGAAGCTTCCTATGGGAAATTTGGTCAGATATTGTATTATATCCTCTTGAAGTCTATTCTCTGTTGGCCTCCATATATTTCAGTGCAGTGGTTTTATTTACTACTGCTTATTGTCAGTTGCATGGTGGGATGGAGAAAAAAGCCAAAGCAGGATGTTTGGTGGCTTTTTCAACACTGAAAAAGAATCTAAAGTAGCATGCAAGAAGGATGAATTGGTACAAGAAAAGCCAAGGCAATTTGGGAAAGAAAGGAGCAAAAAATATAAAGCTAGACCCTTCTATGAATACTTTTACTAGTCCTTATTCAGTTTCCTTCTGTTAATATCTTAAACCTTCAGAACTCATCTTTCTGCCAAGTAGCTTTCCTTTCAACACCATTTCCTGTTAAGATTTAAAAGTAGTAAATATTTAAAGTGGACAGTGTGAAATTAAAAAAGGCTGAGCAAGAAATCAATGGTCAAGTGTAACAGTTCAAATGTACCAAAGCCTGTAATTCATTGTGGGCTCTTTTACAACAAGAAGCTCAGCTACAGGGATGCTCTGAGTCCTCCTAGCTGCCAAATGACATGGTTCTGGTCAGGAATCCTGCAGACATCATCAGTCCTGAACAGGTGGGGGCAGTTTTTGCTTTTACCACATGTGTGTGGTTCAGGAGGGAACAGGAAATAACAAGTTTTGCATGGCAGGAAAGAACCTAGCTCATCAGTGTGAGCTTAATGTAGAAACTTTATTCTGATGAGATCAGATGACTGACAGGGAGAAAAAGATTGTCTGTAATTAGCAATGGTAAAAAACCCATCTCAATCTTGTGTGATTCTGAGAATGTGGTGTTGGGGTTTCTCTTGGTGCTGAAATGGGATTGACTGGACTGCAGCAATTGTTCCAGTTGAAAGATTCCTTTGTGGTGTGGTCATATTCTACCTGCCTGAGTCACTGTCACACTCTGTTCTAGAGTGTGTTTATCTGCCTTAACTTTCTGGTTACTTATTTTTGGTGCAATCACACAAAGTTAATTTTGTATTTCAGGTTTCTAGGTATATTTAAAGAAATATATAGGTTAAAAATACCGAGTTAGCTAAGTGTAGGCTAGCACTGGAAATAAAAATGAGGTGTTGGAAAAGAGGTATTTTAAACATGAGATTGACTTATGAAAGGTATTGGTACATCACATGGAAGTTACACAGAATTAGTAATTAACATCTGGATTTTTTTAGGAGAGGACCTAGCGATATTTGAGATCTTCTTTGGCTTCAAAATAACTTTGGAAAATAGCAAAGATCTCATTTACTTCTATGGTATTCTGTTGTAAAACTATTAACTTTTAAATTGTAGTCTAACTGGAACTCTGAGTGCAGGTGGTTTTCCTATCATAATTAGGCATTAATGCACTGATAATGTAATTTCCCTAAAACTGAATGATGCACATCACTTGCAGCTCTGTCACAAGTGAACTCCATCTTTATGGGATTTTTAATTTAGTTGCCCTCAAAATGAAGCTGGCTCTCAAATATCCAGTGTAAAAGTGAGACTACAAGCAGAAATAGTCATCAATAAAAATAAAATAAGGCGCTTTTTAAATTAAACTTTTTTTACAATAAGTCTAATAAAAACTTGGACTTACACATGTTTATGGAAAGGTTGCAGTATTGGGACTTTTGGGAAGGAATTCTGAAGGAAAAGGCAGATAATTAAGTTCGAAGGGTAATAGCTTGCAGTCTTTATGCTGTTGTATTCAAGTTTATTTAGTAATGATGGATAACACATACCATAAAGAAATAAACTACAGATTTCTGCCATTCTGAAGGGTTTCCACACCTTGCCCTCCATGACTGCCTGTAGCTGGCTACAAATTGTGGAAGGCAGGGTGATGTGATGCTTGTAGCAATGGGTGCAGTGGTGGGTTTGGCTAAAGATTGAAACAAAGCCAAAAGGCAATGTCTCTATGCTTCTTTCTTTGTGTCTCACCCATTTGCTCTTTCCTCAGAGGTATTGAAATCCTAGGAAGGATTCACAGTAGTCCTGTTCTAGTTGCAGCAGGATTGTGGTATATTGCTATACTCAGTTTTGTATGATACTACAGTATTTAAAGTTTAGACAGCAAAGAGGTTGACTGTTTTTCATTGAATATTTGTGTGCTTTAATACAGAGTTTTTCCATTAGCTCTCTTGTCCTTAGCATAAGTTCAGAGCTTGTAGAGCTAAGGGAGTAAATTTAGGAATTTTACCATGCATTAAGTAAACTGTTGAATTGCAGCCAAATTTCTCTGCTTCTCGTGATGGATCATTATTTCTGATGTGGTGTATCAGGATGCTCTCTGGTAGACTAACTTAAAATTTTCATGCCCAGATGGGGCAGGCTTTGCTGCTAGAGTGGTTTAATAGTCAGTGTGAGGGGGTGAGAATTGGGTTCTTCTTGAAGAGCCACCCATGAATTCATTTGCAGTCAGTGGAACTGCTCAGCAGCCCTGGGGCAGGGCTTGGTCACCTTTTGTCCAACAGGGGTCTTGTTCCTGCAGCTTTGGTCAGGCAGGACAGAGAAACCTTTCCTTTGGCACTCTTCAAGTTCTGTGATGTATTAGAATGTTGTTTGCAGTGGGAATTGCACATCCTGGATATTTCCACATGGAAAGTGGAAGAACAGGTTGCTTGGTGGTGCACCCATCCTGCCCAACTGCTCAAATGTTTCTGAGGTGTGAGGAGGTGAACTGCTTGCAATCTCTTTCCTCGGGTGCTGTTTCCTTCCTGTTGCTTTGGTTTCTTTCATGCTGGCAGTTAGTGATGGTATCTTCTCCTCAACAGCATAGAGCTCCATCCTGTGCTAAACTTCCTCTGCTTTTACTTTGGTAGTCCTATTCCTTTCCTTCGTATTTCTCACTTGAGTGGGGTTTTTTACACTTTATTAATGTGCATCTTTACAACTGGGGATATTTTTTCAAACTGCAGTTTGTCATACCTTCTTGAGCAACATAATTTTTAAATCCTTTTCAGGATTTAAAAATCCTGTGCTCAGATGCCATTTGATGCTTTAGGAGCTTGTGTCTTTTCCTGTGTGGCTTAATGTTTGATATTTAAATATACATTATTGATATATATGGTGTGGATGCTATACCTTGTTTTTCCCCCATTTTCCTGTGTGGCTTTCCCTCAGAAGATCTCTTTCACATGCTTATTTGTTCTGTAATTTCAAAGTGTACAGTAGTGCTGGGATGGTAGTCTTGAAGATGTAACATTTTTGTGACCCATTGAGTGCATCTCTCAGTATGGATGGCAAAGTCAAGTTTCCCTGTGCTGTTCCAAGGTCAGGCCTTTAAGGCTTATTCCAGGAGTGTTCTGTTGTTCTCAGTTTCAACATAGTAGAAGCCAATTGTTACTACTCCCCCCAAAACAAAACATCCCCCTGCCCCAAACCTCCAGCAATATTCAGTCCTGTTTAGTGTAAATCAGAGAGTCTTGCTGTGTGGTTTCAGCCTGTAATGATGAAAAGAATATTCTTGACTGTGTTCAAGTGTTTCCTTCAGGAAAGTTTGCTGTTGACTTCCTGATATTGTCATTTTATGTTTTATTTATAACTATTGGGTTTTCAGACACAGTTGCCATTTTCCAGAAGTTTGTCTGGCTTTCAATCAGTCCTAAGTGCTAAACCCAGGGAATGGAGGACTGTGAAGTTGTTATATTTGGGGTGACTCTGGACCATAACATTTTGTTTTGCTCTCGTATACATTGTTAAGAAAGTTTCTTTATAAAACACTTCTCATTATGAGTTGTTTTGTTTTAAATTGTGTGATATCCTTTTACACAGGGAGAGTAGAATTGGTAGCAGGATATAGAATATTCTGAAGTTTTATTGGTCAGACTTAGTTTGACCTGATAAACTTTTATTTATTGCATTCACTTTAAGATTTACATGATTGCTCTTTTTTTCCCTAACAAAAGAGATCACATTTGGAAAAAGAATGTGGTCTATCTGTATTTTCTGGCTTGGTGTGACCAAGTAGTTTAAAAACTTCCAGCACTGCACACTTCTGTCCAAACACACATAAATTGTTTCTAACTGTGAGATACTCAAGATGTCGGTGTTAATTACTGGTAAGATTATTACAGAGCTGTTATATACGAACTGTTGAGAGAATTTGTAAAATAGAGTAGCTTAGAAGTTTAGGGGTGAAACTTGTTAGAGTACAGTACTGTAAAGTAAATTACAGCACTTTACAGTACTGTAAAGCTCGGTAAACTCTCATGCAGAGTGACAGGGATTAAATTACTGGGACTGTGAAGTGGGGTAGTGAATCATTTCCAGGCAGTCTGCAGAGTGTTGCTATCTGGGGCTTGAAGAGTATACAGCTGAAAAAAGAAGTGGTTATTCAGTCTTATTCATCCACAATTCAAACCAAGTCTTTAACTGGAGCTCTTCAGTGTCTGAGACATGATGCATTGTTCTGTTTTTATTTCTCTTGACTTCCTTCCAGAAATTCAGGTTAATTTACGTCTTTTTCAAGCTTTTATTCTTTTGGTCATGTACCAGAGCTCAAGTTTGTAGCTGGATTTGGGTGACTTGAGCTGCAGGAGGTGCAGAATCAAAGTGCAGCATGACCTAGATGGGTGTGGAGCAGTGGCTTTAAGCACATGGAAAGCACTCTGAGCGTTAATACTTATATGCAAGGAAATGGAACTTGCACCCAAATGCTGATGGAGAATATAATCAGTCCAAAAAGCTGATGCATTAGGATGCATATTTTAATTTCCAGGTCTAATTATTTTAAATAAGAAAAGGCACTCAGATTGATGCATGGGGATGCTAGAAAGGTAACTAGTGGTGAATCACACTGAAAATGTTTCCTGCTCTTTTACCAGTTTTTGGGTTGTGGAACTGAGAAACTGACCATAATGCATGCAATGAAGAAGAAAAAAGCCCTGGTGATAGGTTAATTTGAAGTATTAGAGTTGTTTATTCAGTTCTACTTATTATGTTTGGTCTCCCAAGATGTAAGGCATCTGTTGATGTTGGTGTTTTTAACAATGCATATATTTCTAAAACTGATTATATTTGGCAAACAAAATGTCATAGTAGTTTTTCATGACAAAATTATTGTTGGGCTTTGCTTGCATTCTTTAGTCTTTAGCGTTACACCTGTGATTGAAGCATTTAATAAGGACTGCTCTTTGCCTAAAGGAAATGTGTGTCGTAACTTTGTAGTAATTATATTGAAAATTTCAAATATATTGAAGATCCTCAAGTAAGTTTTTAAATAGTTGTTCTGCATCTAATTCCAAGCTTAAAAACAAGATTCTAAAGTCTTACCATCATGGTACCTTTATTTATGAGGCTCTTTTTTCTTAAATAACCTTTTCTTAGTAGATGGTTTATCATTTTAACTGCTTCTATTACCACCAGTGAAGCTGGGATTTTGAAGCTGGAGTTATGAACTAATTCTTGACCATGTATTACCATTGCATCTCAGTGCTAGTGCATGACTCAGCAGCACAGGTTGGAGCTGCTTTGGGAGGGAGAGGAGAGGCATTGCTTTTTGGAAGGTGTGGCTCAGTGTTCGTGCTGATGGGTGCTCAGGGCATGGCCCGAGGCTCCAGGTCACTCTCTCTTCTGCTGCTCTTTACTGTGGCCCGTGGTTCCTGTGTATCCCTCATCTGCTTTTGAGCAGCTGTATCAGGGTCAGACCCTGGCCTTGGAGAATAATCTGAAAGAAGTGCCTCTGCTTTCTAGCCTGGTCCTGGAATATCTTTTACATCATTAACCTGACTGACACCCTCAGCAATTTTTGAAGTGGGAATGAAGCTGGAACTGTGGAGTCTGTGTCCTGGAAACATTTGTTTATCCAAGCTGTGCACAGTGAGTGGAGCTGAGGGTGCTGCTGGATGTCCCCACGTGTACAAAGTCTTGAGACCTTATAAAATGGTACAGACATGCCAGGGGCAGGGCACTTGCTCCTGGCAATGTTTATTTCTGTAAGAGAAGTGATTGGCTGACAGGTACAATATCACATGGTGCCTGTGAGAGGATGGAATCAATAAAGCTGTGTTCTGAGAAATGTGTCAATGCTGTTACTGCTTCAGGGGAGTTTGCTGTGGCCCTGTGGAAGCTGAAGATGTTTAACTCTAATTCACCAATTGCTTGAGAGTTTGAGGCAGAAAATTGGAGAGCTGGCGGGCAGTTTGGGAGGTGATTTCTTCTCTGCAGACAGCGGAGCAGGGGCCCTGCAGTAGCTCTTGTAGAGGCTGCAGTAAGTGTTTGCAGGAATGTATGTGGGTACCTATATTGACCATTTAACATGTCTTATATTTGAATTAGTACAGAAAGCTGCCATGCCATTATTTGCTAATTATCAGAACTGTTTTATTTGCTACCTGAGTAGCTCCTAAATAGTACTGGGGCCCCTGTGTAGCTGCTGGGAACATTCATCAGGCAGGAAACTGCAGTTTGCTTGAGGCAACAAGTAGCTCTTCATCCAAGTTATTTACATCTCCTGCTAGAAAGAAGGGTCAGGACAAGGCTGGGAGCAGGAAGCTGATGAGTGCCAGAGTTGTGGTTTGTGGCTCTCATAGCTCATTAAATGAACCAGGACAGATTTTATGAGAGACTTGGGAAGACTTTTGCAAAAGATGAAACCCGTGGCAGTTGAGCAGAGATTTGTTCCCTGCCAGGTGCCTCTCTCCCCTTTGATTTACTTTCTAACTGTGCTGCTGGCCCTGTGGGCCTTTATTCCCTTTGCAGTGCTGATGGAGACAGGGAACAAATGTAGAGAACTAATTACAAAGTCAGGGTTTGTGCTGAGAGGAAAGAAGCCACAGCAGGCCAGGCACAACAGAGGAAGATGCTGTGCTGGCCTTGCTATGAGGTGTCTGTATTCTTTGGAAAGAACATCTGCCAAAATAGTTGGAAATGCTCTGTGACACAGGCATGAGGAACCCGTACTAGGTCAGTCTGGAAACGATAAAGGTCCTTCTGGTGGTGATGTTCTGAAATTCACAAACAACTGTCAGCCTAGATTAGACACCTCTGATTTATGTCACTCCAAGTCATCAAAAGCATTCCTTCAACTCAGGGAGTTCTACCAAGCATTCTACAAGGCTCCAGGCACCACCTGCAATATTAACATGCTCCCTGCCCTGCAGCAGTGACCTCTATAGTCACGGAGCAAACTGTTCTCCATGGAAGGGTTTTTGACTCCAGGCATAGTTACAGCTTGGGGTTGAGGGGAAAGGTGGGAAGGCCTATCAATTTATATTGGGAGGCAGTATCAATTTATATTGGGAGGCTAGGCTGCTTTCTTTGGTTTATTTTTTTTTTTTTAAGTAAGAAGGTCTGAATTCATATGTGTTTGTACCTGCATTTTACTTTCTCAGAATTATGTCTGTAGTTCAGAAATGTTAAATCTGGGAGAAGGGGAGGGGTAGCCTTGAGAAGTGAAGCTGAAGAAGGGCTGGAACTGAGGTGACTAAAATAAAATCTGGTCAGTGACACTGGGCATCTTGACTTGGTAGTGGGTGGCAGGTCTGGTGGCATAACTGAGGGAGTGAGAGGGAGAAGGTGAAACCCCAAACTGTTGGGTAAGTAGATAGCTCTCTCTGTGGTGAGAGGAGTATGATAAGTTCCAAACTCTGGAGTATCTTTTTATAGGCACTGGAGAGTTCTTAAATCTGGGAAACTTTTTGGCCTTGTTTCCTTTTGAGTGCCTGATGATCTTCCTCATCTAAGGAAGAAAGAATGAGCAGCCAGAGATGTTTCCCAGAGCATGTGCATTGCTTTCAAGGTTGTCTGGGTTTCAGTTTAAGTTAATTTACTCATGATGAGAGCAAGAAGCTCTAACAGTTTTGAAAATTCAGTATTTTTCTTGGACTTTTTTAAAGATTCGGGTAGGAGCCACACTTTGATTCTGCTTTATTTCTTCATCTATCATGATTTTGTGCTGGTGCACAAAATGAAGGGGGTGTAAGGAATGGCAAACACATACCGGTTCTAAGTAGCTGTTTCTGCACAGTCTCGGATACCTTTACCCAAGTAGCTGAAATAGCACAAACGTTGCTTAGATGTAGACAAATGCTTGTTTATCATGGTTTGAGTGGTGATTATCATGCCATTTTAGCTGGGAATTGTTTAGATGGTTGGGTGATGGGATCAGTTCATGGTAGATGCATGAGGCTCAGGAGTTTCAGAAGGAAAAAGGTTTTCTTTCCAGTCCTGGTGGCACTATTGGGGAGCTTTTTATGATCTTAAAACACTGAGAATAGGGGGACAGGGAAGGAGTATTCAAAAGCAAATAGGCTACTGACAGCAGATTTAGTGATTGGGCAGTTGCAGGCTTCTGGCGCTTAGCATTCAATCTAATTAAAATTAATTTAAAAACTCACCCCAAGAACACCCCTTTTTATAACCTTTAGTGTGGTATTGTGTATTTATGTAGATTCTGGCCTCTGTATCATATGACAATGACACTATTGCTCTTCAGCACTCCAGAAGTGAATTTATCAAGTATAATGGCCACACTTTTATAGTTGGCATGTAAATCCATTTCTTAGGTATATTTTTCCATTTATACAAGTTGAATATGTTGCATTATAATGTATTCTGGGAATATGAATGGGGATTCTTAATCTTGTAGTGAGGAGAATTTCTGAGCATGCAAGTTGTAACATATTCTCACAAAGATTTAGGTTTATAGCCTTTCTCTGAAGTGCTTTCAGTTATTCTGTGCAGCAGGAAAAGCTTACTCTGGTTACAGAAAGACAAAGGTCAGTCTGATATTGCTGCTAAGGAAAGCAGATTTCCTAGTGAGTGCCCAGAGTTTGTACTGGGAACAGAACCTAAACCACCACCAGCAAGATGTGTTTTTTGACAAAATAGCTTCAGAGACCTCTCCAGTGTTGTCCATTTAGACGTGACACTGCTGTGTTCACAGGGATTTACAGGAGGCTTCTTTTTCTTTGCAGAAACGGAAGGCTTCAAGATTGACACCATGGGCACCTACCACGGGATGACTCTGAAGTCTGTGACAGTGAGTGCAAAGTCTTTGCTTAAATATATTTTATAGACATGATTGTAAACATACATGCAATATATGTTCAGACATAGAGATGTCCTCCTTGCCTGGGCTCTGGAAGGTCACATAGGCTGAGTAACAATTGGTGAAAGTTCTTGTCTATCAGAAGACAAAATGTGTTTTGTTTGATCTGCGTGTTCTAGAGGTCTGTGTCCCAGGAATTCGTTTGTCTGCAGTATAAAGGTGTGCTGAGAAAGCTTCTTGAGGTGCAGCTTTTTTCCGTTATATTTAACGTACCCAGATTTTTGCTGAACTTAGGTGTGTCTGGAAAGGATATGAGTGATCATAATCATAAGTGATAAAACTATACTCAGAAAATGGAAGTAATAAACAGATTTTGGAGTATGGCTCTGTTTCCCACTCTGCATTTGATAAAATATTTTTTTTTGGTGGTGGAAGAGTTACTGTTATCAGCTGTACTGTTACTCAGCATTACTGTTAAAGCTTTCTAGGCTGGTGAGATGGACTTGTATTGTTTGGCTGTACAATGCTGTCAGTGGGAATTGAAGCATTCACAGATGAGAAAGAGAGACCCTCAAACAGATTCCCTTTCTTTTTCTTTGGCCTACTTTTGTCTACTTTTGTGGAAGTGGGTTGAATGCTCTGGAATAAATGCTGTTTTGATGTGCTGGTAAGTATGACAGATTGCTACAGAACTGCTGTAGTGCCCTCATTAAGGTTTTTGCCAGCTGCATACCTATGTAAATGTGATGAATAGACATCGCTAAACACTCTGCTAAACCCATGCACTACTTCCAGTTTGCACTTCTCATTTAAATGTAATTATGTAGAAATTTCTGAAAAACATTCAAAGATTTTTTGTTTGATAAAAGTCCTTTCCCAAATCTTTCATTCCCAACTTCTCTTGACTTAGGATACTGTAAAAGAAAGGAATATTTAAAGAAAGAATCTACTTAGCAGTAAATAGTGTAATTTCTAGATGAATTCAGAAATTGATTAGATGAAGAAAAAAGATAACCTATTATGTCTGAAGATTTGTTCTTGAACTTTGCATGAATTTTGGATTGCTTTATGAGGAACTGAAGTGTCATATACCAAACCCAGGTTTCTATGGGATATCATATCTGCTTCAAGGGGTAGTGATTTGAAATGGATTAGTAAATAGGTTCTGTTTAAATTGCTCTGTGGGGAGGAAAAAGAAAGAAGACAGAGAAAAGCAAGATTGTAGTAAAGCAGAAATGTTGAAATGTTTTAAGCTTATCAGGGTAAAATCTGTAAAAGTGAAGAGATGTACAGTAACTCTAAAAATTATACTTTTTTTTAAGATCATAAAGTAATTAAGGTTTTTTGTTCTAGGAATCCTACCTTGTGTTGAGCATACTGCCTAGGGTTTTGAGGTTATTAAACTGTCCTTGTTGGTTTCTTCCATTTAGGAAGAAAATATAATGGATATTAAATTACAAGTAAAAGTTTTTTTAACATAAACCAGAATTTTTTGAAATAACTATTTAAGAGTGCACGACTGCACATAAAGCATCATCTGGTGTCTTGAGAAATATTAAATTTCCATCTGTCACTTAGCTTTTGTCTAAGAAAGAACTGGTGAGGGATTTTTTGAGCCTTATTTTCCAGACTATTAAAAAGGTGCCTTCAATATTTAGCTCATTCATAAATTGCAGTGACATCCTGGCTTTGTGTTTCAGATGGAGGAGAAATAAATCTGTTAATTATGTTCATCTGTTTTTGTCTAAACCTTGTCATAGTGATGGACCACACAGTTTTAACCTTTCATATCAGATTGTGTTTTTGTGGAGAATAGTTAATCTCCTGCCACTTGGCAAGTTTCATATTTTGCTTTTATTCAAGGTTTTTTGTGGTTTGTTTATATTTTTTATGCTGGACAAAATTAGGGAGGAAATGGGAAAGTAGTTGCTTCCTCATGGTGTTTAATGGGAAAGTACATTATACTCATTGGCTAAATCATGGGAATATGGAGGATAGCATTGGAATTCATTCCACCTGCATGATCTCATCTGCTGTCCTCTTAGTGTTGGTTTACTCCCTATAGGAACTCTTCAAACATTTCGAAGGAATTAGAGTGCTAGGTAGCTCTTGGTTAGAGGCTCTCTTCAAGCTTCAGACCTCTGATTTGCAGATGGATGCTGATGTTTGAGAGCTTCTTTTTTTATGCCATTGTTCTCCTTGTCATGGTGGCTCCTCTGTTTTTTCTATGGTGTTTGCTTCCATTAATGCATTTTTGGAGTGTGGTCAGATTCCCTTAAAACTTACAGTTCTTACCTGCTGTGTAAAGTGAGCCACTGCTTGGAGTTGCCCACCTGTTTCTCATACAAAATTTGTAAAAGGCTTTTTGTTCTGTGTTGTATTCCTTACACTTGCATTCTGCTTTACTGTAATGATTTTTATGAAATGTGCAAAACTTCTGTTCTGTGTTTGTTCTTGCTGAAATGTGAGCTGTCCTAGATGCTTGTTCTTTTTAACAGCAAAACAAAAACAACTTCGTCTTGACTGCTTTCTTTTCATCAGTGATATTGGAAACTTTCTTAGCATTCAGAATCTGTGCCAGAGCAGATGGTGAATGGTGGGCTTTTTCTGAAGTAATGTCAGCTAAAATAACTTATGCTGCTGGCAGTTCTTCCCTGTAATAGGGTTTTTGCTTGATTGGCACACTATCTCTTAGGAAGAACTGACTTATTTATTGAATTTTTATTGTGAAGGCATGATCTCATTATTCTGGACCTGGAATTGTTTATAGCAAGGCATTTTCCTCAGAAAGATTTTCTTAATTTTTTTTTTCCTTTTTTTAATACCTGTGGCACCTTCTATTGGCCTGAATTGTTGATGTTTTGGAAAATTACTAAGTAAGCTGGTGGTGGCAACTCTTGCTATCTGGTTTCCCAGCAGCTCATGTAGCAAACTGTTCAGTATGACATTTCAAAATCTGCAGGTCTCCCTGCAGGCTTCACTTCCAAGCATAATCCCCTGTATAGCAGAGCAGCTTCTGTTTTTTACCTGTTTGAGGTGGAGCAATCTTGGGAAGAGGAGGATGTTTGTATTTCTGCACCACACGGGGTGTGAGGTAATGCTGAGAGAGAATATTAAGCTGATACTCTGAACATTCTTTATTACTTGTTTTGGGCTTTAGCTTGCTGCTTTTCTAAAGGGTAATGTTAACTTGGAGGCCAGTGTCATCTGGTGGAAGCCTAGAAGGTGGCTCTTACATTTATATACAATGAAATTGAAGTTTGGACTATTAATTTCTGTAACTCTGATATGTGAATCATTTAACTGTTAGTGTAGCTCAAGATGTAAGATCAGAACAGACCACTGTTCTGCACCTAGAGCAGGATAGGAGGAGTTCTGTGAGCACCTGATAAAGCTGGCTGTGAGCAGCTTCCAAGCTGAGGGCATGCTTTGCATTGACTGTGTGCACTTGCAAATAATATTTGTTTATCCATTACCATAATAGTGATGGTGATGCTGGTTTTACTCATCTTTGTGCTTTTATCCTTGAGTTCTCATGGCTTTAATATGAAAGAAGGAAACAGCATGAAAGGCTGTGGAGTTCTGTAGGATGATTTTCTCTGAGTTCTGACTGCCCTGGCTGGCCAGGAGCTGTGATGCAGAGTGCTGGAAACTTGTGTTCAAATGAACAAGAACTGTATAGCACTGCAGTAGGCCCTTGTAGAAATGATTTTTTTTTGGGGGGGGATGTCTTTCCTAATTGCTGGAAAGCTCTTCTGTTTTCAACTTGGGGTTTCTTTCAACATTCAGGCTGCTGAAGCCTGGCAGCTTGCTCTGTCTTTGGTTTTTGCTGCTAGTAATGGAATGTGTCACTGATCATCTGCACTCATAAGCAGCCAGAGCTACTGTTGGCATTTCTTTCTCTTCCTCTTCAGCAAACAGGGAGGTGCAAGAGCTCTTGGAGGATTGAGCTGATGGCCTTCCCAGAGAGCCTGGAGCTACACCTGGATGATCAGTATAGTTAGTGAGGATTTCAGTGGAGCTGCTTCACATATAACAAACTCAAATGCAAATTTCTGTGGTGTATTCAAGCTCTGTAAGTAAGAAATCCTACATAAGTTTTCAGTGCTTCTGAATTGAGTGATATTTTTCCTCCAAAGTGACAAAAGTAACATTCCTCTTACCATTGTACACTGCCAGGCTTTACAGCAATCTCTGGGTAAAAGTGCCCTGAGACATGAGAATATCAATAATTAAAGTAAATGCATTACATTTCAGTTACAACAAATACATTTCGTAATCCTAACAGGAACCAAGTAATTAAAAAGGATTCCCTGTGTAAACCACAGTACAAGCAGGTCTAATTTCAGAAGAATTGGAGACTGGTTTAGCACCCCTAAGGTCAACAGCATTTTTCAGTCAGTATCAGATTTGAGGAAGCAATTAATCAAAAGATGTTACTCCTATTGCCCTTAAAATCTTTTGAGTTGGGTATAATTGCGGTAATGTTTTTTTTAAACTGAGAGGTTGTTTAACTACCTCTAGTGTATTTTTCAAGGAATAGGGTGTAGTATAAATGAACAGAATTACTAAATTATGGCACTTTACAGACTGAGCCATTGGAGAGGAAGCAGTTGGGGCAGAAACAATTAACATGGTCTGTACATGTATTTTATATAAAAGTCTTAAGGAAATTGGTATGCTTCTGTGTGAGTAGGGAAATCCACAGGATCCTATAACTGATCATGAGGAATTTGTGATTCAGTGCCAAAATTCAAAATGACTGTTCAGAAGCATATTGTAGAGTTGGACATTGTCTCTTAGTGTTCAGATAAATAATACTTCTAAAAAGAAATAAAAACATAATACAACTTTAATATTAGAGATGGAAGAGAGATACCTACTTCTCCACATCAATTTTCTGTGTCATGTCCTAATCTCATTAAAATGTTGGAGGACAGTGGGGTTGAGGGAGGAGTCAGCAAAACAACAGACTCTTTGAAATGTCTGAAACAGGCTCTGAAGTGCCACATCATTTTTTGCAGCCTGTGCATAAGGTGGTCATTATTCCCAGTGTGAGTGCAACTCCAGCCTGCCTCCACCCCCACTCCTGTCTGCAGGCTCAGCAGCATTCTGTGAATTCTCTCTGTGCATCCTATTCAGTTTGTAACCAGCAAGAGGAGGTGAAGAAAACTGTAATAATGTGGAGTCATAAAGTTACATAGATTTGCATGGAGGGCAGGCAGATGTTTTTCCTACTTGAGGTAGATACTTGTTTTTATTGGGTTTGTAAATTATTTTTCACCATAAGTGTGCTCCTCTGTAACTAATTCAGACATACCCATGAGGTCCTTGGTCCATTAGGGTTAAGGGCCAGGACATGACCATGAACTCAAAAGATCCTTTAGCTGGAGAAATGGATGTTTCTCCAGAGCAATCTGCCAACAGCCTTACACTGCTCTGGCATAGCAGACAAGAAGGCTTTGTGTGTCTCTGTTACTCTAATGAGAGTGAATAAAGTGCAACCAAGTTTCCTAAGAGCTGTTACTGTATTTTATATTTAAGGTCCACACAACGGTTTTAGTGGTTGGCATTTCATTGCCTCAGTTGTGTTTCAAATATTAAATTGCTTTCCTTAAAGAGTTTTAGTGTAAATAGTGAAGCTGATACAGACCAAGAAAAATCACATACAAATGCTGCTTTCAAGAAAATGTGTTAAGTTGAACAATGGTGCACTTGTTTTCTTTGGGATTGTAAATCATGTACATCTCTGTCAAGATATCTGCCTGTCGTACTGTGTTACACAATAGAACTGCCTGTTTTAAGTTGAGGCTAAGAACTGCAAACTCCAGCAAAGACAGGGATGTTGTATAATCAGTCATGCCTCAGGAAGTGAGGCATTGCTGTGTGGCACCAGTGTGCTGCTGAACAAGAGGGAGTAAGCTGTGCAGCTTTGCCCCTGAATGAGGGCACCTGGAGTCACTGCTGTGTCAAACTCAGCTGTGTCAGTGCTCAGGATGCTCGTGTCAGGGCTGGCAGGCCCTTGAGAGGTTTGAATGGAGGAGTGCCAAATATGAGAACCCAAAGTGGTTCTGAGAATACATTCAATTAGAGTTTTAGACATCCAGGAAGCTTTACTTAAAAGGACTTGAGAGCCTCAGACATGCTTGGTTTGGATTCTGAGATGACCTCCTTGACCTGTCTTGATCCAAAGCTGCACGACAGGAGTGTATTTGCCAGCCCTAAGGGTTTCACCCAAAAGACTCCTCTGCCATGCACACTGTGCACTAGGACTGGAATCCTTGATGAATATTTCAGGAGTCACTCTCATTTGGAAACACAGCCCCAAATAAAACTGCCTGGGACACTTTTTGTGTTCTTTGGGTTGGATGTCCACCTTTACTTGCATCCTGTGTAGGATTCTGCTTAGATTCATTTGTGTTTCACAGGTCTTTGGGTTTGTGTGTAATCAAAGTTTTATAGGGTGCTGTTCAGTGATACCAGTGCTACAGTGATACCTGAGCTACAGGTTTTTATACTTTGTCCTAATAGTTCTGAACAATCAGACATCATGCACTGCACAAGCTTATTTTAACTGGGTCAACACCTTTCCCTCTACAAATTATCTCCAAATATCTAATGAATGTCTAACAGCTGCATCTTCACCTGACAGTTCTGGGGGAAGAACAAATCTGCTGTTATGTAGAGTTTTAATTTACTCACAGCTACTGAAGGTGGTGTAAAGGTCTTGCAGACCGAGTGAAAATGAGCATGTGTCAGATGGGGGATCAAAAAAGAATTCACTTTAACAGACCTTCTTCTCCCTGCAGGTTATGGGTAGCCATCCTCTTGTCTCAGAATTAGAGTTCTAACAAACTTTTGAAGATTTCTAGCACACTTGGTAATTCATGATACAGTAACTAAATCAAAATCACAAGGAAAGAATTTATTGGTCATATGAGTAATTTATGTAACTGATGTGAGAACTGAGTCAAGATTTCCTTCTCTGATCAGTTTTTGAGATGATACCATTGTCATTAGGCCCTGTGACACTTTACTACTTAGTTGTTTGCTTGTAATAGAGTAAGGTAGAATTCATTATTTGTGGAAACAAGTTTTCTGCTTTTTCTGCTTGGAGTACTTGCTTCTATCTAACTTAGTATCATAGTCATACCTTCTTCTGAGCTTGGAAAGTAGGATATCTTGTTACCTTAGCAATATCCATAGGAACTGCCTCAGAGCCCAGGCTCATGTACATCTCACTCATGCCATTTGCTACTACTTAGTTAAGCCAGAGCACACTCTCCTTTATGATTTGTTTATAATTATTTTTATACATTCTGTGCTTAATCTTTATTGTTGCCCTCTTTGAACACACATAAGGACTGTTGTTTCAATTTGTGGACTTTGTTCTGGTGTTCTGGTGTTCTGGTGTTCTTTTAAAGATCTACTTCCTTTCGTTTTTCTTGCAGTTATGGGTTTATTTTTGTTGAGTTTTTTTCCTCTTCTATTGAATTCTTTCAGTATGTGGCTGGGAGTGTGTGATCCCAGAGGGTATCTCGATGTGGCAGATTTTGCTCACAGGTACACAGTTGTTGCTGCGCGCCTTCTTTTGCCAGTCCGGGTTAGCTCCGGCACCAGGTGGCACTTGAAGGTCACACTCCGTCTTCTGGAAGACCTTGCCTTCCCTTGTGGGATTTTGGCCCCTGTCGGGGAGAAGCACGGTGATGGTGAAGGAAGAAGGGGGACAACTGCAGAGGTTTATTGTGAGGTCCTCAACCTCCGAGTGTCTGCCTGGGAGAGCGCGGGACACGCGGTCACCATAGCTTTTATTCAGGGGAGGAGGTGAGGGATGGGTTTGGAAAGGGGCCAGTTAGGTACAATGGGGTGTATGACAGACAGAGGGGTACACAAATCATAAAGGAAAGGAGGGGATTCCCCAGAGCTCTGCCCAATCACCTAGAGCCTTTCCCAGAACTTTCCAGAAGTTAGGGATTGTCTCCAGCATGACAGGCAGGCTCTAGGGGCAGGGGTTAAGGGGACTGACAAGGGGGTTTGAGGGAAGAACAACTTTGATTGATGGGGGAAACCAACTCAAAGGTGGGAAAACATATGGGGGGAAATAGGAATGAACCAAAGGGAGAACTGGGGTACATAAAACTGTAAAATTACAAAGAACTGGAATACAAAACTAGAACATAGTTTGAGAAAGCACCACTACACACAGTTATTTCAGCAGCCTGTAGGCAGGTGTTCTTCAGTTCTTCAATCAGAATATGTAAGGCAAAGATAATCTTTTCAAAGCATAGTAAACCTACAGAGCTTTAGAGGCAAAGATTGATGAAATGCTGAAGCAAGAGCCCTGGTTCTTTAGTCCTTTGAGGCAAGGATAAGTGATGTCATTGGGCACCATTTCCAGGTAGTGCAACATAACTAATGAGAAGATCCAGTTAGAATAGCAAAATAGGACATATTTTAAGCTTTTTTTTTTGGCAGTTCCTTCTTGCAGCATTTAAGAAGGTAAATGATTAAGAGTGACTGTATTTAGATCTTGAAATTTGTGAGATTTTAGTGTTCCATCTAAATCCAGGTGTTAATCTGTCTGTCTTTTATGCAGCCCCACTGTTGCTGTTGAATCAGCATCCTCATTTTGGGATGTCTGTAGGCAAAGTCCTGATTTTCTCAGGCTTGCTCCTGGTGGTTCTGGATAACAGTCTGTTCAGTGCAGGCTTTCTTCTTAGGTAAATACCTGTAAAGGCCAAATAATGAACTCTGCATTAGTCATGGCTCACTCACCTGGCATTTGGGCAGTAGTGATCATTCCTCCTGGAATATACCTGTGACTGTGAGCTGCTGAGCTGCCAGCTGGAGCTGGCTTTGTGTTTACACTGAGCAATATGCCATTGCTGACACCACTTGCATCACTGCTGCTGCAAGGGTGGGTCCTGGCTCTTTATTCACCTCAAACTCACACAGCTGAGCCGAGGGAGTTAAGGGGAGATGTGTGTGTATGCAAGTGCATGTAGGCAGGCACTGAATGATGCACTTGCTGGTTTAATTCTCATTCATCACTTTCTCTGTTGCCCCTCTTTTTTCCCAAAAAGTTTGTGGGATTTTCTTGAGATTTTTAGTTTGGGATTTTTCTAAATAACATGAGCCTCATGCAAATGGGACTTAAACACTGAAGAAGGTGATCTGGTAAAAATAAATCTGGTTTCTTACCTTTATGGATCAATAAATGTGTGACCTGAATTCAAATTTCTTTGGGAGACAAACATTTTGATTTTATTTTACAACATAAAGGGCTAATCTTGGATCTATGCATCTGTAATACTTAACTATTTTAAATAATGGTTTGTCCAATGTACTTAAAATGTCAAATTTATCTAAGGTAGTTGATAAATTGAAAGAAATTTATAAATAACTTTGAAGACAACTGTGTTTTTTACAACTACATCATTTTATTAGCTGGCCTATTGTTATAAACCACATGAAATGAGTTATAGAAGTTTTATTGAGAACAAAAAAAACAGCAAAGCAAAAGGGAGCTGGCAGCATGGCAGAATCCCAGAGGCTCATGCAGGAAATGGTGGGTTCACCTTTTATACCCCTGATATTGCATCAGCTTTATGCATATTCATTTTTGGTTTTACATAACCTGGCCCCATGTCACTCTTTTTGGTGCTGACATAGTTCTGTCACTGTGGTCATCAGGGTTATCATTGGATGAAATTCTGCTCCTTTTGAGGTCGTGTCTCAAAAGTTTGGCTAGCAACAGTCTGTGCAATGCAAACTCATAAACCCACATTACAACACATGAAACCATACTATCCTCGTGAAAGCCAATTTCACAACTGGGCTATTGTAACAGCATAAACCACTTTATAACATATATTATTATCCTAATATTAACATTATAATATCAATTCCCACTCACTTGTTTCTCACGCCTATAAAACTGTTGGTTAGACTATCTACAAGTTGAATATTAACAAAGCATGATTTTATTTCATCTTTCATTTCCATTGCATTTGGCACATTAAGGTTTAGGAAGTCCAACTATTCAGCTGGTTTGCTGCTTTAAGAAACTTAAGATGTGTTTTTGGAATTTAAATCTCTTCCTTTTTGTCTCTCCATAAAGATATGAGTAGGTTTTGTGCATGAGCAACAGATATGCTTTTAAAATTCAGTTCAAGTGTGAAGGAAAACTTGGTGTGACTAAGCAAAGTGACGTAGTGATGTGATAAGTTTGCTTGTAGTTAACCATCAGTCTACAGGCTGTGAGTTCACAGTACTTTTAATTTAGAATATAGTTTAAAAATTCTGGGTTTCTTCATATGAGTAATGGGTTTTGTCTCTTTAATCATTTGCCTGAGCCTCTCTTCCTCGAAGTGAGGTGGGTGTGTCCTCATGCCCTCCCCTGGCCTGGAGAGAAGTGCAGCTACTGAGTTACAGATGTGTGATTTTGGGTGGCTTGGTGCTGCCATTTGGAGGAGACACAGAGAAAGCCCTGCCTGCTATTCACTCCCTGGGAGCAGTAATTTGAGGGTTTAATTTCCCTGGCCAGCAATTTTCAGAAAAGTTGACAAAGGCAATAACTTTTCTCCAGGTTTTATTGAAATTGGGAAGTAGTTTTGAACCATACTGTGGGAGAAGGGGGGGGAATGTTACTAAAGTGACTGAGAAGAGCTCTGTTCCCTGAGGTGGGGAAAAAAACAACACTGCTTTTGCTTTAGCATAGGAGACTTGAGAGTGCATCATGCAGCACTATCCATCAGCCCTACTTCCCAGTTACCTTTGGAGCAGTTGGTGTAAATCAGGCAAACAGATTTACATAGAACTGAAATGAAAATGGAATATGGTCATCATTAAAGCAGACAACCTGCCTGATTAGTTGTGTTTTATCATGATTGCTGACTAAAACAAAAGACTTGTGGATAGAGAGGGCTTTATAATGTCTTAAGACAAATATTTTGTAGCTAATAATACACAGAATATATTATAATACGCAGAACATATGCAGCTACCCTCATATGGGTCTATAAAAGCCATTCTGTTTTAGGGTGATATTGTGTGCTGTAGCATACAATGGTTTTTATAGTAGCTTTCACATGCATAATTATGTTGGGAAAATAATGTCAAGAAAAGCTTCCAAAAATATCTGGACATGAACAGCAGGTGAAATGCAGATTAAAGTAGTAAAATGCATATTAAAATCCTAAATGGATTTTAATGCTGTCTTGGAAATGAAAATCTAAAGGGACTCTGAACTGCCTGGATGTTACATCTGATTTTAAAGGGTAGGTTTATAGCAGGCTCAGATTTCAAAGGTGAAGCCTTAATAAGTAAATCAGCTTGCTTGTTCATAGCTGAAATATTCTGAAAACTGTGTTTGCTGGTTTATTACAGTTCACATTCAGAATAATGAAAGTGCCTAATCAGGCAGTTTGCTCACCTAAGGTGAGCTAAATATTTAATAGGGGTAGCTTGCATGTGTGTGTTATTGTACTGCACAACAAAACCACAGATTCAATATGTCCCTTCTATTCCTTCCCCTGGCAGGGCTCAGCAAGACTCTTAATGTCCTTTTATTTTCTTCTCTGGAAAGCTGCCTGCACTTGTAATACCAAACTTGTGGTAATACCACAAGTAATTGGTGCCTTGTAATACCAAACACTGTGAATTGTAATACTTTCAAATACGAATGTGGGTATTAGATAATTTTAAAGAATGAGCACCGTAACAGTAATCCACATGCAGGAATCTATATTTTATAAATGGAAATTTGCAGTACACAGAAAATATTTTCAACTATTATTTTATTACTCCTTTATATGGAGCTGAGAGAAATAGAATATAAAAGGTAATAAGTACTCAACATCCTCCAGGTTAAGATCCAGAATGGATTAAAGTTAAACACTGGGATAGTGTTACTAGTATGCTAATATTTGTGAAAGTTCTCAGTTATGAATAAAAATCATACCTTAAAGGAAATAATATAACTTTTTCTGATGCCTCTCCTAAGTGGAATGGAAGTGATTGATTAACCTGACATTTAATCTTTGGCATGCTTCAGGGAGTTTCTGCCATATGTTCAGGAAAGTGGTGTTTCTTTAGTAAAGTCATGTTTAAACTATAGTAAAATGCATAGAAGTGTATTAATACTTAATAATTGTGGCATAACTAAAGAGTGTTCACAGCTTATGATTTTTCCCCCCTCCTCCCCCCCTTCTTCTTTCTCCTTTAAACAAAAGACTGACTTTGGCTCAAATAGGCTTGGCTAGTTTCCTCTCCCACCACATTCCCCAGAAGGAAGCTAAATGAATTCTGTCCATAAGAAGATTAAAAGCTGATGGGGTGGGCAGATGTTGTTTTCTCAGGGGTGAAGGAAGTAGCATGAGCTTCTCTGGCAAGTCTGAAGATAATGGTGGTGGGAGGAAATGTTTTGCTTGTAGTTAAATTGCAGACAGGCATTTTTACCTTTATACCTTAATACATTCCATGTGCTCTTTGACCTTATCTTGATGGAAAAATAAAGATGTATTCTGGGTTTGTGTATTAGTGGTTCATTTACTCCAACACTGATTTGTAGTGAATCTGTTATGCTTCAGCATAAATTCAGGTGTTAATGTGAATTTTATTAGCTTTTTACTTCTTTGTTTTTCACTTTTAAATGTTTAAAACTCAGACTTTTTGTATCATTTATATCTTGGTTAATTTTACTTAGTTAGTTTTCAGTTCTTTTTCTTAATATTCTAATATTTTTCTTTTCTGTTGATAAATCCCTGGCTGCAGTCTGGCTTACTCCTTATGACCCGGCTGCTGTAGGAGAAACTTATGGTGGACCCTGTGTGCTTTCTAGCAGAATTCACAGAATTCTCTTCCTGGAATGAACTGAGTCTTAACCCCTGAAGCCTCATCTCTCTGTGGTGGCCTCCAGCCTGGTGCTGACGTGGGAGCTATTAAATAACTTAAAATTACAAGTTACCTGCCTTTCCCATCTTTGGATCCTCCTGGATTCCAGACTTGTTAAGGGATTTTGTGACAAATAAATAGGTTTCTGGAGGTGCCTTTGTACTCACACAAAAGACAAAAAAAACCCAAACCAAAACCAAAAACAAAAAAACCCCCAAAAAACAAAAAACCAAAAAAACCCCACTGTGTAAAGCTGTGGGGTAAAAAAGGCCTTCCCTGTGTCTGAAACATGACCATGGTTCTTCCTGGTAGCCTTGGCTTTGTCAGTCAGGGCCCTCAGGGACTTGGAGACCTTGTGGAATTTCTCCCAGATTGCTGTTGTAGCTCCTGAGCTCCCCAAAGCAGGATTTGTTTTAATAGGTAAAAATCTTAATTCATATTTCATTTGTAATGAAACACATCAGATCTTTGCAGGAAGGAGTTGTTGCCACCTGAGCGTGGCTGGGAGTCATTAGGAAGTTAAGAGTCTTCAATAATTATCTGTGTTTTCCTGTAAAAGCAAGTTCTTCATAGTTCTGTCATTCACAAATAACCTTTCCTCCTTAATACAATGGATGATGCAATCTCGAATGGCAATATGCAAGTGTTCCTTAAGGCTATACCTAGATCAAGGCACTCAAGCAAATTAAAGCAAATTACCAAAGTGTTCAACATCAACATTCATAAGTTATAATGCATTAAATTGCCATTGGCTGGTGATGTCTTTAGGAATAAAATTAATTCAGTGAGCTGTATGTAGTTTAATTTCCTTGGTTTACAGTGAGTGAAGGCCAATTTACTTCTGCATTGGAAAACTCCCATGGGAATTTAGTGCATTTAAATTAATATGTTCTGACTTCTCACCTTTCCTTGAATCTTGATAAACCTTCAGATCTTTGTTGCCCATTATGAGGTGCCATTCCTTAGTGCTGTGTGTGGCTCACGTGGGATTCCAGATTTGATCTGCACCAGAGCCACGAATGAAATTCAATTGCTGCTCTTCCCTGCAGGCAGTAATGGCTGGATTATACAGAGCCAGGATAGTATTTATTAACCAACCTGCAAAGCCTGCCTGTTTTCCACAGTGCACAGTTCAGGAGCCTCTAGATCTCATGGACATCCAGCAGTAAATTCAGCACCTTTTCAGTTTTTCATAATGCACTTGTTCTCTGTGTATGTATGTGTATATATAGAGAAAGTTAAAAATGGTAAAGGTATTTTTAACTTTTGGTTTTATTTTGGTTGGCAAGCATAAGGGTAATTTGTTTTGCTTTCAGTTTTATGTTTGGGGTGTTTTAAGTTGAGAAATGAATAGGAAATTAAATTGCAGTGTTTGCTTAATAGACTGTTTATTTTAGGGCATAGTCAGTGCTTTCACACTTTACTTCAACTGCCATTACACAAGAAAAAACATTCATTTCCAGTACTTAAACTGATGAATTGAAGCATACCACTTAAAATTTGTCCACTTATTTACTTACATAAACTCCTTAAGGCAGAATATTTTCTCTTTTAAGTGCTTTTCCTGCCTGTGTATTTCCCCTGAAGTATGAATTTGTGGGTTTTTCATCTTTTATCTCCCCGTTTAATAGAAAGAGATGTACTGTGTAATACTTAACTGAAGTGCCACAACTTACAAAGTTTGTAATTACTGTCCATTATTCCAAAGGATTTCTAGCGCTTTTTAAAATAATTTTTCATTTAATGCAGTTAGCAGCAGCAGAATAAATGTACTGATAATTTCTGCTCCCATTCTGCTTGTGTGGAGGATAGTTCAGTTCTAGATTACAACATCCCTATAGTCCAATCTGTGTATGTGAATTTCTGTCTTCTGCCCTTATATTTTTCAGTAAATGGGGAAATTTGGGTAATATTTCTGTGACTTGTTGGCTAAATTTTGCCAACTGTTTAGGGAGAGAGTATTGGTAATAACAGGTCCTAATCAGCATTTATTTATACTTACTTTTTTTTTTCTTTTTCTTTTTAAACAAATAATTTTTGATGTGGTCTAAAATATCATCTGATGCCACTGTTAAGTAAAGAGTTGGTCTGCAATATGTGATCAATTTTCTAAAGGACTAAAACTTGTTAGTAGGCTTTGAAAATGTTGTATAGAAAATCCAGAAACTGTAGTTTGGTATTTATTAGAAGCAGACAGGTTTGTGTCATCTCTGGGAATCATAAAGCATTGGTTCTTAGGGAGTTAGTGTTCACTTGTTTAAAAGGACTAGTTAGGAATTTCTCTGAGAGTGAATGTTTTAATGTGTTTTTGAGGTGTTTGGGTGAGGAGGGAGATTGTTATGGGGTTTGTATAGAAAATGCTTAGTTTTTCATATTGCATCCTGCAAAGACTCACTTCTAGAGGTTACAGCATATCTCTGATAACTTCAGAAAACCTTGAGCTGTGAAGAGGTAGTTTTAAAAGGAATATGGGACAAAAAGACAAGAAAGTTTTATTGATAGTTGGATTTTTTTTTTTTTCTTCCCAAAATCCAGGGACAAACGCCTTGTTATCTGTATTGGCCACTGAAACAAATGAAATGCCAAATGTTTCAGTTAGCTGTGGTGGAAGGCAGCCTTCTTTTCTATGGCAACACATCTCATTGTCATCATTTGTCACTTCAAGTAACTGACAAAGCCAGTGTGAAATATATTCAGCAAATATGTAAAGCTATTTTTGCCCAAGTCTTTAAGTGTCACAAAAAAAAGAAAAAAAAAAAGGAAATTGTCCAGCACCTTGGGTTACACAACTGAGTATGATGAAGAATGTTGTGAGAAGGAATGGGAGAAAAAAAAACACTCTATTCCATGTAAAATATTTACAATGAAAAAAAAAAAATTAATAGAAGATTCATAGGTGTTTCTTTCTTCCAGAACTGGAAAAGGTAAAACATTAACACTTGGCTGGTTGTTGTAAGGAGTCTTACAGGCAAAACCAAAGTAGTGTTTCATAAAACTCTCAATATATGGAATGTGTGGAGAAGATGCTACTTAACAAAAGTGTGCTCATGGGTGTAAATTTTTTTAATGAATAGGAGGATGGCTGGGGAAGAAATGTCATTGTGTAGTTTATTCTGGTTTTTCCATTCCGCTTTGCTAGCATGAAATTTGGACAATAAATCATTCAAACTGCTTAACTTTTACTAGTAGAAAATATGGAAATGGTGGAAGGGAAAGAAAATTAAAATGGTTGAGGGATCCAGGCAGTGCACTTCTTAATGACTAGGACAGCATTATATTTCATTCAGGCTTAGAGCCTCCAAAATATTGTCACAGGGCTCTCATTCCTTTATTAACATTAATGAAAGCTGGAGATCTGAAGTTGTTTGCAGCATCCATTTCTCAACTGAATTTTGGTTAGAAAAAACCCATACCTGTGATGGATGTAGCAAACAGATTTGGCTGCTTTTTAAAAGGGGGATGATTCATACCTGGGTAGTAGGAAGTAGTTGACTACAGCTTTTAACTCTGAATAAATTTTAATTTTTGTAAAGTAAAAGAATTGTGATTATTTATCATTGTTGCCCTTTTTTTTTTTTTTTTTACCATTTTGAGAATTCAGGGAAAAGATTAGGTTTTCCAATTAATGTAGATAACTTCCAAAATAGTTAAATAATGTAGAATTTGATCAAATAATAAAAGCAAACTGCTGCCTCAAGTTTTAAAAATAATTTCAGATTTGGAAGACAGAATTTTGTCATGACATAAATAGAAGTATTACTGAAAATATTTACTGTTGAAGATACATCTATATATGAACAATGTGATTTTTGGGGTTTGTTGGGTTTTGGTTGGTTTTTCCTTTTTCTCTTTGGTATACTTCACTGTGGGTATGGCATAAGCTTTGTAATTTGCTTTTTGAGCCATAGAGGTATTAGTTGTTCCCTCAGGAATATATGAGTTATTTAACTTTATTTTAGAGTCTCGAGTAACATTAAGAATACCTCTGAATTGTCTTGTTTCTTTACATTTTTGGGACATAAAAATGTTATCCTTTTCCACACTAAAAACCAGTCAATAAAATACAATATTTTAAATTAGTTAAAGATGATACAATGGGAAACTGGTTGTCTTCATTCAGAAGGCTGGATAATTGAGTTGAATTTTTATGGCAGCAATAATCAATATCTAGGTGGACTTTGGAAGAATGCCTATAAAAGGACTGGCATTTGCATTAAGTAACAGCACTAAATTTTTGACTGAGTCACAGATGGTACTTTCCAGTGTTTCTTTTTTTGTTTTGTCATCTTGTATCCACCTATATGTTAGGGCAAAACAGGTTTAAAATATGACGTAAATTGATGCTTCTTTTGAAAGTGATGACAGTGACACAAATCCTGAATGAAACCTGCAAGATTGTAGCTTATTCTGATTCTCAAAATAGTTCTTAGGTTGTTTAAATACAGGATACATTAAATATTTAAAACAGGCAGTGAGAAAGGTTTTAGTTTCCTTCAGTCTCGTCTGGTATTTTATGAACAAAGAATTTCTTGTGGCGATTGGTTTTTCTCATTTTAAACTTTGAGCCTCACAGAGATGAGGGAACACTTGGCCTTTCTAGAAGAAAAGATGTGGTGGGGTTGTATTTTCAAGAGTTTGGTTTGGTGGTTTTAGGATGGCATGGATGTTTTAATTTTTAATTTAATATAAAATTTTAAAAACTGTTAACAGCAAAAGAACTAGGAATACTTTACCTTCTGAAGACTTTTTTGTGTAGAAAAGATTCCTCTCTTAGATCCTTGCAAGCATGACTGTTTCTTCTGAAATCTGAATTTTTGTCATCTTGGGAAATTTTTAAAGATTTCACACTGTTTTCAGTATCTTAATCTTTTTTAGTTGGATATACTGCAAGACATTATCAAAGCTGGTATCCTTAAAATGTTAGGATGACAAACATGTTTCACACACTTCACTTTTTAATGAGGTAAAGAAAAAGACTTCTCCATTATGCCCACACTGAGCATCTGGGAGATCAGAGCTAGTGGTTCACAGAATATTCCTATTAAACAGTTGAAATGCCACTTATTATTAGCTAAAGCTAAATAGGCTAATAGGAGGTGGAGGCATTGCTGTGATGCCTGTGTCCTCAGAGCACACTGTGTATTCCTCAGTGCACTTTGGCCTCCACTGAGGTACAACAGCTTGGTTTTGTTATTTAAAAAAGTGTATATTGGTTACAAACTGATAAAGATTGTATTAAAATGCCGATTTCTTTCTCCTCTTTTCTTGAGCAAATGACATCTTGAAGGTCACCAACACTTCAATCCACCCTTCAGAAAGTGGTTTTTTTCCTCTAGCCTTCTCAGGAAAATGAAAGCCCTTAGAGAAAAATCTCATCAAAGATTTTAGCAGTCTTGACTTCTCCACCCTGGACACTGTGCACATCTGTGCACATTCAGATGGAAACCTTTGAGAGTACATAAAGCTTTAAGCCATGAGTACTCCCTGAGCTGGAGGGACGTTTTTTGAGTGATAATTCAAGGTTACTGTCTTGGTCAGAATGTTTTGACCAAAAGCACAGTCTTGAGAAAAGTGAAGGGAACAGTTCGTCCCCTGTGGTTATAGAGCAGTTAGCTCATGAACCAAAATGCATCATTACTATCATTCAGTTAGTGTTATCAGGAAAACTGTCAGATTTAAATGCTTAAGAGAGCTCTTGTAACTGTTGCCATGGCAATATCAGAAAAGCATCGTGGTAGTGTTCATCCATATCCCATGTTCAGCTAAATTCCTTTGCAGTCTTTTAACTGTGAAGGGAAGGTACCATATTGTACCAGACTCTGGGTTTTTTTTGAGCTGGAACAAATGAAGGCTGAAATTAACTCTTTGTGTGAAGATTAAATACAAATCCCAGGCACAAGTGATCTGATTTGATTTGCTCTTGGTTTGCTTGTGTGCTATGTGTTAAAGTACTCTCTGTGGAGTCACTGATCCGCTGGTCGTGCCATCGTGTCATGACTTGGAATTTGGTTTGGGCTATAATAAAACACATGCACTGCAGTCACAAACTAAAAATTTTGTTAGAAAAATGGATTTACCTCGAGATTTCTATTTTTTCTAAGTGTAAAAGTGTGAACCCTTATGACTTGAATTCCAGATCCTGCTTTCTCTTTTGGCCTTACTTTTGTAAAGCTTTTCCCTGCCACTGAGCCTGCCCTGTATTTCCAACCTATGTGGTGTTGATCAGCTGTGCATTTTTAGTTTCACTCTTCTGTTTTCTGACATTTAAGCTCCTTTTTTCACTGACTTGCTGCAAGAAATTGTTTTCTAGAGCCCTCCCCCAGCCTCCTGCCCCAGAAAGCCTTTGCCTTCACTCTTGGTACAAAGCAGAGCCCAGTTCTGTCCTTGCTGACCTGCATTTGCACAGTGCAGCATCTCAGAGCTTGGCAGTGCAGCTTCCCTGCCTCCCTCCTCCCGCTGGGGTGGCTGGCCTTGGGAAGCAGGGCTGGATGGGCTGGAGATGGGATCTGCAGGAATATGCCAAGGCCAGTGCCATGTCCAGTAGGTGTGCTCAGCAAAGGGGGGTGACACTGTGCCCCAAGTCACATCCTGCTTTGGAAGGACAATCTGAAATGAAAAGGACATTAAAGCTCTTCATTGAGAGGTGCAGTTCTTGCAGTGTAACTGAGTGATTGTCCAGTAGTTACTTATTTGTGCTATTTGACAGCAAAAGAGGGATTGAGAAATCGCATCTAAAATTGGGAACGTATGGCAACAACAAGGGATGTTTTTTGCAAATCAGTTACAATCCTGTTCTTCCAGAAAGCATAAATGGAAGAAGTAGTAACTTCTATATTAGCATCTTCCCTCTCCCTTTCATTTCCTCCTAGGACGTTTCCACGCATTGCAATGAGCATTCATTCGAGAGAAATGGTTCTTTTGCCCTGTGGGATTATTTTAGATTGACGTGTGATTAGGGACTGTGTTAACATATCAGGAAAATAAGTGGGAAGGGGGAGGCAGTCCAAAGTAATGGCCTTTAGGTGCTTCCCTCCCCTCCAGTGCCTGATTTAGCCTGGGCTGGGAGACAGTTAATGCATGTCTTAACATGTTGATATATTCTGAAAATATTTTGTAAATGAAGACTGACATGTCTTATATTACTGCGCTGCAAAGAAAAGCAGATTGTAAATTGCTGTTTTAGTAAGGTTAACCTGAAAAGCAGTCTGTCTCATCTCTTCTAGATCACTGCCATCCCATAATTTAAGTTTATAAATTTAAGCAAAGATCTTAGTGGACACTGAATTTTCTCTTAGAACAACCACTGATGCTTGGAAGTACCTTGACATGTAATTTTAAAAATTTAGAACAGATTCTGAACTTTACCCATGAAAGATCTCTCAGTGACTGGGGATGGGATCAGTTCTACTACACCAAAAGCTGTGGTTGTGCATTTTGCATTCTTAATTCCATTGGTGTGGGATGTGCAAATATATCACACCACTGATTTAATTGGAGACGTGAAAGGAACAGTTCTCTTGTTCAATAAAAACTTTTTTTGGTGGGACTTCATTTTGGTCCTGTAGTATCAATGTGTAAATCTTTATTAAGTTGAAAGTTAAATAAATATGGGGAAATGATGGAATTTCAATTTCTGATTTTTGTTACCAGGCCAGCTTTTCTAAGATTTTTCTTTGCCATAATAATGGTGCTGATGACATCACAATTTTTTTCTCCCATCATAACTTTTGAGCCATTATGACATTTTATACTTGTTTTCAAGCTGAAGTAGACACAGGGAGAAGTAAAAACATTTAAATGAAGTATTCCACAAACTCTTGTATTTCTGTATTCAGTGAATAGTTACATCCTTCTCTTACTGCATTGCAGACATGTTAGAGTTTTAGCTACAAGTTTCTATTACTAATGAAAAATGCTTTTTTTCTTGCTGTGTGCGGAAAGAAAGTAAGAGAACTTGTCCAAGCTTTTAATGATATAATTAATTATTGCACTATTTTTAACATGAACTGTTTTTGTATTCTAGTAGAATGAGCAAATAGCTTAAACACAAGCTAGAAAACAGTAAAACATTCAGAGAAAAGAATGTAAAGTGTTCATTCTGTAATTGCATATTTCATCATACAAAATGATTCCCTTTTGTTTCTGAAAGCTTTGCAACAAACTGTGCAAGAAAACAGTATTTGGATGCAAATGTTTTTTAGTAGCCTTTGACCATCTTGATAAGGATTCAAGTATGTTTATAGAGCAGTCTCAACTTACACCCAAACATTAATACAAATTTAAAAAATCATGTTGGACCCTTAAAAGGGCATTAAGCATGGCTTTTTATTTAGCATTCTGGTGCTCCTCCCTATCCTGTAAGTAGCAGGAGGTTTGGTATGCTGAACTCATGGCCATTGTGCCGTGGTTCTGCCAAGCTCGGGCAGATCAGCATTGTGCAGGAGCTCCAAAGCCCAGCACCCAAGAGGTGGTTTGGCTGCCAAACTTGATGATTCCAGTGCCAAACTATTTATGGTTTAGTAGTAACCTCTTGGACATCGCCCAGGAGCCGGGAACAACATTTAGGACCAGCCAGAGTTGGTAAAATCAAATACATCACAGTGGAGCTGGAAAGTGCCAAGGGCTGGGAGCAGCACTGAAGTCCTCTCCAGAAGGCTGGATTGTGTCCCTGGCCAGCACTGCCTGGGGAGAGGGCACTTACGGCATTGGACATCTTCCAAAATTCAGTCCCCTGCAGTAGTAGCTGGCTTCCCACACTCACTCTGGGGGTTTAGAGTGAGCACTGCAGTGCAGAACCTTCCCACAGTGACCTTCAGCCAGGGGCCTTTCAGCTGGATGTCAGCTGGGAGTGAGCAGCACATTGAGTGGGGAATGCTGCAGTGGCTGCTGAAAGCACACTCCCAAAACGTGTGTCCAGGGCTGGTCTCTCACATGAATGCCAACAGGCAGCATGTAAACTGAGTGTATGAACTTCCAATTTAGTTGGAGAAGTCTGCAGAAGGGAGTTATTACTTTTAGAGATATTTGCTTTCCCCAAAACCAGACATTTATATGGTTTCAAGTGTGTTGGAAATGCAGAAATGTACAATTGGCACACCCCAAATACAGCAGAGGAAAATATTTAGTGGAGGATCACCAAAAAAATGGTGTTGAGCAAATTCCCATCTCCACCTTCCAGAGGACCTGCTGGAATTGCTTCAGAGGAGCATCCAGTGCTTTGCAGTCTGTTCATATGTGAGAGCTCCTGCAGACAGACAGCCTGAGAGCTGCTGAGAATGGTCAGTAATATGATTTATCTTATTACAAAGGAGAAAACCCTGCTGTGGTCTCCATAGTGTGCATGAAATCCAGGCTTTAAGGACAAGGGAACACTAGAAAAACCAAGTAATGCTAAAGCTAGGAATTTCTTTCTTCCTGAGTAGCTTTCCCAGAAAAAGTGAAATCTTAAGACCATAAATATAATCAATTTTATTAAATAATAAAAGTACATCAAATATTTGTATTTTATCCAATTAATAAGTCCCAGTCAAACAGAAAACTAACTGCAGTTTGATCATTTGCTGATGATCAGAGGTGGGTATTGCTTACCCTGGCACTGTGATGAGCAGTAATAACCTGAATCTGATACAACTCTGCCGTAACAGTTGGAAAATAAGCTTTAAAAGCTCTGTTTGTTAGAAAACTGCAGACCTGTGAATAGATTTAACCCACTTCTCACAATTTATTTTCAGTGGTATGCATTGTGATTTTAAATTGCTTAGATTTTGTTCCTGCCCATATTGCTGGCTGGAACTCTCAATCTTATTGTGACTTTTTCTTCCCCATCTATAAACTCAGGTGTGGGGCTTCATTTTCTCCAGCAGATGTGTTTTCACTTGGTTTACCCTTGCTTTTTGTCAAACAGGAAAGAGCAAAACAACATGCTTGATTAGTTTCCTTCTGCTTTGCACAAAATGAAATTTTGTCAAGAACAGTGCAAGAATGGAACTTAGGTTTTGCATTTCTCATCAGCCTTTGAGTTACCTTGAAGTATGTAGGGAAATTAATAGCAGATCCAATGAATTTGCATGAAGGTTCCAAGTGGAATGAATGTTACTTGGTACCAGGCCTTAGGAATTTGCCCTGTGCTTCTAGAGAATGAAGTAACTTTCAGTCAGCTCTTTGTGGACTGAAAGTTGCATCCAGAACAGCACTTGCATTTCTGAAGGCAATGTACAAAGCAAGCCTTTGCAGCTTTGATTTCATTTATCTCTTCTACCAAACCAAATAAGTAAACTTCTCAAAACTGGACCTGCTTCAAGGGAGTACATTCTTAGTGCTTTAGAATTTATCGCTAGTGTCTTACTAAATTGTGACATTGCTAAAATGTGTTGTACATTAAATTAGTGTATAATAATTGTCACGTGGCATTTGAAGGTAAAACCAATCTGCCAATCTTTGTGCATTTCCTTAGTTTTTAATTTTTCACTTTATAGCAGTTCTGGATTATAAGAAATCATTACATGGAAGAGAACCAGAGCTATGAATGCACTCCTCAAAATAAAATTTTAGTGTGGAAAATATGCTCAATCATATTTTACTGGCACATGAATCAGCAATTGTACCACCAAAGTGTGCATGCTTATTATTGCATGTTAACACAGAAATCCTCATATACCTTTTTTTTTTTTTTAATCTCAAATTTGCTGGGAAAACCTTTTGGTTATAATTTCATCATATTCAAGAGCTATACTTCTTTCTTTAACTTAAAAAAATAATTTCTGGCCTGCACTCTGTGCTGGGCTCAGTCGGGGCTGTGCGTGGGGCTGCTCCGTGGTCACTGTCCATGCGCTGTTTGTTTATTTACACGTGCCCCGCGGGGCCGGGCAGCAGCGCCGCCCTCAGCCCTCAGTGCAGTCTGCGGTGGCGGTACCTGCCGGCCTTGTCTTTGGCCGCGTTGGCGCAGGCGTTGTGCTTGTTCTGCTGTAAGTGGTTCCAGTATTTGATCAGTTCGCTGGGTTGGAACTGATGGGAGGTAATTAGGTGGCTGTATTTACAGCTGGAGTAAGAAACTCGCCAGTGATTGAAGACAAACTCGTTGGGTGGGGGCATGGGGTCAATCCGCAGCTTGGCAAGACAGATCCCCACGTACACATCCTCTAAATGTAAACGTCTGATGCTTAAGGAGACCTTAAAGATTTTTTCTGCTAAGTCTCCAGAAAAAACGTAACCAGTTCCAGAGCAGAACACAGGATAACGTTCACTTGGATACAAATCAGGTGGCATATACCACTTGCTATCCTTGTTCCTATTAGGTGCATAACCTCTCATTAAATAACCTGTAAAATACCTGTGCCTTGGAGGAAGTTCTGGTTTCAGAAGCTTGTGTATTAAATATTCAGTATTGACAAACATATCGCTATCAGTTTTCATAACATACGGAACATGTGGACAGTAGGTTGCAACCCAGTTCATTCCCATCAGAGTTTTTATAGTTAAATTATAGTAGGTGTCAAAGTATTCTTGTTGGATGATGTCGTGGTGCTGTCTGCTTTCCTCAAGGATGGTTCGCTGGAGGTATCCATTCACCTTGGTGCTTAAGCCCAACAAAAAAATCCGCACGATTTGGATGCCAGGTGTCAGGCTCTCGTTGCCCCAGGTCTGTCGAATTGCTTGCCTGGCCTCCACCTGGCCTGGCTCTGCAGCTATGAGCAGTATTAGAAAAGGGGTCTTTTCCTGGCACTTGTCAGGCTCATTAATGACATATTTGAAATGATAGGAAGTTGGATGCCCAGTGCCTTTTTCATTGTAAATACTTCCATTGGCGCTGAGGGTATTTTCCAAACCGGTTACGCCCTGTGGGGACAGATCTGTGTTGTTAGGGTTGGTGACTGTCTGAGGCCTGAGTGTCTGAGGCACAGCATCTCTCCACATGTTCCTTAGAGAGCTGTGGTTGGTCTCACTTTTTGTAGATCTAAATCCTCGGATGGTGTAAGACATGGGGTTTTCTCTGAATCCAGCCTTGCCTGGCAGCCAGTCGTGGTGGTTAAAGAACAGAAACATGGCAAAAAGAAACACCAGAGAGACCAGGCCAATGAGATGGGTGCGAAACAGAGACCTTTTGGTATTCCAGGTCATCTTTGCCAAGCAGCAGTGTCGTCTTCTCCACTGAAACATGTTGTAAGGATCCAGTGATGGGATATGAGATGATGCTCAAGGAAAAGGCTTTTCCAATTGGTTTAGAATCCACTGCTATTCTTTGGTATTCATTTTCCTTTGAGTAATTGTCTGCAAATGGCTCACTCTGCAAAGATTAAAAAAAAAAATCAGAACTCTTTCATTTTGCACACTCATAAACAGTTACAAATAGAAACTAGATATAAACATAAAATTGAGTTAAATTTACTTTTTCAAAGAACAGCCCATGTCAATGGAAACAAGATTTGACTTATGCCAAAAGCCAACCTTGTTTTATGATTTAATTTGATTTGTTATCTTTTAAATATGCTTTTTCGCTTGGTAAAAGTTTTGACAAACATTCTGGATACCAATGTAAAGAGGGGAAAAAAAATGGATCACGTTAGCAGGAAAAAGTGTGAAGTAGATGTAAATAGCTTCATATTCATGGCTGTGAAATCCTTGTAGAGTGTTTGAAAAGGACTGAATGAAACAGCCTTGCTGGCAGATGGAAGGTTTATTGGCATTAATTAAAATTGATTTGACATGCAGAGGCTAGGATGGCTCACAGTTTCCAAGCCCTTTTTGCAAATGGCCATGCCTGGTGGTGGGACAGACGGCGCGGGGTTGGTGATGGCAGAGCTGTGTTAGTCACAGGACACTGCCTGACGCGTCTCCACCGGCCCCCGCTGTGCAAGGAAAGTCAATGAGAAGATGCACCTGTCAAAATTAATTTTCAGGGTCCAGTTAGCTCACTGCACAGCCCTCAGATGCCACTGCAGGATAACATTCCTGGTCACCTTTCAGGCACCTTTCACCTTCTACTCTGCATTGGAGGGAAGCATTGAATGGAACACTGGGCTGTGGTGCCAGGCTCAGAGGCAGCTGAATTAAAATGAAGCTCTTGATTTTTAGTAGACAGAGATCTTGGGTAATGATCATGTTAACTGGAAATAAAATTGCTCAGGACTAAGTTTCTGGCCAATTATCTGATGATCATGATACTGGGTTGGGTTTTTTTCCCTCTATTAAAGTATATGTAACTACTGTATATAGCAGTTGGAAATTTCAAGTATTCTGACTAGCAGCTGTAGCTGTAGGAAAAAGTGCCAAAGTAATCTGTGCTTCATTTTCTCTTAAATTTTTGTTCATATTCAGGAGCAGAGTCAATATGGCAGCTTCATGATGCTGCATATTAAAAGCTGATCACATCATCTCGTAAATGAACTTTCACTGTACAATAGCAATTCGTTTGTGATTTTCAATTTGCTCTAATTTATTCCTGGGCCCTAGGGTTTTGTATAGGAAAAAGGAAGACGGTTGAACAAGAGTCCATAGAAAATGCTGTTTCTAATAGAAATATGTAATTTAATAATTGCTTCGCTATCTTCTTAAACCAATATTTAGATTAATTTGTGCATTTAAAAACTAAGTGATCTGTTACATGGGAAATTACAAGGTTTAACGTTGTAAGGGAGCAATTTAAGATGAGATGTCAATCGAATAATAGGATATTAAGTTGTACGTGTGTGATCCAACATTCAGTCTGCCCTGTTCACGAAGGGGAATATTTGTATTTGGGAAGGGTGGGCAGAGGGGTATAAGTGGTGTTCCTTTGACTTACTGCCAGTATTTTTTACCTCCGGAGCGAGCGGGAGCTGCCTCACGGCCCGTCCGCTGCCTCAGCGACCCCCGCCAGGGGGCGACGCTGCGCGGCGATTGTGACGCGAGAAGGGGGCGCGCGCCGCGATTCTTCGGGAACACCCGAGCCCGGCCCGGGGACACCCGAATCCGGCCCGGGGACACCCGAGCCCCGTCCGGAGACACCCGAATCTGGCCCGGGGACACCCGAATCCGGCCTGGGGACACCCGAATCCGGCCCGGGGACACCCGAATCCGGCCCGGGGACACCCGAGCCCCGTCCGGAGACACCCGAATCTGGCCCAGGGACACCCGAATCCGGCCCGGGGACACCCGAGCCCGGCCAGTGACGAACACGCGAACGGCCGAACGGAACACCCGAACGGCCCAATGCACTTCAGCTGCTTTTATGCCTTTGGTTTTAAAGCTTGCTGAAAGTAGCGCTGATTTTCTTATTAAACTATTCGGAGCTCATGGCACTTCCCAGAGACTCAGCTGTCTCTGTAAAAATCATAAACGCTTGTGTCTAAACTGTGTACTTCAAGAATTAACCTGACATTCCATGCTTGTGCTGCTTTAACTCGAGTGTTGTCCTTATGTAAAAGAAGATAAGCCCCAAATGTGCCAGACTCGTGGTTATCACACCATTTGCACCTGTTGGAAAAAACAGAAGCTTTCCCTCAAAATTCGTAATTTTTAGTTTGTCTGCAATTAGTGTGCAGTGAGTTGTAAATGAACATTCAGCTGTTTGGGAATGCCTCTGTATAAGCAAACATAAATGTCACTTCAAAGGATAGCCTAGATCTCAGACCAGTTAATTGCTTGATAGCAGATTGGAGGGCAGCAGTGGGAATGTTTGATTAATTATTCCATTGCATGTGTCCACATGTTTAGGAAGTTTAGGAAGAAAATCAAAGGCAGAACTTCACGAATGTGGGGTAGCACCTAGAACTCAGATTAATTTTGTCACACTGAATTGTTCCACTGTAGTTTTATACAGTCATTAGATGGAAATATTTCAGCAAAAGTGCACTGCACTACTAATCTCTGTTTAATCTTTAACTGAGGTAGTGTTTTGATGAGCACCTACTTCGATAAGGCAATAGGCAGAAGTGAGAATCTTAAGTTCCGTAAATATCTGTGGAAACTGAAAATGGTTCGCAGGTGCTGTTTCCCTGGTGCACTGAGGAAGTGTCCCAGCAAGGCAGTTGCAATGGCTGAAGCCTTTTTTTATTAGGCTGGATGCTTACATAATGCATATGAAAATAAGTTTTACAGTGAGGGACAGAACTAGAATCAGACAACATTTTAAAAGAGTTATATTTCCTTGATTTTTTTTTCATATTTCCTTGATTTTTCAAGGTAGGAGTGTCTTAGAAAATCTGTCTCTGTTTGCCCTTTAAAAAGGCATTTTATGAATAGGAGAAACACCCACACCTATATTTCAGCTTCATAGAGCTATTTACTGAAAAATACCCAAATAACTTTGGGCTCATTTTCTTTGCAGCTGTGTGTAAAACATTTCAAAATATACAGTGGGATATTAAGCTTTGAAAATACAGCAGCAGCATTTGCACCTTTGAAAAAAAATACTACATACTAGGGTGCATTATTTAAAAATAATGTAAAAAACTGTCAATAGATATTAAACCCACAATCAAATTGTATAATAAAAGTATGATTTTCTCTCACTTGATTAGGGCTAGAGCATTTTTTCCCCCAAATACTTAAAATTCCATTTCACAGAAAGGTTATGGACAGGCATCAACTATTGACAGCAGATAAGAAAACCTAAGTGCAGCAGAGGGTCTCTAGAGCACTCATCTTGTCCTCTGAGAGTGTGTTGTTGCATGTAACTGCATTTTGGAGATATTATTTGTGATAATGCTGCTTCATTTTTGGCACCTGGCAGTGCAGTCACTGATGCATTATCAAATGCCAAATACATAAACTGTGAATGCCTCTTGAATTTTTATTTGTGGTCTGTGCTCTGCTGGTGTTTTGGTTCCTGGTACTTGCAGTTCTGCTCTATAATTACAGCTTTGAAAATTGAAGCATTTGACTTCCTATTCACACGTCTTAGATTTTCATATTTTGATTAGCTGTGTGGGCAAACTCTTAAATTAGAGGGAAGAGTTCAAAAGGCAGCCAGAGTCTGTTTTCTGATGAACAGCAGTTGCATATTGGGCCTCATTTAATGTGCCTGACTTCCCTTAGGAACTCCATTAGTCTTTTGCACAAAACAGTATTTGGGATAAGGTTTGATGTGCAGGTTTTTAAATGCCTGATACCAATGTATTACATTAGCCAGGTGTGCTTCTCCTGGAGTGTTGCCTGAAGGTTCATTTTTTTGTTGTTGTTGTTTTAAAAGTTCTGTCAAGTGACTTTATATTCTAAATGTCTTAAAACCGATTTCAAACCGGTGTCTGATGCATGCATCCCTTGGTTTGTGAATGCTTTTGAGCTGCAGTTGTTTTATTTCATGTTGGCATTGCCTTGGGCAAAGAAAGCACATTTATATTGACATTTAATGATTTATTATAGCTTATTGGTAGATTTTGCAGATAAGGACTTTCTTTCTGTGGTGTATTGAATTGGTATAGATTTAGGTCTTAAATTAGTATTGCAAATATTCATCCTTTTTTTGTCACTAGTGACAAAGAATTTAAATTTCAACAAAACCCAGGAATGAATGGCAATTAGATGGAATGTCATTTTACAATCCAAATTAAACAGTCAGTGTTTTTCATATTAAACAGAAATTGCAGTGATGGCAGGAGATAAGTTACGTGCTTACCATTTTGAGTGTGTAGTGTTTGAAGGTTTCCTTTTGGGATGTCAGGGAGCCTGATGTTACTTGTAAATCGTGGTGCCTGATTGCACTGCTGATGGTTTAAATCATGCCCGGTCTCTTGCATGTTCCCAATTTATGCTTGGCCAGTAGTGCCCTTGTGACATTTTGCTTGTGTTTGGGGGGCAGAAAAGCAAGTGTAAAAAGGGCTGAGGGGACTTTTAAGATAATGTCTTTTGACTGTGTGGTCTGTTTTGATGGTTCAGTGCTCTCAGTATGTCACATTATGGCCGTTTTACTGTGCTTTAAGATTACTTCAGATAAGGATTAATTCTGACCTAGTTTGAGAGGATTTCTAACTGGTTTTTTCTGTATTGGAGGAGTTTGAGTTTTTAATTTCTCAGTTAAAAGCAATCATTACAGGAGCTCCATTATCCCATTAATCCTTCCTCTCCAGCCACACCAGCCTTGGCAGACTGTGAGCAGTGCATTTAGTCAGTGTAAGGGAGTGACATTGTGCTGGGGGAGAGCAAAACCTGCTAGAATTCTTTCTCCCTGCTCAGAGACAGTGTTATCTCAGGGCTCTGCAAATTAGGAACGATCATTATCTGTAATGGCTGAAAAGGTAACAGACAAGCGAATGAATATCACACACAAGGGTTTTGACATACCTTCCTTGGTCAGGCCATTTATGGTGCAGGATTATACCCACAGAAAATAGTTTGGGCACGCCATCAGTTCAGCGAAAAAGATGCTGTCGACCATGCGCACATCCCCCAGCAGCCCTGCTTCCTGCGGCCGCTCTGCTCGGGATCCACCGTGTCCATCTGCCTGCCCGTGGCCGTGTTACCTTCCTCGCTTGCGAGTAGCGTCCTTGTCTCGGGGCTTTTTGTTCATGCCGCAGACAAAAGGACAGGAGTTGTTGTTGCTGCGGGGCTGCGGGGGTTGCCTGGCGCTCACAGCCGCTGCATTGGTGCTCTCACATCTGGTGTCTCTCAGCTCGGACAATACAGGGCTGTGTTCTGCTCTCCTCAGGATCCATATTTCTGGTGGAAATGTTAGCAGGGAGTGCTGCTGCGTAGTGCCTCAGTTGTCTTCAGTAATAGGATCTCCCTCTGTTCCTTCCTTCATTGTTGCTAGGCAGTAATAGAAATGGTTTGGAGTTGTTTTAACCCAGAATTGTGGTGTATAAAATCCATGCTGTAGTTCTTCGGCTGCTGCACAGGCAGGCAGCAGTTTAAATGTGGGCTTTGACAGATGCTGTCTTCTGACAGAGCAGAATTTAACGTCACTGCTTGGCTGAAGCCCACGTGATTGTTTGCATTCATTTTGACTAAATCCAGAGGCAGACAGGAAGCTTTACAGGCTCTTGCTCTTATTTGATAAATGATACATACTCAGTTCATGTACACTGGTAGGTGAATAGTATAAAAATTGTATGATCATTAAGTGAAAATTTGAGGGTTTTTACAGATTGTTTTCACTTTTCCTTGATACTGTAAGTTACGATTCTCTAGGAGATTTTTAATGCTTGATGTTGTATTCCCATATCCCAAAAGCTGTTCTGCAGTGCAAAGGAATTATAAGCATTTAAATGCTGAAGCTTGATTTAACCCATTTGGCTCTCTTGGAACACAAATGGTCTGTGCCTTCATGCCAAAGAAAAGACAGAAATGCCTTTCTTTGCTCATGTTTCCTTTATACATGCTTGCTCTTCAAAAGCTGCTTTTTGTTATCTGGGGTTATTCAGTTGGGCTGTGATGTATAAGCACATGCTGTATAAGCTGATGTATAAGCTGCCTCTCTGCTGTTAATAGCATTCTGCTATGGTCTACTATGGTCTGGCATTGTAAAGTCAGGGGCACTTCATTTCAGTTATTGATGAACCTAAAATGTCTTTTGTCTGTTACAGATATACCTATGTCAGAAAATTTGTCTTTTTGGTCCTAAGGAAACTCACATTCCATTCATTTCTCTCCTTTCAATGACTGACCCTTCTGTGCTGAAGCATCTTATTATATTTACTGTATAAATAAAATACCATAATACCTTAGAAAATAGAGAGCTAGCAGCATATTTACCCAGGTATTTATTAGTCACTATGTGTGCCCACTCTTTTGAAAAGCTAATGACTAGCTCTTTAGACTTTTTTTTTAGTCAAAGAGTAAAGAAACTGTAATTTATCTGTGTGTCTGATTTGTAGGGTTGGAGGTAGGCATGCCCCTTACTGGGAAATAAGGCTTCCCCAGGCAGTCAGTGTGTTTTATTATTCTAGATACATAATATGATAATTTACTAGAAACATAATCAGATTTAGATCCTCCTAACTAAATCATCTATGTACACTAACTCTCGCTATTAATTTAGTCTTGTTTGTAATGCATGCATTTCCTAACCTAATAACAATTTCCACAAATCCTTTGATCCTATCTGAGGACATTTTAGGATCATGAGCATATTTCCTAAATAGTAATTATAAATATAAAATGCATATCAGTAAAGATTTTTTATCTCCTCCAGTCTAAACAAATCACTGTTTATGTGATGGAGGGGAGGGATCAGTGTGGGGATGGAGCATGAGAAGAGGGCCTGTGTCCGGCACCACTCACTGAGCTGGGACCTTTATGAATAATTGAGATTCAGTGCATTGAGATGTTCCATGTGTGCCCAGACTACTCAATTTCCCACCTAAACCCACAGAGCTCTCTTATGCCTGCCCTGTATACTGTCCAGAATTTGGTGTAGTCTGTTGCTGGAGCACACAGAACTTGTGAGAGCGTGGCCAGGAGTTCTCCCAGTTTACTGCACGCTGGGCTAGGAGTAGGAAACCAGGTGGGTTTTTCATTGGTCAGTGCATCCATGAGGACTTAGGCAGAAGGAAGTAATGCTTTTGTCAAACACAAACATGGACATCTGCTTCTGAGTTTTGAATTTTCAGACAAGACATGTAACCTTGTATTTGAGAAAGAAGTTCAAATCTCAACAGAATGGTTATTAAAATCTGTACTGTTTCAATTTAATCGATTTGCTACTGCTTCACTGTACCTGATTCCTAAAGCTTGGGAGCTATAGGTATGTTTATGTATTATATTGGAAGAGGGAGAGCTTTTTTAATTTTTCTATAAATGCTCATTAGTAAATATTAAAGGTACAAAAATCCCAAGGGCTGTTTTTCTAAAGAGAATCCTTTTTAAAAGTAAATTTAGAAGGGAACAGACATCAGCTTCAGCTTTTAATTAAATGGCCATATCCCTTGTGTGTAGCCTGTAAAGTTCAGGCAGAGCTGTTGTATGTTGGTATGTGTAAAAATTGTCATCTTGCCTTGTGAACAAATTGAGTATTGAATTCTTAAATATTAATGATCATTTTATTTTGCCCATTCTCTCTCTTTTTCTTTTTCTTCCCCCAAATAAAGTATGAGCAGTTCTTTGCTCATTTTATAGAAAAGTAAGAAAAAACTTTGATTTTTGTACTGCTTTCCATCTGGGAGTGACTGATTTAGCTTTAGAGTCAAAGTTTTGGGAAGAATTCCTTTTTCTTTTATAGCACTTTGTTCTTTGCTACTTTCCTATGGTACTGTGCATTTGTGGGTATTTCAGGAGGGCAGGTCTTGCTTTGAACTGGAAATAGGAGCTGCAGGTTTTGGTAATCTTGCTGGGCTGGAGGTTGGAATGAGCTTTATTTCAGCCCAGTCTCAGCGCAAAGGGTCAGTTGACTGCTTGTTCTCGATGCAGGGAGTAGTGTGTTCTGTAATGTTACTATGGTTACATCCAAAATTAGAAGCTGCAATGTTAGTGTTTGAAAGGCTGCCACCTATTAAGGCTCCAAGGAGTAAGTGAAGATGTACAGCCTGTGTGAGGAACAGAGTTACCGTGACCAGGAACTGGAGTGCTCAGCGAGTCCTGCACACAGACCAGGAGGAGAGGAGAGGGCTGCTCACAGTAATACCCTGTGCACCTGACCACTTGGAACTGAGCAAGATGGACCAATGCACCAAACTTGTGGTGCTTTGGAATAGTTTCTTCCAAAAACTTAATGCTTTACGTGTCGTTTCTAGAGGGTGTCAGCAGAGTTTTGTCTAACTGGTTTTATAATAAGCTCTTAGGTTGAGCTATTCAATAAAGTTCTGTCTTGACAACATTAGGAGAAATGTCTCAAACTAATTTGGGGTAATTGCAGTAGTCAGGCATGTACTGCTTGGTAACTTCTGCCTGGTGGCACAAGGCCCTTGAGAGTTTAAGTCCTTAGGCCATAGGTCACCTCTCACTATGCCCGTACGGACTGTGCTTTCTGGATACTCCATGAATACTTGGCACAGTTCATTTTATCATAGTTAAATGGAGTATCATGTCAACTGTAATGTGTTGAAAAGCTTTCAAGTGACAGTTCAGAATGATGAATGGCAACATTTTCAAAGTTGGTTATTCTTGTTTTTAAGCTTTATTTTTACCTTCTGGAAATGTGTTAATACAGAGTGTCATAAGTGCTTAGTTTTAATTTGCCATGTTGAGAATTATGCTCATTCTGCTGTTTTCTTCAAAAAAATTACTTCTTATGTAAGTTCATCTAGAGTGGAGACAGGGTTGGAAAATACTTGGAATTTGCTTGGCTGCTCTGATATCCCAATATATTTCTTAGCTATCCCAGACATGTTTGTAAGTTAATGAAAAATAGCAATCTGTAAATGACCACAAGTGTCAGTATTGTCTGCCTTATTTTGCTTAGTAGATTTTCACCATTGCTTAGCTGGTAGTGAAACCCAGCTTTTACACTTGGTGCATTTTTTTATAAATGGTCAAGATTTTGCACTCTCTTCTGATAACACCCAAACCATAAACTTGGTAATTTCATTAAGTACTGGGTGCCATAGCTTCAGAATTTGAATGCAGCAAAATAGGTCAATCTATAGAACTAGAAAAAGTCAAAAGTCTCCAGTTATGAAACACGCATCCTGTTTTATGTAGTTGATGAATATGTTTTATTCCATAAGGAATATCAGCACATCCCCAGCTTCACAAAGTTATGAGAGAGGGAAAAGTCCAAGTGATGTTTTCAAGTCAGAAGGGTGTTTCTTGGGAAACATTTCAAGGAGATGTTCTATGATTTGAAAACTTGTATTTTTTTATTAAGTAAGCTGATGTTCTAGATGTCCAGCTAGAATTCAGTCTGTTCTCCTATCACAGCTTTCTTAGAGGAACACAGGTTTGGAGTGCTTCAAAATGCACTCAAAAAGCCAGAGTACAAAATATAAAGTTTTGGTCTGCTTTGATTAACTTCCGTTTTTGTGTGTTATGCAAATGTATATTGGACTACTTTCAAGATGTGTTTCTTTCTTCAGTACTGTATTGTTTTCTTTATCATATCTTTTCTTTCTTCTGTATTCTGATTTTTCACGTCTTCCCCCAGGCAATGCATGTAATTATTGCTGATCTCAAGTGCTAAATGCAGATTTTATTCTTCCAGGGGATGGACAACATAATTTCGTTTGTATTGTGCAGGATTTTTGGTTGTGTGGTTCTCCCCTGATGAACTGACAAGCCAGTGCCAGCAGTAATATTTTCTGCCTGTCACAAGTGTTGCTTTTGCATTCCGAGAAGAGCAAGGACTTTATGAAGCTTTGATTCAGCACAGCAGGGGAGAGGAGGCCAAGCAGCTGAAGGACCAAAAATTCACAGGCAGTTTATGGTGGGAAATGGGCTGGTGTTTTCCCCATTACCTCATGGCTTGTTTCATTTACCTGCCTGCACTACATGATCAAGGTACCCCTAACACCACCCTCACAATCCCAGCATGAGAATGAGAAACTCCAGTTGTTACAGAAAATGAGACTCTCGTGGAAGAACCGGTACTAAATATCGAATTTCAAAGCATGGAAGGTGGAATGAAGATGGCATCCTGTCGGAGATAATAGGCACCAGCTTTTATGCTGAGGAAGGAAAATGTCTTGTTCCAGCTGCTGCCACCTGTCTCTGCCTGATTCCTCCCTTTTCTGCCCCTTTTCCCTCAGGCCATCCTCAGACTCTTGAGGCATCCCACACTTCTCTCCCAATAACTTAGAGACTTGGCTGGTCAGGTTCAGCAAAGAATGCAGACATCCTGCCCAGCATTCTTCCATGCTGGAGGAGCTACATAGATTTTTTAAATTTTTTTTTTTTTAAATGCGTGTGTGTGTGAGACCGATTAAGAGATTAGCAGCTCCAGCTGTTCATCCTCTCACTAAGTTTTTTCCCCCATGTGTATGGTTTGTACAGGAATATGGAGACATTTTGTCAGCCTCAAAATTTTTTAGCACTGAAATTGGTGACGCATTTGTTTAGTGAATGTTAAATAATGTGAAATTGAAGAACTGGACTTTCAGAGCTGTCAGAATTTCCTGTGACTTGGGGTTGAGACCTGTACTGACTCTTTCCATCTGTCACATTTTCTCAGCAACTTTAGTATGTTAATTCCCACAGCTCCATCCTGTCGGTATCCTCATTTACAGCTAATTCTGGGGGACATAAAAGGTTTACAGCAGAAATAACAAAGATTTAGCAAGTGCCTGAAATGCCTGAATCCTTTTCTTCAAGCACAGATGCTTAAACTAGGAAAACCAACAAAATCTGTGATAAAAAATCCTTTCTCCAGTGACTCAAGAGGTCCTATTCTTGTAATAAATTTCAGCAATATTTGTTCATAGCCAACAGAAAACCTAGATTGTAAAATGGAGAATAAATCCCCTTTAAGAGCAATTCCCTATTGCCCTTTTTTTGACATGTTGGAGGAACTGAACTTCCTCCAAACACTGTGCACATCACCCAGTCTGACAGAACTGCTTCAGCCTGGCCAGCTGGGGACATGTCCTGGTTTTACCCAATATTGTTCCACCTTCATGTTTCCCTCAATTTGCTGTGGTTCCCAATCAGTGGAAGTTAAGCTGCAGACTTTCCACTTCTACAATTCACATTAAACTTTAATGATACCATTCCTAGAGTGGCTTCCAAGGAAAAGGAAGCTGTGCTATGGAAATAATGGATTTTGTGTGAATAACTGTGTTCATAATTCCTTCTGTAATCTGTGTAAGACTCTAGATTTATTTCATGAGCCTGAGGATTTTTCTCACACAAATCACTAATGTAGAGTCAGTAACCAGGACTCCTAGTACTCAAATACTTGATTTAGAGGAAATCCTCAGAGTCTGGTTTGTATGATGTAAATTGAGAGAGAATATTGATTGAGAACTAGAGAATTTCTATTATTTTCTGCTATCTGAAGCTATAATTCAAACTGAAATTCCAGGTGTATTGTGGGTAATTTTCTGCAATTTAGTGGCTTCTAACAGAAGAAGAAAGCAGAGACATCTCTCTTGCATCTTGTCCACCTCAAGACATAATATTAAGAATCATTAATGCATTCTGTAGGGAGGTGTGTCTGTATCAAAAAATACTGGTTATATTTAATATAATAATGCTGAATTAATAAAATCTGGCCTAAAATTCAAGATTATATTTTTCTGTTAGGCATATAATCTTGCAATTCATAATCAGCATCTGCAAAGAGTTCTATTGCTGATGTGTCTTGCTGCAGTAAATTTATAGAGAGCATTTGTCATCTTAAAAAACCCACCTGGTTTCTTAAAAAGATACAAAACCCTATCATCCTCTTAAAAATCCCACAAAATCTCATGACCTTGGATGATGGATTGCATATTGTAGATTCACTGAAGTCTTCTCCTCCTGAGGATTTGTGTAATCAAACATTTAGACTTCTGCAAATGCTTTTTTCTGTAAGTTTTGGTTAATGCATGCTTGTTTTATCAATGTGCAAGTATTAGGGTTTACATTGCATATTAAAAGATTGAACTCTTGATGAGACCAAATCTGACCCACTTTTCTTCAGGTTTGTTTTTTTTTTTCTTTCCCTCACACCTTTGGATCTCCATGTTAGTCTTTGCCTTGGTGTTCCTTATTTTGCCAAATATAAAAAGCCCTTCTATTGTGTTTCTAGGTAAACAAGCAAAATGATAAATAGAATAAAATCTCCTTCTTAATTTACTAGGGCCTGGATATAGTACAGAAAGGGAATCCCTTTGTTTGAGAATCTAGGTCACCTCATAAGAAAAAGGTTTCCCTACTGTGAAAAATTTACATTTGCCATTTCTTTGGGTTTTTTTGTTGGTTTTTTTTTTCCTTCTATTTTTCCTTATGATGTGCCAGTATCTTTACTCTTGTGCTGTGTTTGCCTGATGACAAAAGGGGAAGAGGTTTTTTATTCCATGTAATTAAATGTCACTTATCCGAGGTGCACGGGAGGAAGGGAGTGAGCAGGGTGATCTGTCAGTGAAGTGGGAAATGCTGGGTGCAGCAGGAAAGGTTAGAGCAGCTCTCTGGAATCTCTGCTCTCCTCTCCCTGGCAGGTTGGGTGGGACCAGTGCCAGAGTCAAATTGGATGTGTGTATGCCCAGGATGACGTTCCCAATCTCCTGAGCCTTGTGCAATGTGGAGCATGTGGGAATGGATGCACCAGCCTGCTCAGAGCAGCGCTCGGTCCCGTGGGGCTGCAGCTCCTAAGCTGTGGTGACTCTGTGCAGAATTGGCTGCTCATTCCTGGAACAGTGCTGAGACATCCAGGAGATGCCTGCTGGAGTTATAAATAGCAGCTCCGTGCTGGGTGGCAGTGCTGTGGCTGGAGGCCTGCTGGCCTGCGAAGGAAGCGAGCAGTGGTGCTGAGAAGCTGCCCTGAGCTGAGGAAATCGTGAAATCTGAGGCATCCTCCATCATCTCAAATAGAAAATGTGCTACCTGGAAGTATCTGATCCCAGCTGATGGGGAGCTGAGGGTGGTAATAAGTTGGGGTTTTCCTTAGGACAGCTTTCAGAGTGGTAGTGCCTTCAGATGTGTTTCCTCAAACTAGGCACTAGGCAGTGACAGAAATTTTTGTTGGAGGAGAGAAGGATTTTTGCTCTTCCTTCAGAATAGGCACATATTCCCCAAGAATATGCCAATGCAGAACCTGTGAAATAAGAAAGAAATGTGTAGTAATGTCAAGGCATTAAATCTTGTTTTTTCTTACATTTTCAAAATGTCTTTTTGGAAGCACAGCAATAAATAGAAAAGTGTGAGCTCTCTGGTCTGTGTACTTACTATCAGCCCGTTGAGCTAAAAGCAAAATTACTCTGCTGCCCATGCTCAAAAGGTGATGCTGCTAGTTTGTTTTGGTGTTTTTCTCGTAAAAGTAGAGCATGACCTGACTAAGACAAGGAAGTTATTGGACGAGTCTCTATGAAATTGAATCTGTTTGTGACTGGTAAAGCCATCCTAAGCACCTACAGAAAGTTCCAGGGTGTCATAACAGAGGAATCTTGTTACACTTTGTGTTGTTTTTTTTGTCTCTCATTGAAATCTTGGCACTGAAAGCCTAACTCCATTCCAAAACATTGTCTGCTCTTAGTGGTTTACTCATTTTTATTTCCTGTCACTTAAGTGTTCAGTTTTCTGAACTGAGGGGATTTACTTTGCAACACATTGCTGTAGAAAAAAACCCCAAACTTATTTATTTTTTATCACTGACATTAGACTTTTCAAAGGTGAAACAGCTATTTGGAGTACCGGGCCAGATGTGAGGGCTGAAGGAGAGCTGAGGAGGTCTTGCTGCTTAGGGCAGATTTCCTTCAGATCAACTGTGAAATCCCCAGGATCATCATGGATGACTGATGGTTGCTAACATGTGAGGAGCAGAAATAATGGTTGTAGTGAACCTCACCTGTGAATGTGCTGACTGGCAGTCTGTCATCTCTGGTGCTTATTCACAGTGGGAGGTTCTTAAGGATGAATTTTTTTTTTGTGTGTGTGTGTGTATAGAGTGAGAGGGCACAGCCCTTTGAAACCTTTCAGAACCTGTTTGCAATGCACTTTTGTGTCTGCTCATTTAGTCAGATTTGGTTGTTTTTTTTTTTTTTTTTTTCAGCCATGGGTGAAGCCTGTATAAAAGTTACAGCATAACGGGAAGACTTAAAACCTCTTGCTTTTGTAGAGCCCTTATCCTTTCCTCATCTTTGAACAGGATGGCCCCAGACGATGTGAGACCTTGTCAGTTGACCTTTATTTAAGAGAATGCATTTCTGCACTACCAGAAATACAGCTGAGAAGAGTCATGCGATAAACCAGTTATGCTAGTGCAATGCTAGAAGCTTGGAGATAGTCTATCTAGTGTATGGATTGTGTGTAAAATGAAAAAAAAATTAAAGTTGAATGCTGTCATCTTAGTGCTTTGAGAAAGGCTTAATTTAATCTTCTGTACTAAAGAGAGAAGAATAATGGGGAATTTAGATATAATGCCAAAGGAAGCTGAAAGTAGAGGCAGAAGCCCAAATGGAAAAATTCCTCTTTTGTGATACAGCCAGAAGCCTTCCTGTATTTTAACTTAATGCATGATTTATTGCCATTGCAGTTAGTTTTTGATATGGGCATGTAACATCATCAGCTTTTATATGCTCCAGCAGGGGAGTATGAATGATATGTTTCTTCAGGATACCAATCCCAGCAGCCACTTGCACAATCTCTTTGGTGTCTGGTATTGTAGCAATGATACACAGATGCTGTTGAAGCCATGCTAACACTAAAAACCATGATGACTTCTTTAAACATCTCTATTTCTCAAGAAGCACACAAATAGAAGGCTTTGTTGCTGTGATGAAAATACAGTATATATTCTTCTTTTGTTTGTCCTCAATATGAGAATCTGTGATGTGTGACTGGAATGCTTTTGTGTCCCAGGTGGCTTTGTTAGGTGATGATTAATATTGTGATGCTGTTGCTTGGTCCTCCTATGTGATTTCTTTTGGAAGGAAACCAGCCATGTCCAAAGGCTGTATTACTTTTGGCAAAGAGCCAGGCTTTTAGAACATGCTGAAATGGAGACAACTGAAAGTTTAATGTATGTTGTCTGTTTGTTCTCTGGGTATAAACCAGAAGGTTTTAATTTGTTGTTGTGTTTGGGGGATTATTAGGTTGGGTTTTGTTTTCTTGAATTTTGCAATCTATAGGATAAGTATAAAGGCTTAATTGAGGAAATACAGAATTTTGGGTTCAGGTGGCCACCTAGTTCTTTCTGCTGACATGTACAGTAGTATGATTTTGTGCTCTGTAGTAGTGATACCTGCAAAATACTTCAATGTTTTCATCTGTTTACATCTATGCCCAGGGAGGGAAACTTCAGGCCTTTTGTGGTTACTCAGTTGCACTCAATGGAAATTTCTTGATGAAGGGGGAATAATAAATGTTTTGGTCTAATTTGAGTGTTCCTTCCTAACTGTAAATAAAAGAATATTTTAATTAAAACAGACTTTTGGAATGAGAGTTCTGCAATGAAAAGTATGTGTTGGAATGGAACTCACAGGGAAAGCTGGATCAGAGAGAGCTGGAAGAAGGGTGATGAATGGCACATAATAACACCAAACCCTTCACATTTTTATTCAGGATGTTTGATTATGATGCTGCATATGAAATCTCTACATCCTGCAGCCAAATAAAAGGTAGTCTAGAAGGCAGTTTTTGTCAGAGCTGCTGTGACTGGTATAAGAGGAATGCTATTACTGCAAATTTTGGAAATGCTGACTTCAGAATATTGTACTGAGAAAAATAGGTTAATGATGTTGACTCTAGGTGGGAGCAGCCATTTGAGGACACTGAAGAGCACAAGGTTTTTTTTTTTTTTCAAAGATGTTTTATTGTGTTGAATATCTAAGCTCTTACCTATGGGAAGCTGCAGGTAAGTAACTCCTAAAGTGTAATTTTAAGTTTGAGGCACTATTCATACACTGCTTAGGAAGTTTGTAGGTTTGAAGTTCATGTGAATATTCTTTTGAATCCCTAATTGCCTCCATGTCCTGTCTTAAAATGTGGGAAAATGTTTCCAAGGGTATGTTTATATTGTTGGTATCTGAATATAAACATTTCAATCCAACAATAGGTGTGTTTTCTTTGTGTTGACTCTTGTTTTACTTGATGCAAATGTGTGAAGTAATGGGGCAGAAAGAAACATTGCAATCAATTGTCAGCTCTGGTCATAACAGTTCTCAAAACAAGGCTTTTTCATAGGGCACCTTACAGCAAACCTGGGCATTGGAAATGTAAAGTATGTTCTCAACAGCTGGTTTCTGTGATTTAGGATTTTTAGTGAAATGAAAGCTCATTCACAACATGACCAGGAACTTTGTGTTTGGGGCTAGATTTTCCAGCTTCTTGTGATAAAATCTGAGTGTAGCTCAGTTGCTCTGAGCACAATATGAGCCTGTTAGCAAGGGCTGTTCTGGGGCTGCACATGAGGAGAGGAGATGGGGAGCACAGTCTGGGCTGGCAGTTTTGGAGAAGTCCCAGCCCCAGGTGGATGTGGGTTTGGTGAAGAAAGCTTTGTTTGAAGCTTATGTTGCAGTTCCCCTGCATTTAATCTTGCATATGCTGTGTGCAAGTGCAGTGCTTGACAAACATTTCACAGGGGCTGTTCTGAGAAAAGGGGAAATGACCAAATTGTGGTCTTGCCAAGGAGAAGTGACACCTTTTGCTGTCAATGTGATCAAGGGGTGCTTAGCTAGTGTTAGAAAACAAAGAATGTCTGTTCACCCCTTGTCCTCTCACCCCTGTCCTCAAGAAAACTCTGCTTGCATCCTGATTTGATTCATTTTGTCTTCATGGTAGACAACATATTTTCTTCCTTTCAATCTGTTTTTTTCAAAATGAATGAAAGCAATAAAATCTGTAGAGTAAGAGCAGGAGAGGATCGGGGGGACGGTCTGTGAATTGTGGTGTTTCTTTGGTTAATTTTTTTTCCCCATATGACAACTAAAACTGAACTTGTGAACTGAGGCAGCTGGGGCAGGACAAATGTTCAGAGACAGAATTCTGGTTATCTTGTAAGCAGATTAAAATATTCAGTTTTCCCCGTCTGGGGGAATTACAGCGTGCAGATAAATGCAGCATGTGCAGGTCCAGAAATCTTAACACTTTTGTGCTGGACTAAAACTCAGAAATTTTTGCAGAGAATTACTGCTCTATTTCTAACTTGCTTGTCTCATGTTGTACATATCTCTCTTGTGTCTCAGTATCTTGTCAATAGTTTTATCACCAGCACCAAGACATTGAATCTGCTCTGTCTGAACAAGACTGTTTGTTGATCTGAGGGCTTTAACCAATGTCCGTTTGCAAATGACATAGATAATTTCAATAAATACACTTATTTTTTCCTTTTTTGCCTATACCTACTCTTCCTTCACTTAACTTTGCTGTAGCCATTGAAGCAGTGCGCATCCCAAAAGAATCTCTTGGAATGTGCTTGTGTAAAAGTCACAAAAGCACAAGAAGAGTTGAGAAGAAAATCTGAGAGAGCACAAGTTTTGTGACCAGTATTACTCAGCTCACTGCAAATGTGTGGTTTAATATAACCAGCAGCTTTATTACAGTTACAGCTGGTCTCACTACCACCAGCTTTTGAGGTTTACAAAAAAAAGTAAAGCTTTTCAGCTGAATTTGCATAGCAGATGAGCTGTTGTGCATCCAGGAAGCCTGGAGTACAAGGCACTCTGCAATCTGAACATTTTTTAGCTCTTTTCCTGGCCTGTGAAAGTTCAAAATAGCCCTTTCCATATCCAAGTGGTTACAGTCCCTTGAATGCTCACATCCATCGCTGTCATCACTCAAGCCCTCATCTCTTGGCTTGTTTGTTACAATTTTTTATAGCTGCAGCTGAAGCTTTTGATCCTGAAAAACAGATCTTTGAACTCAACAGTGTTTTTTCTAGGCAACACAAACAACTTGGAGTTCATTGCTCTACTGTTCAGCTTTGCACATTGCCTCCTCAAGGAATTCAGTTTCAGGATTTTCCCCAGATATTTTAATTCTTGCTGGGTGATTACTTGGAAAATTGCTTTCATCTCTCTGCCCATGACCACCCATGGAAATTGTGTTTTATTGTAACATAAGGCAATATATAAGCATAGTGCTGGGATTGCTAAAGCTGGTGAGGTACAGAAGAATAATATTAAAACTACTTTTCAGTGAATAGAAAGGAGAAGATCACATCAGGATGAAGTACAACTGGGAACAACTGGTGCTGGATAAATTTATTGAACAAGCAATCATGAAATAACCCAAGGTCTTTAACAGCTGCCTATGTATTAGAATTCCAATCCAGCATCCCCTGTGTTGTAGCAATAGGAGTCAGTATAAGCAGGGGAAGGCTGGAAAGAGCCTCAGCAGTTTCTGTTGCATTGACATGTTTGACAGCATCCCACAAAGTTATCCAGTTACTTGGGTCTTGATTCATTTTGGGGTTTTTATTTGGAGAAATTTTCATACAGAAGTCAAGGATCCATCTGTATTCATTTAGGCACCTGCAGAGCTTTTAAAAATATTCTTCTCACATAAGGCATTTCACAAATCTTTCCAGAAGTTGCAAAGGAACCTTTCTGAGGTTACATAGACCTATTGCTCACTGAGTGCAGGTGCAGGTGGGGTCTTCCTGCTGCTCTGTACTGAGCTACATTTTCTGTAATGTAAAAGTGACTGTTCCCTTGAATCCCATTTCCAAAGCTGAATCTGAACACAAAAAACAACAATGCTGCTCTGTGTGTTTGGAATTTGCACACCAGTTGTGCTGTTGTGCAAATAGATTGCTTGAGCCCCATATTCCGTGGTATTTTTGATAAAACCCACTTCCTGTGAGTGACTAGTCCCTGTTCTCAGAGGCAGTATTGCAACTAGATAGTTATCAATATGTGAAGTTGTAAGTTAGAGACTCAAACATGAGCCGATTGCAGTAAATTCACAATTAGATACAAGTTCTGGGAATACAAAATCCAGTTCTGGATGTGTCCTGGGCTGATTGTGGCACGCAGAAAACCAGTAGGGTAGAAATCTTCACACCTGGCTTTTGAGAAGGATGAAACAATCTCTTGATACTCAAACTGTGCTTCTCAAAACCCTTCCTGGCTGCCAAGTAATATGTGTGAGGCTGGCTTAGATAACTAACCCAAAGGGAAAGAATTCTAAGCAAAAATAATGTTTTAGTGATAACTGCCTTTGTCTTTTCACTCAGTTCAAGGAAATGAGTCATTAAAATGAACATAGGTAGGTATAGACAAGCGTTTATTTTTCAAACAAACAAACAAGTCCTCTGGAGTTCTCAGGATTAAGAGTTGTTGTTTTTGATGAAAACAGCTTATCCCCAGGAAAATGGAAGAGCTTACATGTTTAATCTTCATCACCAGCATCCTTCTTCTGCTCACAAATTGCTATTTCTATAGCAACAGTTTGAGTTTATGTGACTGATGTAAATTCAAGACAAAGTTTCTTAATTTTACAGATATTCTGTGCAGTAAAGGTGGGAGGAGCTCTAGCACACTTCTGAGAGGACTCTTCAGAGGGGTTGGATGGTTTAATGTTGCTGTGGGGTGGGAGACAGGGACGTGACATACCCTGAGTTCACACTCACGTTTATTGTCCAGCAGCTCCTTTCATAGGGCTTTCACATTTCCTGTGCTTACAGACACAAGTGGGCAAGGGTTTCAGCTCTGCCCAGCCCACTGGGCACTGCTCTGGGCTATCTGTGCTTCCCAGGGCTTGGCTGAGGTCCTGTCTGGCTTTGAATCCCACCTGTCGTGATCGTGGCTGGGGACTTGTTTGCTTCCAGCTGGGCTGGTGGAGCTGGTGTCTGTGAAGCCAAATCATCTGTGCAGCCACAGCCCAGCTGCATGTGTCACAGCTTAACTTGAGGGTAATGGTTTTAAAGTATCTCAGTAGTTGTGGCTTTGATTAATTCTTTTCAAAAGTTTCTCCAATAATCTCTGTTATTGTTGTTATTGCAGCTTTTTTATATGCTTTTGTCCCTAGTTGCTCACTAGTCATTACAGTTTTCTTTTTGATTCAGTTGTGATTTGGTTGGTTTTCTTTGCAGAACCAGAATATTTCCTAAGATACCAATAGGCAGTCCAGGTAATTCAGTCAGGTTTAAAGCAAATTTCTTTTAACGTGGTAATGAACAAGAAATTGCAGTGAATATTTTTCATTCAATGACACTCATTGCCAGGTGTAACCTGGTACTGAAAACACCCATCTGTTCTGTTTAACAGTATCAGGGTTTCCAAATTTCAATAATCTTGTCAGTTTTAATTTTGTAATGGATTAATAAAGGACCAGATTTGTAAGTGAAAGTTTATTTTTTGTGTGGTGTGGTACAACAAGTGTTAGTGTTTAAGTTTGGGTAGTCCCTGGGTGGCACCAGCAGAGTTTTATTTGTGTCACCCTCCCCTGGTTCTTCTTTCCCCCCTCCTCCATCCCTGTAATGCTGTGCTCATTCTCATTTCCTTACTCTTGTGAAATTTATTATACATACTTCAATATTTGGAAAACTGTAATGAGGCTTCTATTACCTTTGTATGATTGGCATTGAATTTTCTGGCATGAAACTGCATTTCAGGATTGGAAGCCTTCTATGGATCAGACGTGACCTTCAGTATAATACATTTTAATATAATACATTAAAGGTTGGACTCAATGAGCTTGAAGGTCTTTTCCAAATTTAATGATTCTATGATGAGTTTTGTATTTTGAAATAAGCATGTTCTATATATTTTTTATCAGTCCTCTTTGTCTTGTCACATCAGCTTTTTTTAGTTGTCCAAGTACAAGAAAGTGAATCTATGCTGTTATTTTCTTTTGATAGTTGGTATGGGAGTCCTTTGATAAACATGGGTAGACTTCTGTGAAAATTTGTTCTGTAAAAATATCTTTAATTCTGCTTAAACTCTCACTCTCCCTTGCAGGAAATAAGGAAGTTGAAACAATATAAACAGTAGAAATGACCTTTTCATTAATATTGCAAACAATGGAAGTGAAAGTGACTATAATATTAGAAGTATTTGCACAAATTCTATTTTTTTACTGTACAGCTTAACATTAGGAAGGCAGTTAAAAGCTTGCAATTTATTATTTAAGTATGTCTTGGGGGACTGCATGCAGATTTGTGTGTGCGTAGAAGTATGAAAATAAACTCTACCAGTTTAATGTATAAATAAAATGATTATGTGAAGCACTAGTTAAAATATTACTAAAATTTTCTTGATGCAAACAGAAGTCAGAGAATTATTGGGAAGACTGCAGAGGCAGAGCCAGTGATTTGGATTATTTTGTGTGACTCTGAAAGGCTTGGATTTTTTCCCAAGGCTTCTAGGGGCTTTAAATTTTTTGAACAAAGCTCTGTGTTTTCAGAATCCAATTTATATGAAATAGATATTTCTATCAGGCTTCAAGTAGGGCATCTGGACCAGATTTTAGATACCTGCTTTGAAGTCAACACTTTGTTTTAGCTGTTTGTTCATACAGTGATATATGCAATATTTAATTTATAGAAAAGTCATATTCTTTTAAACTGTGCAGTTGTTTTAGGTTTTTTCATAGTTCTTTAGGCCGGCTTTACTAAAATTTTCAAAGGTTCAAGACTTTAAGTCAGGAAATGATAATAGAGTTGCTGGTAATTAAAGTGAGTTTTTACAGTCTCTTGTACCCTAAATTGAATAGATATATTGAAGTCTGTTCTTAAAGATAATTTTTACAAGCTTTCCATCCACATGTACTTATTTTCTTTCTCTTTTGGATCCAAGTTTTCCTGTGTTCCTCTTCACAAACAGAGCTGTCTTTGGGTGAGCTCTGTCATGGCTGGTGAAGCTGGAAGCTGCTCTGTGTTTTACATGCAAGCAGTTGCTGACACTTCTTGCAGAATCAAATGTTACTTTTTGCTTCTACTGCTTCTGGGCAGGAGCATGCAAGCTACCCAATAATTTTCAGGGTTTTGGGTGAAATTGTGGGACTAATTTAAATATTATTAAGGAACAAGAGAGTAATTAAGTTTACCAACTTAAAGCCACAAGATGGCATCAAATTTTCACCTCTGTCCTTTGCTCCTAATGTTTTTTTTAAAGGTCAAAATACTACAGGCTTTATCAATCTCTACATAAAAACCAGTTGGGAAGGGGAATATGCAATGAAATAGTTTTTCCTTCCACCATTTGAACCTGTGAGGCTGGCATAAGATACCTTAAATAATTTGGTTTTAAACAGGAGGGTTTATTTTCTAAAGTGTAGCAGGAGTTACTGTTCAGGCAATTTTTCATTCCAGTTGGGAAATGAAGGTGAAGGTAACCTAATTGGATGTTAATGCTCATTTAGACCTAAGAAGAGCATTAAGTATCTAAAATACAGACATTCTTTCTAAAATATAGGAAAATAACAGTTGGGTCCTGGTGAGTCTGTCACAAAAATATTGGTAATGGGTCCTTTTTGTTAATTAATGCAGATAATTGCTGTTTTAAAAAATTGTTATTTTTAATAAGGTCAAAAAACACTCTAAAAAGTTTTAAAAGGTGTCTAAAAGAAAACAAACAGACAAACAAACCCCCAACACCCACAGTCTTAAGAAACTTCAAGGCAGCCATGGCTGTACTAACCACATGTACTGAGCTGTTCTCCGCTCATGCATTGGTGTATGCACCCAGTATTTCTGGGTGTTTAGGTACAACAATGCTAAATAGCAGAAGGAATAAACTGAACACAAAAAGATCATTGACAGAGATGTTTTAAATGTCTAAAATGACAGGGAACACGAGCACTAAACTGAGTCCCACAGAGAAGCTGATCCAGCAGTGTAGAGAGACAAGGCAGTGAGGCTCAGGAGAGTGTGGAGCTGATTACATTCTGTGTCAGGTTAAAATGTAAATCATAAGTAAACTCTCTCTATATAACCTTCTATGGTAAATTAGCAGAAGTAAACCAAATAATATGTTTTTGACTAAAACAAACGTTAAGTGGTTGTCTTAAAGATTTGTATTTTTCAAATTACATGGTTTTGTTACTGGATTAGTTTCAACTTATGAATATTCATAATATACTCCTTAACAGTGTCAAACAGCTTATGCATGAGAATTAGGTATGTCATTTTCAAGCAAAACTGTCTAAGTATTCAGCAGTTTTGAGGAAATGAATGTTCTTTAAATAGCTAAACAGTCATTTCTGCTGCTTGTGATGCTTAGGGTATGGCTGCACAAACAAAAGCTCCCTTGGCTGGAGTTGCAGCGTGCTGCCTACTTAACAGTAACTTTTAGATTAAAAATTTCACATGAGAAGATTTGAAATGTCCTCCCGTGTGCTCAGTGAGAAATAACTCTGGACTTTACAGGGAGTGAGAGTGTGCAAACAAGGAGTTGCCTCTGAGTAGCTGAGGCCACAAATCACCAGCAGCACCTCCTTGGTGTAGTTGGATGAAGCAGCTGCAGAGGTTATTCTGTCAGATGAATACTCTGTGGTTACACCTGCCTTAAGAACAGAGCTTGGCTTAAATCAGTGTGTTGTCCAAGGAAAAGCTTATATTTGTATCTGAATGCTTTTGAAAAGCATTAATTTTAAATCTAGACTTAGCAGGACAAAGGAGAAAACACTGACAAAATTATCCTGATAATGACTTTCTTACTGACACCGGGTTTTCCTCTCCACTTGCAGGTCTTGTCAACCATCACAGCTCTGTACTTGTGTTCTTTTCCTCACCTTAGTAGTATACATTTCTCTTTACAAATCTTTTGAGAAATGTGGGGGTGAAATATTGATCAGAGTTTCTTTTGCTACATTGGCTGCAGCTTTTACAGAATAGGAGGTTGTGATTAGATCACTGAAAATTGTAAAAAGAGATGGAGTATAAATCACCTGCAAAGGATTGATGGTACACCTTCAATCAGGTGACAGCTGAGCTTTGAGGAAACCTCAATATCAGGAATTGTGAGCTGAGGGAGGTTCATTCCTGAGATTATCATAGTCTAAAGTACCAATTTATCCAACCAAAAGCTGTGACCCCTATAATATTGATGTGCAGAATTTGGTTTTACAAATAGAATGGTCATAGGCATGGAAGTGGTATTTATTCATTTAAATGAATTTATTTCCTACTATTAACCAGATATTTTTATGTGATTTTTTTTCTGTACTTGGTTGTTGGTTTGGGCATGGGGGTGTGTTTTATTTGTTTCAGTTGCCATGTTCTGAAAGCCTTCCTTTTTTTGTTTTAGGCTCCTGCACTGAGTTTCCCATAAATTGCTGTAGAGCAGGCAATTCAGAGCAGAGTGTGAAGAACTCTCAAACAGATAATTTGCCAGTTACTTCATTAGGCACAAGCCACTGGCTGGGCTTTGGTTCTTATTTGGTTATAATTCTTCCCAAGTTTCTCTGCAGCAGCTGCTGGTTGCCTCCCTTCCCTGCAGGGTGTGTTTGAGACATGGGGAGCACTGGATGAGTGGCAGAGGAGGCTGCAGTGCTGCACTGCTGCTTCCGTAGGGGTGGAAGGAGGAAAGAAGGTGTGGGACAGCACATAGTGATGATTATGCATCTGAACTGGATTTAGAAACTTGAAACTTGGCATTGCAGGAGTTGATGTTTCTTTAGCTTGATAATTTTCTTTACATTTCATCAAGTACTGTGAATGTAAGGAAGTGTTATGAGGGAATTCTTGGTTTCTTCAAAATGAGTAACTAGTGCAGCACAGAATCATTCTTTTGACACAGAACATGGTCTCTTTCTACAGAAAGAGGTGCAAAATGTTTTATTTTTGCTTTCTTGGAAAGTAAAAAGAAAGATGCTGTTTCTCATTTGCAAGGCTTGTCTTGAGGGTAGTCAGCCTTTCCTGCTGCTCTTCCTCTAGAGTGGTATTTTCATTTTTATGATTTTCTGAGTAATTATTGTGAAAGGACATTGTCAAAAATACCTTTCCTCTGCTGCTATAAAAATAAGTCTTAAAATAACAGGTACTGACTCAACTGCCCTACATAAATGTTGGTATTTTAATAGTCAGGAAAGAGTACAGCAAAATTTGGGATAGACCCATTACTTGCACTGCAGGGTTAAATCCTTATACTAAAGATTAATGGGAGGTTGCTGCCTGTAAAAGTTACAAAAGCTGCTCACTGCACCAAATGTCAGCTCCAGCTTATTGTAACTAATCATGGGTGGCTTCACTAAGGCTCAGGGAAGAGAAGCTTGGAGTAAATTTGTGTTTTCTATGGGCCTGTGTGAGCTTCTATTTGTACTTCAGAGATCATGAGATAAAGAGTTCTAACTTTCATGATGGAAACTTAAAGGCAGTTCCTCTCAGTGTTATTTAAATCATGGAACATGAGCCCTCTCATTAGCTTTCTTTTATTCTGCATTACAAAACACGCTGTTATTTATGCATAGACATAGAAGTCTGATAATGCCTATTGGAGTCCTTTCCAACAGGTTTTTCTCTGAGTGGGATCTCTGACCTTTCTCAATGCCATGCTTGTAGGATACCTTACATAGTGTTTAAGTAATTTTCAGATAAAATGCATGGTTTCATGTTAAAAAGGTTTTTTTCCTGTCAGCTCTGCAAATAGAAGTGGCTGGAATATACTGCAGCTTTTTACCACGTTGGTGCTGTGTGTTCAGTGAGGTTTCACAGCAGTAACTGAGAGCGGAATCTGTTCTTGCAGGAATTGTGCTGCTTTGGAAGCAGACGTGTGACCTCACTGTTTCCTTTGGTACTGTGTTGACTCTGGGGAGTTAACAAGAATAAACAGTAGTGCAGGTCTTCTGTGTGTTACATTAAGGTAATTGGATAAGGCATGAGCAGAACTAATTATCATGGGAGTGCTATTTCTGGGCACTGAAACTCCTCAAGTCAGGAATGCATTGCAATTTCTTGGTCCTGGTTTTCCATCCGAAGCATAAACAGATCTTCTTTGGAAATTTCTACAGCCAATTGCTTATTTACATTACTAACCCTTGGTGAAAGTGATAGTAGATAAAATGAAACAATACTATAAATTGGAAAGGTTTCTTTGAATGTATATAAAAAGAGTTTATGATTGGTTAAAATGTAAGATTGTAAAAGTTTGAGATTGTCTGTCTTCACTAAACCTAAAGCAGAATATATAGAGTTAGGAATATTTTCTCTATTTTTGTTCATCTCTTTAGTGGAAACACACTGCTCTCATTATTGTGATGTTTTCTGTGCCTCTGTGTTCATTTCAAAAGCTCGTGTTTCTACACGAAGGTCAGCTGATAATGTTGCCTCTTCTTTCTTTTTAAAGGAAGGCGCATCTGCTCGAAAAACACAAACTCCAGCAGCACAGCCTGTGCCACGACCAGGTAAGGTGGCCACTGTCACGTGTGCTTCTGTCCCACACAGGCATGAGTTTTGAATAAGTTCTCTTTAAAAGTGTTATTAGCTCAAGAGTGACAATTTCTGGCCTTTAACTGTGCGTATATTGGAACAAAGCCCCACAGCCTTTTGTTTAATGCTATACCATGGGACTTGGGTCATTCTCTTCAGTGTGTTGCCCAATTAGCCCATTGAAAGGATGGACTACTGAAATGAAAAAGTCACAAACTTCTTGGTTGTGGTCTTGGTATGTCACCAATTAGAATTTCACATAATTCCCACTCAAATGTCTAACAAGAGCTGGTTAATACTGCAAAGATAAACAACTTAAACAGAATAGCTAATCTCAAAAAGAGATATATTATTACTTCTAGGATTAATATATCAGAAATAAGTAGTTCTCTGAACATATTATCATTACTTCTTCACACTTCTTACCACAAAGGTATTTGTAATGGGGCTGAAATCCTCAGCTAGGTTTTAAATTCCCATTTAGTAGATTTTGGCTACCAAGTCCATTTGTCTGTCAGGTTGAATCTCGAGTTTTGATTCAGGGATGGGATGATAAATGTACTTTGTTTAAATAAGCAACCCTTAGGATGAGTTTTTAGAAGCATGTAAGACCAGTACATGAGAGGGACAGTGTTTGCAAACTGATGTGCAGATTTGCCCCTGGTTTACATACTTTGGGAGTTTAGTGATTTGGTGGAAGAAGGTCTCAATTGAAAGGTGCTGTTTCAGGACAAGATGATGTTATGAAGGTTCTGGGGACATTCTGGGGGGCTTGGAAACAAAGCTGCCAGTTAAAATGAATATACTTTTTCTAGAAGTACTGCTGGAATACTGTATATCCTTGTTGAGGCTCTAAATGCTCTCAGTGTGTGCCTTGCTAATTCCTTGAGATTTGTTTGCAGGATTTAATGCTAAGACTTAATATTGTAAAGCTGCTTCTTCCCCCAAAATCCATTTTAATATTGAATGTTCTCAGCATGCCTAAATGCTGTTGTGCACAGATTCTTCTGTTTGGTTATTTTGGAACTGGAAAGGTCGTACTGCCTGTCATACTTATCTCAGTAGCCCTGTTAAGCATCCTAATGCAGATGGAGTTGACAGGCAGCAGTATGAAAAGGGTAGAAGTGGCAAGGACAGAAATGTGACTGCCTTGTCACAGTCCCTGCTGCTGGCTGTGACTTCCTGGGCATTTCCTGCCAGCACTGGGGGGTTTGTACGTTATATAGGTGATATTGATGCTGCCCTGCTCTAAGGCCAGCCCCATCCATTATCTTGCCTCTGTATTGGGAAATGAAGAGAGAATAAAGGAGACAGGTGTAGTCAGAAGAGGTTTCTCTTTCTGTCTCTTCTGGGATATTTTTGCATTTTGATATTTGGATATTTTAAAAATTCAGCTGTTCTATTCTTAGCAGTCAGAGCAACTAAAACCTGCTGTTTCTAGGATGCTGCTTTGCACATAGGAATCATTAGTTAAATTAGGCTAAACTGTTGTGCAGTAGTGATTTGAAGAAAATACTTGAGATGTGCTCTTAAATTATATTTTTTGGCACCATTTTGCATTCCCAACTTTTTCTCCTAACCTGTCTTGGTACAGCTATTAAATTTCTTACAGATGCTTATTCTCCCTCCCCCTCCTTTTTGTTTTGTTGTTTTTACCTTAAGACAGCTGGCTCTGCCCATAATTTCAAGAACATTTTTACTTTAAGGAGATACCTAGATTAAAAAAAAAAAAAATTAAGAATCACTGGGTAGGTAAAGTTCATGTAGTTCAGTATAGCATTGCCAATTATATCTGTGCATTTGACAGAGTCAGGAAAAGATAATTAAGGATATGGTCTCAATATTTCAACAATGGCAAGTATGTGCTGTGAATGTTTATACTGTTCTAGGAAGTTTCTGAAACAGTTGGTCATAAATAAACATGAGCAAGTTGGTGCTAAGCAATTGGAAGTCAATTAATGAAATTTGTCATGCGTAGTAGCAGTTGAGACTCGAGTTAGTCTGCATCAATCTCTCTACTACTCACCATTTTCTGAATTAGGATAAACATGGATGATGATGATGATGATTATCAAGTGCTACACTTCTCTCCTGAAGTTAGGGCTCCTGAAAACTGAACTAGAAAATGTTTATTTGGGGAAGCAAGGTAGGTCAGTAATAGCACCGAGGTGAAGAAACAAAGATGCTTTTCCACTCTTGGAATGCCATGTCTCCTGTTCTGAGGTGGTCACAACTTGGAAGACTGAAGGGGAAACATTTTACTGGAGAGGAGGGGGGCAGTTCTTTGGTTTCCACCAGTCCAGCAGTGGTTTTGTGGTAATTTTGTTTGGGTGTGGGTTGGTTTTTTTCTTTTTCTCTTTTTTCCTCCCCTTTTTTTGGTTACTTGGGTGGTTTTCTCCTTGAGTGTTAAGCTTGCCTGTTTCTGGCTCCTGAAGACCTCATGAAACTCAAGCTGCAATCCAAAATTAACCTGAGTAAGCCTGAAATTCAGGTTTTGATTGTTGAAAGTTCTATATATGTTCAGGATAGCTAAAACCCATGGATGTCATGTGCAATAATAACTACTAATGAAAAGGAGAGGTGTAGAGATCAGTTTGTTGTGAAGGTTTTCCTGTTGGTTCAGCACTACTGAACTGAATATATACAACCATCTTTTTTCAAGATTGTTGGGAATTCTTGTCCCTGGTGTCATGTCCTGGCCTTTTTTAGAGGATGGAGGGAGGATGAGTAGCTTCACTAAACTGGGAGAGATTGGCTCAACTCTCCTGACATCTGCTTCAACTGGTCAAAAGCTGTTTGTTTTCTGCATACTCAAACCCAAATTATAAATGCCTTCTTCATCTTAGTGTCTTGCATCTGTAAAAATGATCTAATGACTGTAGTGTGACTCTTCCCTATTCACTCCTGCAATTAAACAGATGCCTTGCAATGACATTTGGATTTATGTCCTAGTCATTCTGCTGTAATTTTTGTTTGTTTGTTTTTTTCCTCAGTTTCTCAAGCAAGACCACCTCCAAACCAGAAAAAAGGTGAGTCAATTTTAGTTACATGATCCTTTTCATTTTTCTGTGAACTGTGCCCACTTTTCCTTTTTTTTTTCTGACACTACAAGCAACAGTATAAGAGAGCAGTGGAATATATAGCATGTGTTCTGTAGAGCATAATGGCATTCTGGTTTGCTAAATATGGGTCCCACACATGTTGAGAGACTCATGATACAGGGAGCTGCTTTTTTGGTGAATGAAAACCTTGGCTTTAGAAAAGCTTTACTACTATTTTTCTTGACTATTTTTTCATGATTGGGACCTTTTAAGCAAGAGTTTTGTTATGTACAGTTCCTTTAATGAAAAAAAGGGGGAGGGAAGGAAACAACAACCAGAACACAACAAAGAACCCCTCCAGGCAAGTCTAACTTTATTATCTCTACAGGATCTCGAACTCCCATAATCATTATTCCAGCAGCCACGACCTCTTTAATAACAATGCTTAATGCAAAGGACCTTCTGCAAGATCTGAAGTAAGTAGCTGATTAGAACATACTGTATAACAAATTATTTTCAGTTACAGAGTTATACTAGCACCTAATTAGTAATTAAACAAGAGGGTTCATTTACTCTCTTGTGACAAGCTAGTGTTACTGACCAGAGCATAAAAGAAATTAATTCCTCTTGACTACTAGGAAAAGAAACTAAATCCTAATTCAGAGTTTTGGCTCAGTTGTGACCTGTGGGCAGGTTTAGGAAGCTCTTGCAGTAGGAGCTGGAATGTGTGCAGTGCTTTTCTTTGATGTAACATCTGTGCAGCCTCGTGCAAGTGAACCCTTCCCATGGAAGAAGGTTGAGAGAAGCTGACCAAGAGAGTCATGGAGCTCAGAAAAGATTTTGGGAAAGGACCACAGTAAAGGAGAAGGTGACCAGACAGGTTGTATCAGGCTGTATCAGCCAAGCATCTCAGCTGGTTGTGAAAATAATTTTTTCTGAAGTTCACATATTGTCATTAAGTATTGATGCAAATGCATCCAGGGAAATTTCAGTGAGTTGCTAAAATTTGTTTATTGCATCATGCATCTGATTCTAAGATTTAATTCATGATGGGTGAGTGAATCTTTCTGCTTGTCCAACAGATCATGGTTTTTAGACTTGCCTATCAGTAAATGTCAGGTAATTTTTTTGGAAACGGTCATTTTCTCAGAGAAATACATTGTTGTAGGTTGTCTGCAATGGAATGTCCAAAAAGTGGAGGGGTCATCTTTTTATCACCTCCAGCACTCATCTTTTGTGATACTGTTACACTGCTTTTCATCCAAACCAGGCTGTTACGGTGGTACAGCTTCTACTGGAGTTGCCCTAGAATTGTTGGAAACTGTGCTCTGAGATACAGGTGCCTTCTGATCCACAGCTAGTTCTAGTTCCTATTTTACTGCCACAGGCCATCAAAGATCCAGTGAGTGTACTGGACTCTTGGTGTCTTTTCTGAAATACTTTGAGAGAAGGATGGCTTTTAACATTACAGTTTCATGTGCAAGCTGTCACAGCACTGATCTAATTGAGTTGACAGAGGCTGTTGTTTATGTGGGTTTTTATATTTAGGAACAAAACCTCACAACAAGCCCTGGTTTTTACAGCTGTGTAATTTGTGACTTCCTGGCACAGGTGTAGCCAGAAAGGAATGAAGCACCTGGTGCAGCTGGTTGACCACTGGCCAAACGTCAGTGCACTCACAAAAATCACCTACTCATCTTCCTTTGCTATAATTGGAGCAGAGGAGGGGAAACTAGCCACTTAAACCAGCTCATGGGGTTGAGATAAGGATTAGGAGAATATGCTTTAGGGGCAAAACAGGCTCAAAACTTTGTAACTTTAAAACTGTAAAGAAAGCTATGTTAACAGAATTAAAAAGAGAATGGTAAGAACTACAACAAACCTTTAGAACACCTTTCATCCCCCCAGCCTCTTTCTATTTCCCACCGACAATGTAAAGAAACAAAACCTGGGATTTTGAGTCAGTTGACCACTTCTAAAAATGAATCTTTCTTCAGTTTGCTGCGGGAGAGGAGTCTCTCCTGCCATGCCACAGGAAAGAGTTTCTCATGCTTTTAATTCTCACAAACAGCAGCCTGCCCAGCAATCTGCAATCGTGAAGCTCCTCCCATGGTTTGGCAGTCTTCTCACAACTGCCTCCCTGTTGTCACTGGCTTATGGGGTGCAATTTTTTAAGGATGAGCTGTTCTAGTATAGAAGCAAAGGTTCTCTTCTTCTTTCTCTGGAAGCCAAGGTTCTCTCCCTCTGTTCAAGTCAAATCACAGCTTCTTTCAACATCGATATTCTCCAGTTCTCCTCTGAGCTGTGGATGAGTGCTGCATCCCCCCATGCTCTTTATGAATTAGAGGGAAATAGTCTGTTGTGTTATATTCTCACCTTGGCTTGCAAAAGGTTTTCAGCTCCAAAACCAGAGCATCTCCTCTCCTTTCCTCTGGGCTTTGGCCCCTCCTTCTTCACTGACCTTGATGTCCTGCTTTTGTTTTCTTCACGTGCTTTCACCTTTGCTTTTCTCTGACTCAGGAGAAGATTGGCATGCACAGATTTATTTGGTCTCAAATGGAATTTTTCAGTGCTGAAAAGGTTAATCTCACCTCGGTGGGTCTCAGTGGGACGTTCTCTCTTCTGTAGAATGCAAGAAGTAAAAGAAAGCTTTCCCTGGTTTTTTGTTCCTAAATATGATTCATGGAGGTGTGTCCAGCTTCTCTAATTGGCTTAGCAGTGTTTCAGTTCTCAGAGCCAGCTAGCTATTGGTTCTGTCAGCTATGAAGGAAGCTGTAATGTTTGTCATGGGAAAGTCACTTGCATTGGCTGATCCTTTTTCCTCCTCACCAAAAATTCAATTAGGACAAACCCAGGACCCTTGGTCTGTCATGTCTAAGTGCATCTGTGCCAGGAGTCAGAGTTTTCAGCTGTTCTCAGCTGCACTGGGGCAGAGTCACAGTCCACTTGCCAAGGCCTGTCCCAAGAGGATGCTCCTATTTAGAGTGCAATGAACATTATGCAGAACAAATTGAAAGGAAGCTTAAGGGTTCAAAGGATGACACTATAGTTACCCCACATGAAAGAGAAAGGGGAAAAAGCAAGGTATGTTAATGAATCACAAGTGCAATAGCAGAATTCAGAAGAGTAAAATATTAATTTAGCCATGACAGGTCTAGCACTCTTCTGGAAAATATGGCATCTGGCCTGTATTTGTTTGCATTCAGATTTATGGAAGTACTTTGTGCAGGAATGGCTTCAGGCTTTGTTTTTACTGTTAAAGTATGCAGAGTGTAGAACTAGCCTTGATGTAGAGTGTGATTGATAGATGTGTGATGGGTTTCCAAGGAAAGAAGACTTAGCTAATTTCTGCCTCATAAGTCAGCACCTTCTTTAACTCATTTTCCATTTGCAGCTAAATTTGACAGAAGAGCAGAGATTTCAAAGACTCCTTTCATTACCACAAGGTTTGGGATAAAGAAATACTGTCCAGGTAGAAAAGACACACTGAAATTAATCTTCCCTCCCCTACCCTTGCCAAGGAAGATGCAGGTAGATTTGCATTTCTTGTATTTTTAGAGATAGTCAGCCTGCTTGTATTTGCCATCAGAGGGGATTGGTGATACAGCAGAAGGAGGAGAGATTTTTGGAGCTGGAGGGTAAGAGCCATTATAGGGGAGACTGAAGAAATGTAGGAGAAGCCTGAGAGGATGCTTTCCCCATGGTGGTTGGGATATGGATAATCCCTGAGGCAACACAGTCTGTGAAGTGTGTGATCATAAAGAATGAGAATTTGGGTTTCATAAATCAACTTCTGTGATTCTGTCCATTTAAATGTTTCTTAAAATAAGGAAAAACAATCAGCTGAAATTAAAATCAAAAATAGAGATCAAAACTTACAAGCATAGCTGGGAATCTGTCTTTTAGGATACTTTTTGTCTACAATCCTGGATTTTTTTATTACTGTTTTTTATTAATTTATTTTATAAGGAACTGGACTGCAATGTGTTGTCACTTTTGATATGAGAAAAAATATTTGTGTTATCATTGCCAGATATTTTAGGTTGGTGATTGTAAAATAAACGGGAGATTCTTCATCAAGTTCTGTGGTAGGACTTAAATTGAATTGCCAAGAACTGAGAGAAGCCTATTAATTATACCGAGATTTTTACTAAGTCTTTTCATAGCTCAGTAGTATATTAGTTTTTCATGCCAAATTTGGCTGACATTTGTATAACACTTAGCATTTTACTTTATCACTTATGTTAGGCTCTCTTTTAAGGTAGAGAATATGGAAAGCAGGAAAACTGTCCTGTGTAGAAGGAAATACATATGAGAAACCCAAAGCATGGCACTGACTTAAGATTTTATTTTTAAGATATTTAATTTTTCTATTCAATATATTTGTTGCAACTCTAGATTTTGAAGGGAGACATTTCTGTATGTGATTGTAATATATACAATTCACCTGCTAGATAATATGCAAACATTCTTGCTAAGTTTTTTTGAAAGGTTACTTTTCTAAGGGGCCAAGTACAATATAAAGTGAAGAGTTTCCAAAATAGTAAAAAGATAATATTTAATTTAAAATCAGAACTGGAATACATTCTGGTATGTTGTGACACTTTTAAAAAATATTTTATATAATACATATTATTCTTACTCACTATGGGAATGCAACACTGGATATCACAATTAAAATGTGAAATTGTGACTCAGTATATGAGAATACCTGAAGTCAGGCTTTTCAGAGGCAAGGCTTCTACTTTACATGGAGCCAAAGCAAAGCAAAGCAGGAATTCCATCAGGCAGATGAGAATGATTAAAAGGTGATTATGTATTTTTATTATGGTGATGCTCTTGCTTGTGATACATTTAACCATATGTGGCCAGGCAGCTCACTGAAGATTTCTCTAGCTTTGATACCAAGTGAAGTATCTGGGATAGATTCAGGCATGAGGTAGTGTAAAATAGCTTTGTTCTCTTGCAAAAATAGGTGTCTAAAGCTTCTGATACTGTAATTTAACAGAAATACTGAGAGGGTGGTAAAAATAAGTTTCCAGTTCTGAACACAATCAAATGTGTATTGTGATGATCTCTGTTGCTGCTCACTTGCCTTATTCTCCTTTCATGCATTTTTCAGTGTGCCTGAGCTGGGTGCCAGAATGCTGATGTGACCTCAGTGAGAGGGTTTGAAAGGCTCTGCTGCCTGTGGATGTGAGTTCAGAGCCCAGGCAGGAGTAGCTCAGGCAGTTCAGTGGATGGTGTCTTACCAGTTACCTCCGTAATCTGATGGTCTTCAATTGCTCACCTGGTACCTTAGGCAAAAGACCTGCTGCCTTTGCAAAGTGAGAGTGCACCATTTTTCATGTGGAGAATGATTTTGGCTATTAACAGCAAGGGCTAATAATTTCCTACCCCTACTAGAGGTATAAAAGTGCATTCTAAGTAGATATGAATTTTTATTTTGTTTTTAATAGGGAATAGTAATCTGGAAAAGGAGCAAGAAACCATAAATTCTTGCACACTCAGGTTTCAGAACCCATTTCTGGTGTGTAAAAAGCTGTCACATACAAATGTGTAGTTAAGCCACTGGCTGTAGTATTATATAGGAATATTATTAATAATCTCCAAGAGAAGATGGGATTTTTGATATTTAACACTCAGTTTTCTTATGCTTGTGTTTTATGTCTGGGTAGTGATGACACAGGCCAGATATATTTATAATCATAGAGTAATTTCTATTGATTCTCAGTTCTTGAGCACATGATTTTTACTGTGCCTGATGAGTCGATGACTCCCGGAAATGCAGGCATATATTCCATAAACTTTCTGTAAGCTGTCCTTTATTTCTGTCCTCTGTATGAGTGCTTGCTTCAATGCTTGCTTTGTGACACTTGTCTTCTCTGCTGTGCCATTTGAATCTGCTTATTGATAGTTTTTCCTTAACAAGAAATCTTTGTGTTGTGTCCCAGAGAATTGTACTCAGAAACTCAGATTTTTTCCAGGAAATAAAACTGAAGCCATTGTGTAGAAGGGGGACATAACTGAGGCAGGAGTGAATGGTGCCTCAATGGCTGTAACACAGTTTCTAGCTGAAATGGGCAGAAACTGCCAAGAACTAGTGTTGAAGTGAATTCTTAAACAGTGAAACATTTAAAGCAGGGAACGGGGAAGTCTCAAAGTGGTGAAGTTGTTACTCTGGAGCACAGCAGTATTGCCTCTGCTTTCATTTGTCAGGGCTGCTTTGCTTTCCTGTTTCCATTTAAAATGTGTTTGCTTCCTCACATTTACAAATTAAATGTAAAATGTGACCTTTTAGATCCCTGTTCAGATGAATACTTGATTATCACCATAATGTGTGTAGGGCTGTTTGGTTTTTATTTACATATTCTGTAAGAGTTTGTTCTTGTTTAGGGAACAGTGTAGGGAACAGAAAATAACAAAATTCTCAAGTTGCCCACCATTTCAGTTGACCCTGGCCTTTCCTATAAACTTTGCCAGCTGGATAAAAGGTGTTTGAGGGCTTGTTTCTCTAATTTATTTTTTTTTTAATTTATCTTCATTCCTTATAGCCCAGATTCCTTAAGTTCTAATTGGTAATGAGAGACTCATTAGTAGTTTTCTTAAAAGCTGAAGGACCACCAAGCAAATCCTCATTTTAGGTTACAGAGTTTCCTATCAGTTATTATTGGCAAAGGAAAGCCTGGAACACATTGGCAGCACAGGCCATTGGGAGTCCTCATGATAAAAGTGTACCTCACTTTGGAGTTCTTAAATTAGCAAATTGATGAGAAACACTTGCATTCTGGTGTCACACTGGGTGGCTTTTTCCAGTGCAGAACTCAGCTGAATGCTTCTATGTAGTATGCAGTTGTATGTGTCAGTCTGTTGTGATGGATAAAACATATGTAAATATTAACTGTTTGCTAATTACTTCAATTTTTAGGAAAATTAGTATCTTAACTGTTAAAAAATGTATTCTAGGTGGCCAATGTGTACATTTCTCCCAGTGTCCTGTACAGCTTTTTTGTCTGTATTTCCTTTAGAATGATGATGTTTCACATGTACTAGACAGACAAGCATAATTTAATTTATAGCTCCTCGTTAAACACCTGTGATGCTTTTTCTATATTTGCAGTGCTAGTCAGCTTTAATGCACCATTCATAGTTATTTGCAGGTGTTGGGCTTTTTTAAATGTCCCAGTGCAGTTGTATCAATTGAATGCATTTGGACACACGTTTCAGAAATTGCTTGTGACTTTCTCCTTCTGAAGCACTGTTAAATCATGAGGAGTATGAGGAGACATCATCTGTTAATTTACATTGGGAAAGTAAAACAGTTTTGCTTGGAGGTTTGTTGACATTTTTCACCTGCTGCCTTAAAACATGTTTGCTTGCTTATTTTTCTGGTTTTTTGTGCCATTTGTTTTCCTCCCAAATGCCATTTTCTTATTGGATACGTAGTGAAAACTAGTGTTTTCAAGTTGACTGAATAATGAACTTTCCTTCATATTCAATCTTTCATTCTTTTTTCCTGTTTATCCAACTGCAGGAAGTGCAGTCTGCCTGTTAAAGCACATTCAAATTTGGTTTTTAGTATTCAAATAGAAATAATTTGAAGTGAACAAATAGAAATGCTGCAAACAACTTAGCCAAAAAATATAGTAAACTGCTCAAAAAGCACCATGTGCACTGTAATGAAGAGAAATGTTACCAACTATGTACTGTGCTTCCAAAATGTATCACAAATCCTCCTGCTAACTACTGCAGATAAGGAAAACAGAGTTTTATTTTTATCAGAAGCTTTGGCAATGAAATGTCAGCAGCAGACAGGGCTGTAGTGCAGCTGGGTGGTTCTGAATGGAATATTAGGAGAACACAGGCCTGAGCTCTGTTCTTATGCTGATGGTCACATCAGCTTCCCTTTCCATGACACACTTCTACTTCTGTGAAAGGCACGACTCTGTTACTTTTCTTTTATCTATCTCAAAATCCCCTGAGATTTATCAGTAAAAAGGCCCACACTGCTCTCACATTTATGATGTCAATTTTGAGACCTGCTCTGGGTACGTTATTATCATCATAAAGAAGAGGGCCTTGAGATGCAATTGTGTTTGTTTTTTAAGGTGAGGGAGTTGAAAGATTAAGGATCTATAATTAATTGGAGGGAGGAAAGCCATGTCACATCTTAGCATTTATTTTTGTCATATGGAGGTTATATATGACATGAGGGCCATTATCTGGATTTTACAAGCACTTATTTTATCACAGAATCTATTTAGGAAAAAACCCAGAAAACTGTAGTGTCATGTATCATAGTAACCAGATGAATCATTGATAATGTAAAATCACCATCCTCCAAAAAATAAAACCTCACTCAAACCCATTTTTGACCAAAAATCCGAGATTTCTTGAGAAAATTCTAGTTGGTAATAATTCTAATGGCTCCAAGAGCTCTTAAAATTTGCTCCAGGCAGCAATTGTTTTAATGCCCAGGTTACCCTTGGTCACTAAAAAGAAGAGTTGTGGTCACTTTGCAGATTGTGGTCTGGCTCCTCATCTGTACATGTATTGTGTAAGGCCCCACATGTCTAAGAACAAGTGAGGCTGTATTTTTGAGGCACAGAGGACCTTTTAGTGTGACTGTTTTTATCATGAGGGTTTTTAAACTATTATCCTTACATTTTTTTGGTGTTCTGAATGAGACTTGGCATCGTGAGAGCGAGGCAGCTTCAGTGACTGCTGTCAACAACGCCAAGTTCTGATAAAGCTGTTACTTTAACAGATGATTCCATCAAGTAAATTGCCCTTGTCTACTGAGGGGTTTGTTATTCCCTAAGGTTTGTACCATCAGATGAGAAGAAGAAGCAGGGCTGTCAACGAGAGAATGAGACTCTAATACAGAGGAGGAAGGACCAGATGCAGCCGGGGGGAACCACAGTCAGCGTCACTGTCCCTTACCGAGTCGTAGACCAACCTCTGAAACTCATGCCACAAGACTGGTAAGAACATTTCTCCTTTACACAGTTTCTTACCCAGGACAATGCAGAATTTGGAGGGAAGCAATAAAATGCTCTGAAATCTACTGAAAAGTGAAGATACAGATGTAAGTATGGATTTTGTTAACTGTATAGGAGTCTTCAGCTGAAGTTAATATGAAACTAAATTAATCTAGAAGATCTTTAAAACTTGCAACACTTCATATTATAACACTGTGAGCAGCGCAGTTAATATTGTTGAGTTTGCCAGAAGTGTTCCAGAAATTCCAACAGAAACGGTTATATTATTGTTCTGGTTTGTGGTAGTATAACGTGCAAGTCACCGAACTGTGAGCTGCCAGAAAACCCCTCCTCTCTTGTCTGCTTCCTGGGGGACAGTCTGTTGGGAAGATACCTTTGCATGTCATCAGCATCTGACATTCCAAGTTTTTTAGTAGTTAAAGAAAGAAAATACATCAGACAGTAAAGACTGAACTTACTTCTGAAGGAAGAACCCTAGTTGCAGAAAGGAATTGTAGATAGTTCTTACTTTCATGAAAAAGCTGGAAATAGATCATTTGGTCTGTGGCCCATTCTTCAATGCTATTAAAAATAGCTCTGTTTGGACAGAAAAACTCTGGAGAAGTGTTTTTATTGTTGTTTGACATATTTTTTTATTTGATGGTATGCATTGTGCAGCATTTTTACTTCTTCCTCACAAGTCAGAAGATCAGGGATGTGGACAATGACATATTGTGGTTTTGTAATTTTCAAATTAGATTTTAAGGGAGAGGAATACTTTGAAAAGGTTCTGTTCCTAAATCAGTTATTCTCTGTATTTAGAACTTGAACTAATCAGAAATCAGTGGATTAAAATTCTGAATATTAAATAGCACTTAAAATGTTTAATGATCAAACCTTTAAGAACTATGTAAACTACTTTCTAAAGTACTTCTGACCAAAGATGTGAAGTGGTGTGTGCTTTTTTATTTTGGTTTTACCCAAGGAAGCCATTATGAAACCTGCAAAAAACCCCCTCAGACCACAAAACTTCACCTTGATTATTCTTTTTCATTTGGGATTTAGTGGATCTAATGATAAAATAAATTTGGGGACTAGATTAGGGAGGTAACTATTTGGTGTGGTAGGTAGGAACCGTGGTTGGATGATGTAAATGTTTAAAAGAAAGATAGACCATATATTGGGAGGTCATTTATTCTCAAAGGTGGGATTTTTAAATTTTACTAATGTAAAAGCTTCATCTTAATCACAATTTTATTTTCTTAGACCACAAGTAATGCTTGTGTACTCTTGAAATAGCTGAAATACCTGAAATTTCACTTTGCAGAAATTTAGCAGCTGTTGCTTCTCATTAATTTTCAACCTGGAAGTCAGCAATGTTGAGAATAAAGGCTTTTAAATCTGCACATCTCAGTTTCAAGTGCTGTTTGCAGAAGATTATTTTTGAAAATGTTGGAGCACTTTTCAAAAGCAAAGTAACGATGACCACAAATAAACACTGACTTCTAAAAATTGTAGCCTGAGAAAGTGAGCTGCCTTCTGCAAAGGGACAGGGCTGAAAGCCCAGAGGAATCACAGGATTTTTTTTTTTTTTCTTTACAAGAGGAAAAGCAGTTGTGCTGGAGGCGTGGTTGTTAAATGTGCTCTCCTGGTCTATAAAAGAAGCAGCTGCCTGGGGCACAGTGCCTGTTTGGGCCAGCAGGTACTGCAGTGCTCCAGGCCATGCCATGTCTCTCCCTCTGTGTGTTCCAGGGACCGCGTGGTGGCCGTGTTTGTCCAGGGGCCCGCCTGGCAGTTCAAGGGCTGGCCTTGGCTCCTGCCCGATGGATCTCCTGTCGATATCTTTGCAAAAAGTAAGGGATTGCTTTTGTTCCTTGGTTTGGGGTGATCGTTGTTGTGTTTGGGGTTTCTTGGAGGGTGTTTATGCTCGTGACAGTGCTGCCAAAGTGCTGTTGGGTGTGGGTGGCTGAGCAGACTTTGGGCTTTGGTTTCTTCACCATGGCAAATATTCCCATGCCCTTTGTGGTTGTTGTGCTCTGATCTGTGGAAGTTCATGGAAATCTTCTCAGAGCTGTCAGCTGCAAAAGTCACAAACAGCTGGTGTACAAGTCTGCTTTCCAATCTTCTAAAAGAAGGGTGAACAGACAATGTGTATTCCAACAATTCAGAGATAACAGGTTTACAGGCTGTCTTCACATTCCAGTGCTATTTTGAAGAGAAGATTAATCACCTAGCATGCCACTAAGAAAGCATTAAAAATATGATCTGATGTCTGACAAAAACTTCCAAGTTTTAAAAAGTTTTAAGTTTCAAGTGAGCTAGATGTTAGCTTTATATAGATCTGAACAGGTTTTTTGAGTCCTCACAACTGTGGTGTTTTGAGGCACTTCTCTGGCACAGTTCACCTCTCTGACAGAAAGGTGGGCCATAATATCTAAGGGATCTGTCAACTGCTCTTCTTTGTTGCTTCAGTTTGGAGTTGTCTTAGAAAACAGACCTTTTGATGGTGCCCTCTGATTTCATATTGTTTTAAGAAATGCCAAACCAACACATATATACACACACACAAAAAAAAAAAAAAAAAAAAAAAAAAAAAAAAAAAAAAAAAAGAAAAAAAGAAAGAAAAAGGCAGCAGACTCAAACCCACCTCCCACTTTACTTCAGTTCTGTCATCTTGCAGTCAGTGTGATGAGGAAACAGGTTTGATGAGGTTTTGTGTGTGCCCCTCTTTGGTATGTGATATAGAATCTGGAAAGAGAATGCTGCTTTGGTGAGCAGCAAGGAAAAAACTCAGGGGTGGGACAGAAAGCTAAGGATGGGTCTGTGAACAAGAAAATAGAATGAGTTACTTAAAGGGGGGATTGAGAATGAGCAGGGAAAGAGAGAAAGAGCCTGAAAGTCATTTTGAAAGTAAAACTATGCCACAGAAGAGAGTTTAACAAAAGAGACTAATGAAAGAAGGAAATAGCACTTCAGAATAAAGATACTGAGAAAATGGCAATTGTGAAAAGCAAAGCCAAGAAAAATGCAGTGAAATATTGCAGGTCTAGCTAGCAGTTAAATGCCTCTACCTATTAATTTCATAATTTTTATATTTACACATGTTTTATATATACACTTGCTTTGACATTCCTGGTCTCCACATGCCAAAATATCACAATCACAGGCTGCACAGTTCAGGCTGGAGGTGTACAAGTTTTTACATTTTTCAAGTGAAAGAGGAATATCTGGTCTTAATTCATGCATTGAAATGGATCTTCAATTTGGAAATGCATTCCATTCCTTCAAAACATGGTATTTTTGAAATATTTTCCTAATCAAATGTGTTTCTAGAACTTTCCCTAATGACTTTACTCACCCTTCAAATGGAAATGGGTAAATGAAGGCAGCACAGACAGTGTCAGTCCAGTTTTATGTATCTATCTTTATCTGAAGCGATTGGTTTGCCATATTTATAGTGTTCAGTAGTCTATACGTTGGTTTTAATGCTCACTGTGTAAATGCTTAGGCTTTACCTAATTCACATGTGACAATATTTCCCAAGAGAAAAAGAACAGTTAATATTTTACCACTTTTAACTGAGTACTAGATCAGCAGAAATTGGCAGTTACTAAATTTCTCAGAATGCTTTATGTAGCATTTGGGGGTTATGTAGCACTGACATTCTGCTCTCAATCTTCTACAGATTCTTTTAGGAGATAGCCAGGCTTCCTACTGAGAGGTCTCAGAAATACCTTTTTTATTATTACTTTTAATTCTTTGACAGTTCAGAGATTTTCAGAAAGAACTTCTTTGTTTCTCAAAGAGAAAATACTTGAATTGACAGCGTTTTTCTGCTGCTCCCTTGGAATCTGTGCATCTAAAAGTAGGGGCTGCCCTTTCCCTTCACCCTCAAACAGCCTGAGAGCCATTGACCTCTATATTTAACTGTGCCCTTCTGTGAGCAGTTGACTTCTTTGGGTTATGCGCTTGTTAATTTTACTCTCAGGCTTCGTTCTGAAAAAGGAAGCGGGGGGTGGGAATTTTCTTTGACCAGTAAAGAAGCACTAAAGTGTTCATGTTTGTACCAACTACTTTCCTGTTGGCTGTAGTTAAAGCTTTTCATCTCAAATATGATGAAGTGCGCCTGGATCCCAACGTACAGAAATGGGATGTAACAGTGTTAGAACTCAGCTACCACAAAAGACACTTGGACAGGCCAGTATTCCTACGCTTCTGGGAAACTTTGGACAGGTATGTATCCTGCTGAAAGTCCTTGATGTTCATGCTTGTGTGGTTTTGGTGGGAATTAACAGTTCTGGTAGCCAGAGGAATTGTTTACAACTTAGACATCTGAACAATGTCTTTGCTTGTTTTGATTTTCGCTGATGACAGTTAATAAGACGTAGTGGTAGCTGTTTACAGACTGTAAGTAATAATTTCCAAAGTGTGGATTTAAAGGAAGGGTAGTTACCATGAGTCACTGATTAGTCCCATGATTCCCCACCTTCTGGCTCTGGTTCTCTGGAAACTTTTAGAACCCTCCTGAAGGGGAAGTTCACTGCAATACCTTGTTCATGATAACTTTGTTATCATGAAGTAGTTAAAGAAATATTGAGGGAGGGGAGAAGCTCATGCATTTAATGAATGTTTAATTTTTTCATGTTGATTCACAGCAAACTGCTTAAATGATTGAGTGAAAAAGAACAAACCTGTGGGAATTGTCCAAATAATACCAATCATCAAACTTTCTATGGCTTTCTATTAAAAAGTCTCAGATGAACAATGTATCTGAACTCCCAGAATGAACTGGTAGTCTTTACAACAGTCTTTCAATTGTAGAGGTCATGCAATGCCTTGGAAAACATGAGTTTTCTTTGAGGCAAGGCTGGCTGTTACTTAGTGGGACAAATCCTGTGCATAACACATCGCATCTCTGTGACAACTTTCTAATTCCCTTAAGAATTCTCTTTTAACAATGCCAGTGCATTTTATTCCTGTGAGTAAAATTCCTATAAATGCCACAAAGGTAGTAATGCTGTCTTCTGTTCATTTTTTTTTTCCAGGTATATGGTAAAGCACAAATCTCACTTGAGATTCTGAATCCTTCAGCTGCCATTTATTTCCTGAAGTATGGATTGAAAAAAATGGAAGGGGCTCCAGTTTGGAGACCAGAGTTGGCACTATATATGTCAAGAACTTTACAAGTGAGCAAGGGTCACAGTTGAAACTTTTTATAAAACCTTACTTGGATGATTCATGCTATGGCAGGTTGATACCTGTTGTTATTCAGAAGCAAAGGGGTTTTGCTTAAAACTATTTTTTTAATGTTGTTAGCCTTCTAGTCTGCAATCCAAATTGTATATTTTGATAGCAGCAGTTTCTTCTCTGTTTTGTTAAATTAGCCACATTTTTAAATGATGTGTTTTGTTCCTGAGTAGATGATAGCTGGATCTCCACGGCAGGTTCCCCATGTGTGTGTGCGTGTGTGCGTGTGCGCACGGGTGTGTGTAAATAAATGTGTGGGTGTGTCTATAGATATAGTGTACAAAAAAGTTATAGACACACTGAGGCACACATGGATGTTCCCAGGCTTTCTAAACCACTTAGCTTCTGAGCTTAGTTTGGGGTTTCTTTGCTTACTGTTTCACTTACTGAAAATATTTTGTTGTGAATGATACTACATTTTAGTCAATAGGACTTGCAAACTGAGCAAAATGAAAGTTGTTTCCCATAAATCAAAATGTCAACCTGTATATGTATATTCTGTCAGTCTTTGTTGAAAAAGGGAAGATCAAGAATCTATTAACACATTTTTTGGATTTGTAATGTCCCAGTTTACTAAATCTTTAAACTTTATTACAGGTGTACATTCAAGTCACGTTAACTTTATATTGCCATTCTTCACACACGTCTCTTTCTTTAAACTGAAAGTATGCATGTGTACATTCCCATCTAGCAAATACCTTTGCATATGAGTCTAAATGTTACCTAGATTAAATGATGAATAGAGGAGGAGAGAGTTGGAATTTTTTTTTTCCCAAGAACAGCCACCACAAGGGAATGAATAATTTTAACTTCTTTGGATTTATACCTCCAATACTATTTTCTCATGACAAAAGTAGCCCAGACTGTCTACAGGAGTTGTAATTTTGAGCTGAGTGGCTAATACGGCCTCTTAAGAGTCCTGCATTGGAAGGGAAAATCAGCCTTCTCCAATTACCAAAGAACAGATTTGCTTCATCTACAGTGTGAGGCCAGAGGATCCTGGTATTTGTACCAATTTACAGCATCTCAGTATCTATGGAATAACATTAAGTTGATGTTGCATACCAGTGAATGTAGAGAATGATCAAATACTGTAACACCTGCATGATTTTCTTTTTCTGGGATAGAAAATACATGTTTATATTCCTGTTCTTGAAATTCCAAACCATGTTTTTTAAATATACTTTACATTTAAGGTTTGACAAAAATAAAATGTTCTACCTATTCTGTTTCAGTTTTTATTTGATGTCAACTTCATTTTTAATAAAACCCAAAGTCACATATCCATTAGACGTTTTCAAAACTATGTCTTAAGTTTATGAGGACTGTGAGGTCTGACTTTCAGTTGTATGTTTGCATCCCTGCTATATTGAGACTGTATTTTCAAATGGTCTTAATTGGAAATGTAAAATTTTCAAGTGGTCTTAAGGAAATGTAAAAACTCAAACTACCAAAACAACCCTGCGTGAATCCCAAGATGAGGAGCAGCTGACCCTGGATTTTGGAATGGATTCAGCCTGGTGACTGGGAAGAGTGGGCACTACAGGACTCCTGGGATGTCTCCTGTTTGTGTGGGCAGTTGGGCAATACTCAGTTACTGTGTTTCCCCTGTACTTCAGCTTATTAGAAATGTGTCCATGTTATACTAGAGCTGGCTAAAACATTGAGTACTTGGTTTTAACCTGTACTGTACAGAGCAAAGCTGTAATGGCTTCTTCCAACACAGCAGCTGCTACACAAGCAAGTGGTTCAATTTACAGTTCATTTCTGCTTTAAGTAGCGAGATATCATGTATGCTTTTTTTAACTTGAACATTTCCAATTAGAAATGCAGGTTTTTTCAGATTCAGCAAGTGCATCATGGCCTATGCTGTTTTAAAGAGACTTCTAGGCAGTCAGCTCAAAGAGGAAATTTTTGAGAAGTGTGTGCTTCACATGCAGTGTGATACACAGGCCATAGAGTGGGTTTGCAGTAATTTGTCAGTTATCTTTTTGGTGTCCTGTACTTCACTTGTTTTCAGTGCAGGTGTAATCCCAGATGCAGTGCTGTATACAGGAGATGGCATGATTTAGATGCAGATTTATGTATTTATTGGCAGTTAACTCCTCTGAAACTACTGAAGTTACATGGCTGTGGAATGGGCAGAAGAGCCCCATCCACGCAATCTTTGTGGGACCTGTGCTGGTTTTTATGGGTTAAGGACATATTTAGCATCTTACAATTTTGTACTGGCAAGCAGTTTGTGACCCAAGTTATACAATATGTATTTGTGAAGGAGCTGGCACCTGATTGTGCATATTTTCATCAGTCATAAAAGTAGTGATGTTTATAAAATGAGCCATTTTGCAATCAGATTCCTGCTGACATTATTGGAAGTTTAATTAAGTTGTCAGAATAGCATTCCTGCTTCATAAATAACTGCACATAGATTATGCAACTACTTGGACTTAAAAATTTAGCCTTACAGCAGCATTTTGGAACACAGCTGGAATTTTAGACACTTATGTTATGCTTAATTTATCTACACGTTAATGCAGAGTAATAAAGAAAACTAAGAAGTGAGGAAGCTGGAGGAGCAGACATCTGTTTTACTGAGCTGCTTTCTTATTGCTGAGCAAATTCTGCACACTGCTTGGAGGTGTATAAAGTGTGTAAATTGTATTCAATTAAAATGTACAACTATAGCTGAGCTATTTCCCTGGCTGCAGTTTATTGAACAATTGAAAGACACAGGCATCAGAATCAGATATCAAATTGGCTGTTGGTGTTATACACCTTCAGTGTCATAACTCTGCACTGTTCCACGAGTACAAAATGAGTGAGATGAAGCATGATAGGTTGAGAACTGGTTTGCAGTCTGTTATTGGGCTCACATACTGTCACCAGGTGATTAGTGCTTTTAGTAACAGAGTTAGTGGGGCCAGTAGTTGGACCTGAAGTAATGATTTTATATTAAAAACTAAAATATCTGTGATTTATCCTGTTTGAGCTTTTGAATGTTAGTCTGAACAAAGCAGATGAAAGGGGAAGTTTTTTGGAAAGTAAAGTAGGGTAACTGCAGAGACTCGCATACCTGAAGAAATTGCAGATCAGCATCCTCAGCTGAGTAGGCTCAGCTATTTAGCTATTACCTGGAAATTTTTGTAGGAAGGTGGTTTTACAAATAGGTACTAAAGTCAGTGCTTTTGAGCTAGACAATTTATGGAACTGTTCTGCAATGCTGTAAACCTTTTTGTCTGAATTCAGAAAAAAAATCTAGATGGCAAATAGTGTGCTAAGTTGCCCTTCATCATAAGTTAAACTATTATGTTATATTTGACAGCAAATTTGGAACAGCAAATTTGTTTTTGGCTTTCATTTGCTGTGCAGTTGGTGTATAAAATATTGCCATTCTCTACAGGGACAGGCAAAAGTAAGTTTTATTAGTACAGCCTTTTTTCTTTTGCTGGTGAAATATGCACTTAGTTGCTAATTCTTGCAAACACTATACCAGAAAAAAAAAAAAAAAGCTGATCAAAATTAATGGCTTAGTGGTTTTAAAATTTAATGTCATGAATGCATTTTAGTTCAAAAGCCATAACTAATGCCAAGTACTTTATTAGAGCAATGTGTTCATGAAAAATTAAAATCCCTGCCTGAAGAAACTGCTGGCCAAGTAGGTTACAGTTCAGCTAATGTGTGGAAAAATGTACCACGAGTTGGAATCTCCAAATGTCATATCCTGGGTTGCTCATTTGTAACTGAATGGATTTTTTT